>JALIZF010001622.1:0-475000 GCA_029948255.1 Telmatactis stephensoni | reverse complement strand
TGGAATGATAGCATTTGAAAACTATCCATGCTTTTCGCGATGAATTGCAACATAAACAAATCGCAAGTTAGCGATTGTCTGTATTCTTATTGACAATAGATTTGACGTCACAAAATGTCCAAAACCCAATTGGAATCACGAGCTCAGCGAGTGTTGTTAAATATAGCCTCGTGAGAGTATACAGGATATGCGATTTTGCCAGGCATTCATATTGCTACACCATTACAAAATTGTGAGACTTGTGATTGTGAACAACCATTTATTAAAGTTTTGTGACTTTAAGAGATAATTATAAAGATTGCTTTTTAATTATATTTGCAGTTCTTGATTTTGAAAAAACCAATGACAAGGATTACTTCACTGGAAAGAACTCCAAAGTTGAAACGTCTGACAGTGTTCACAAAAGCGGGCAACATTCTCTTCTTTGGTCGTGGACAACCCCATCCAGGAGATCTAGAAAACCAAAGCTGCTTCTCAAATTAGGGAAACAAAAATGGCGATTAAGTAGTGAATTAAGTGGTGGTGGAATCAAGTTCTGGATGAAGAGAGAAAGTGAAATCCCTCGTTCCAAGATGCAGATTATTTTCCATGGAACTGAAGAAAAGAAGGTAAAGGGAAAGAAAATTGTAACAAAAGCAACAAGCAGCCCAACGGATGTCGAACTCAATTTTGAAGGCTGGAGAGCTGTGTGGATTAGCTACGCAGAATTCTATGGAAATGACTTCCCTTTAACAACACTGAAAAAAATCGAATTCTCGATCACATCAAAGAATAGTGACAAACTTTACATCGATTTGGTGCAGTTTTCTAAAGGCATGGGCATATCAACGCGAGATCTAGTAGTCAGTCAGGTAGGACAGACTGGACCTAAGGCAACCGATTCCCTCTTTCACGACGATAAAGACTTTTGGCAGCAAACACTTCGATGGCATCAGTCGTCTCATGGGAGGTCCACAGGTCAAGTAACAGATGTTGACAACAAGATCAATGAGATCGACGAAATTGAAAACAGACTTGATAATTGGTATGCCAAAATGGATGAGCCTCTCAACTCCCTTGGCAAAGCTGATTCAACTTCAAGCGATGGAACTCAAACTAGCTTTAACTTCAAGGCTATGAAGAACGAACGTTGGAAAACTCTGAAGCCAGTTATAGAGACAGCTCATGCACTATACGGAAATATTAGTTTTCAAAAGAATCGCCCCCCACTTTTCCCAAAAGTTTCAGATTATGGAAAAGAAGAAATCACCAAGGATGCTAATTGTTTGACCAAATTTGGCTACCTGATCTCCAAAGTGCTTCTTCCCCTTTCTCTTGAGTATGCCTTGCTGAATCGAGACGCCGAAACACAATATCAAGGGAAAGAGCTTTGCAAGGATTTGCTTTCAAACGACAACACTAAATATAAAGAGGCAATAATTAAAGTTGCAGGAGAAGACTCCGTCATGATGAACAAATTCGATGGTATTGTCAAGAACGGTAGAAGTGCAATCGTTTGCGCCAAAGTTGACGATCAACGGAACAAAGGCATAGAGAACTTGATCACGAAATTCAATGAGTTCCGTTTTGAGAGAATCGTGAAACTCCTAAAATTCATAAGCAATCAAGGATTTGCTTTTGGAAGTGCTCTAGGCTCTCTCGATCACGAGATGAATAAAGTCGGTTCGGGTTTCATGCATTCCATGTTCCTGTTGAGGAAGAGTCTAGCAAAACGCAACGATTTAAAATTTGATGACATCTTGAAGACTATGAAATGGTATTGTGACTTCAACGAGATCTATCAACCTGAAAATGACTACGTGTACGATGGAACCACAACTGATCGAATGAGGACTATTCTGTTATACAGACTTATGATCATATTGATGGAACCTAAAACTACAATCACAGACAAGAAAAACAAGATCCGTGATATGGTTCACTTCAAAACATGGTTCAAGCACGCGATAAAAATCAACAAAGGTTTGGGTGGAATTCTAAAACCCGACTTCACAGGTTTTCATCACAAGACTTTCTATGGAGCAGCTTACGTCCCTCAGGCCTATTATAATGCAGCTCTCGTGCAATACTTTCTTGACGGAACTACCTTTGAGCTGGATCAAAACTCAAAAGACAACCTTCGCCAAGCCTTGAGTGTTATGAGAATGGTGTCAGTAAAATATTCCACTCCAAACAGTATCTGTGGACGTTTTCCATCATACACTAAAGCAATTTTGGCCACACAATTTCCCGCGTACGCTTACATTAGCTATGTTCATCCAAAGAATGACAACCCTCAGCCCCTCGATAGACCAGAAATGTTTCTTCGTCTTTTCGACACCAGCAACCCTTCAATCCTGGCCTATCTGAAAGACGGTGCGCCACGGTCTTGGATCTATTATTGGAATACCATTGGATCAATTGATGTATTTCAGAAAGTGGCTACAATGAAATGTCCGAGTAACAAAGCTTGTGCAGCAGAAGCCTCTCCAACTGGTCATTGGAGCAAAACGTTTGGAAGTATTTCTATCCACAGACGAAAAGATTGGAGTGTCGCTGCAAAAGGATTTGCCAAATACTCCTGGGACTTCGAAGGAAGTACTAGTAAGATCGAAAACTCTTATGGTGTTTTTCAAAGTCATGGATCCTTACAAATCTCCAACAGCGAGGACTCTTTAAAGACATACGATATAAAGAATGGCTGGGATTGGACAAGGGTTCCAGGAACCACGGCAATATATGTTCCCCTAACGAGCCTGGACAAAATTAAAGTTAAGGCACGGAACTACAACGACAAAGGTTTTGCGGGAGGCGTCAGTTTCATTGGAAGCTCAGCAGCCAAAAAGTCTAAACAGGGAGCATTCGGAATGCTTTTCAAAACCCCATCTTATACAAAAACAATCTCAAATTCTCCTCTGAAAAACCTGAAAGAGTTCCGAAAGTCCTACTTTTTCTATGATGACCTGATTATCTGTCTTGGTAGTGACGTTACTTTTGTTAAACCTGCCACCAACCCTGACGGTATCTATGCACAAACGACTCTGTTCCAAGATAAGATGCTCAAAAGTTCAAGTGAAATCAAAATTGATGACGCAGATTATAAACTTAATCGCAAGGGAGGCCTCGACGAAACCGTGACCACACAGACAAAACCAGTGAAGCTGCAAGACACTCTTGGGAATACCTACCAAGTAAAACTGGATGGGGAAAATAAACATAATACACTTCATGTGGAGATTTCAGTTCAAAATTCCAAGTCAAGCAAGGGGAAATCTTCCTCGGCCACTTATGCTACTGCTTGGTTGGAGCATACTAAAACTGCCTCCACTCGTG
Organism: Telmatactis stephensoni; assembly: GCA_029948255.1. Taxonomy (NCBI): domain Eukaryota; kingdom Metazoa; phylum Cnidaria; class Anthozoa; order Actiniaria; family Isophelliidae; genus Telmatactis; species Telmatactis stephensoni. Next base: position 471,688 of record JALIZF010001622.1, on the reverse strand, counting down.
GCAAACGTGACTCCATAACATTTGGGGACAAATTCAAGAAGTTTTTAACTACTAGACCAGAAGCTACACACACTTCCGAACTAGAGGACGTCGTCGATTATCAAGATAACGCTGAATTGGAAGAGAACCAAGACCATCAGTCGACATTGGGGTTGAATGAAATGGATAAACGATCAACCGGAACAACTGAATCCTTCAAGTATGAGTACGCAATTGTAATAAAAGGAGGTGACGAAAAAATGCTGTCTAAGTATAAAGTTATCCAACAAGATACAAGTGTTCATGCTGTTGAGCTGACCGGCATGTTTTCGAGTGATCAAGACAAGGTGTATGCATATTCTTTCTTCGGTGGCAATGAGAACAAACAAATAACCAGTGGTCTTGTCAGGTCAGTAGATGCTCCTTGTGTGATTATGGCAGAACAGAGATCCAAAATCGTGAAGCTAGCAATCGCTGATCACGATTTCAGATTAGAGTACGATCCTGACTACAAGGATAAAAATACATGTTCGCGTCCACTCAGAAAGTTCCACAAAGACGTGTTCCACCCTAAAGATAATTCAGACTCTGGTGTAAAACTGATGTTCTGTGCTCGTGGAAAAGAAAAGGAAATTACTGTAAAGCTGGAAAGTGACGCAGAAAAAATTAACAAAGTCTTTGTGGATGGAAAAGAAAAGAAAACTGGCGAGTTAAAGAGCTACGCTGAGGTCACGGCAACTAATGCAAAGGAAGTGAAATTCAAAAAGCTTGTCAATGGCTTTAGCATTGAAATTGAATTAAAAATGAAATAGCTACTAATAGCTACTGTAATTCAGTTAGAGAAAGAATGAGCAAAATAAAAGATGATTAACACTATATAATTTTCATTGGAAAAGGGAGACAATAAAATAAGGAATGGGGGACATTAGAACAGAAGCGCCTACTAGCTCTTCAATCCCTTCTCTTATGGATTCTACGGTTTCTTTACTCTGTAGCCGGAAAAAGAGAAGGCTCATGAGTGTTGCTTAAAAGTATGGCGTCTATCGAAAAACTACATGAACTTAAAGACAGGGTGGGGGCTGAAATGCTCACGTTTTGACAATTTGATCTAGACGCCTCCGTGCGTTCACACGTGCTCAGTTGAAAGCGAGCCCAATATCGGCTTAAAAATGAAATTTAGATAAGCTGCTGCAAGGCTAAGTACGATTAACGTATTGTCGTTAATAAACTTTTAACAAGACGCTCATCGATCAGCGTACACTGGTTGCCTGTATTGCAACCAGCTTAGTAGTAAAGACCTTTATTATTGAATTGGCTAACTAGAAATAAAGAAATAAAACGTTTCACATGCAAAAATATTACCTGCGAATATACCAGTTTTTTAAACTATTTATTTCACTATATATCTAAACTGTTTGCTGTTTGACTTCTACAACGGCGTTTTTGATACAATAACAAATCGTATTTTTCGTTCATGTTTCAGGATGTTTTATATATTTTTTCGGTATGAAGCCTACGCGAATTACCCGAAAGGCAGTATGGGTAGAAGTTAAAAAAATTAAACCACATCAACATCCCGGCAAGACAATTCAAATTCAGCTCCCTTGAACTTGTAAACTAAAGAAATTCACTTGTTGATGCTAAAATCAAAACAAAAGCCGACAAGAGAGTAGAAGTTTTGCTACTACCCATGTACTTTTCGATCTAGTCGCGTAGGCTTTTGACCTCTCGTACGAAAACCTTTTAATTTTTGAAACAGGTATACATGGATAAAAGACATTACGTGACCGAACGCGCCAGGTCAAATAGAACCTAGTTCCATGGAATATAGATATAAGTGGTCTGGTCCAGAATTTCGATATTAAAATTCAGTACAAAAACCTCTCAAAGTCTCTTGAATGCTTGAATGAGAAATACAATTGACTTGCCTCTATGTGTGTTCGTTTGGCAACATGTAGAGTGAGAAATTCGCAGATTTTCAGCTCAAAGGAAACAGTCTGAATCGCGGGAGCTTCATTTCAAGTACTCCATTTAGAGTTCGACATTTGGTCAAAGTATTGGAGATCAAGCTCAAAATAACAGTCCATTCTGAAGCTCTTATAAGTGTATAGGTATATTTTGAGTTAAAAGCTCCACTTTAAATTGTTTTACTGCTGGAGGAGGCTGTCTCTGAAAACCGTTTTCTTTGTTGTCGTCCATCTTGCATTCCTAAAGTTCCTGGCTTGAGTTGACTACTAATAGTTCGCACTCGCTCAAAGGTGATGAATGAAGGGCATTGTTTCTTACGCTCTCAACCAATCAGGAGTGCATCACGTGACCGATTGCGCAAGAATTGACTTTTTGTCGAGACGAAATCAGGAAAAAAAGGAAAAGAAAATTACACTTGCAGCTTATACCTCGTTCCCGGCCTACGGCCTTGGCACGAGTAATAAGTACTACCAGTTAGCGAAGTAAAATGAACACTTTAATTATCAATTTTTTTTCAAGGTCAAGCTAGGTGAAGGTCAAATTTATTAACAGCAACCACAATACAGATCTGCATTACTTCACTCAGGCCTGCAAATAGTAAAGGAAACTAATCGTAACGTATTTTTGGACAAATTCGTCATTGAAAGTGGAATAGTGTTCCAAAGTCGCACACCTAAACGCTCGAGAAATTAGTTGCGTTTTAATTCTTGACTCGCGAGTATACAATTTGTGAGCTGCCGAAGATCGAGTATCATAAGAATAAAATCGATCAGAAACTGGTACAAAAACTTTACATAAATTGGTAGGAGTCTTCTTACATTACATTACATTACATTACATTACATTACATTACATTACATTACATTACATTACATTACATTACATTACATTACATTACATTACATTACATTACATTACATTACATTACATTACATTACATTACATTACATTACATTACATTACATTACATTACATTACATTACATTACATTACATTACATTACATTACATTACATTACATTACATTACATTACATTACATTACATTACATTACATTACATTACATTACATTACATTACATTACATTACATTACATTACATTACATTACATTACATTACATTACATTACATTACATTACATTACATTACATTACATTACATTACATTACATTACATTACATTACATTACATTACATTACATTACATTACATTACATTACATTACATTACATTACATTACATTACATTACATTACATTACATTACATTACATTACATTACATTACATTACATTACATTACATTACATTACATTACATTACATTACATTACATTACATTACATTACATTACATTACATTACATTACATTACGTTACGTTACGTTACGTTACGTTACGTTACGTTACGTTACATTACATTACATTACATTACATTACATTACACAGGTGACAGCATAATCGGGCACGGTTGCTAGCAACAGCGGCCCCAAAAATGCTTATGTAGGGCAATTCAACAAATCCTTGCAAAGATGTCGAAAAGATAATACCCAGGCATGCATTCCAATTACCATTCCGTGACCATCTGGAACAAGATAACATTGCCAGAGTACTTGGTTCATGCCACACGGTACTAAGTTCATGCCAAGGTACTAGGTTCATGTCATGGTACTTTAATTGGTTCATACCACGGTACTAAGTTCATCCCCTGGTACTAGGTTCATGTCATGGTGCGTTCACGCTATGGTCCACGTTATTTCTGGCGGAATTTTAAGAAAATATAAAATGGAGCATCTACATACGTATTGCGTATTCATTTTCATTTCTTAACATTCGTTTACGATTCTAAGCTACTTGCTTCTTAGATCATTTATTCATGAAGTAGAACAATGAGCAATCTCTTTCCACCCGTAATAATCCTATTGGTAATGGCATAACTTTAAATGCGTTCAAAAATCTTTAAAGAGCTTTTAATCTCTTTAGACCTGGCTTCTCATGTAATATTAAATTTAAACATTTTTTGCTCTCATATTTAATTTTATTTCTTTGAAATCAATTTCGCTTGAAACATGCCGTCGGACCACCTTAGCTTTTGTTGTTGATGGTTTTCGTTTTGGTGGCTACTTGCTTGTAAAGCCGTAACCACTATGTCATCGAGTTGTAAGTGTGAAAGAAAGAAAGTAATTCGGATTTCCCCGCAAAGTTAGCCCGAACCCGATACATGGAGACATATCGGAAATTCCCCGAGGCTTATTCACTTCTTTTACTCGATTTTTACGATGAAAATATTATTTATTTGAAGAATTATCTGCTTTTCACAGCTAAAAGTTTCATTATAACGTGTTAAAGTGTTAACTCCTTCTGACAGCCACTCCGACTAAGGAACGTCTTTCTGGTTGGCCTGACTCTACCTGAACTTGTAGTACGAACCTTTGCTTAGCTTGTAATTAGCTACTGTACAAAGTCTAATAAACGAGTGGGCAGAACAGGCAATCCCGACTAGTCTCTCGTAACACCTTTGTTGAAATCGAGAGGGATATACAGCTTCTTCACAAAGATATATCTTGACTATCAATCTCATTTATTGACCATTTTTTTGAACCATTTTCTTTTCTTTTCCTGTTAAATATACCTCCTTGGCACTCAAATTGACCAAATTAACTAATTTCTTCTTATGTATTTATATAATTCTTATCGTACTTAAATATATAATTAACTATATCTTCTTTGTTTTTACTTATTGTTAGGTATTTTCATTTTTTGCAAATGACAATATAAATATATATCGTTTTACTGTTGGCCTGCCTCGATTAGTTTCTATGGAAACTATAGTACTTGCCTTAACACGATTGCTGTCGATACAATTTGTGGGGTTGGAAATTTTTCATCTCTTTTGATCTGTTCCAATCATTTGGGTACCTAATACCAAAAGAGTGCTACTCATGGTAAGTCCAACAGCGACAAGGAAATAATACAAAAGAGCACCATTGAATATCCCAGGTAATCTTGCATGTGGCTTAAAATTAAGCTTCTTTGGAATGGTACAATTTCTCTGATCTTTAATCCCTCCACGGGAATCCGTCCAATTTCTCCGTTATACGAACCTTGAAATTCCTCATTCAGTGACTGATCCGTAGCATTAAAAAGTGAACAAAAGAGCACCATGCATTATGTCAGGACATCCAGCACGTTAATCAGATTTAAGGTTCGCTCGAATTAACACTCCTTATCCGATAATTCCTGAGTTACGAATAAATATGATATGACGTGCTAGGATCGGAGCATGGAATTTGGCATAAAATCCGGTCAATCGGTAGATTCATAGCAGTCACCGGCTTGCAGTGACAGCAAGTAAGAAAGGCTGACAAGTAAAGGTAAGGTAATTCGGTCAAGCCTTGTTTTTTTTCTTTTTTTTTTTTTTTTTTTTGCTGATCTTTCTTTCTTTCTTTCTTTCTTTCCTTCTCTTTCGTTCCTTCTCTTCATTTTTTACTTTCTTTTTCTTTCTTTCCTTCTTTTTTCCTTCCTTTCTTTCCAAGCATTCTATTTCTTAATTTCCTTTCGAAATTGTTTCCATAGTTTTGTGGCTACTATATTATTGCCATTTTGGTTTGCTGCGGAATTTCAGAATAACATTTTTTATTGAATCATACGTCTAAAACCAAGTGACAGTCACGCCACATATTTTCTGCCTTCTTTTGTTCTTGTTTCAGAATAGCAAGAGGAAGAAAAAAGTATTACTGAACAATGTTCTTTATTTAAGTTAATTCAACAAGAAATAATGAGAAATAGTCTCTATACGATTTATTTTTTTATCACGATAAAGATGCATGCCTTCTTATTAAAACTCGCTTAATATTAACTTTGTGGAACCTATTAACTTACTTACTAGTGATCAGAAAAATCCAATTTGATGGTAAAATTTGGCTTTCTAAGAACCTTTTTTTACTCTGCATCTTTTTTAGCGATTTATAATAGCCGTTAATTGATCGAAAACGTTTTTTCTACATTTTTTATTCACTGCTATTGCTTCCTCTTTTCCAGCTCCTCCCCTTCCTTCTTCTAGATTTCATTTCTTTTGTTTGTTTATGATGATCTCTTCGTCTTCTTAACTTCTTCTTCTTTTCTCTTCTTTCTTTTTTTCGTAGAAACGAAAATTCCATTCCACTACGTAACTATTCTCATAGTTTCAGGATTTCAGCTTAAGGAGATGAAAAAAGTTCAAGTCCTTCTATTTCTTCTGGTGTTGGCCATCGTTTCCAAGGCACATTCATCATCTGGTTAGCTACTGTTCCTATTAATTATTTTTAGAGTTGTCTCTGAGGCAGGGGTTGTCCAAGCGAGGTGTTAGACTTGTTCAGAAATAGCTTATGATTGGAGACCTATTAAAAGAAAAAGGGATGGCCTATATATGCGGTCTATTTGGTCATTTTTGGTACCTTGAAAGAGAATTGATTAGATTTTAATTCCAAATTTATTCATGATATGATATGATATGATATGATATGATATGATATGATAACTTTATTTAAGCACGATAAAATATTCAGCATAGCTGGTGGGGTCGTACATTTAAATTAAATAAATAATAATATAAAATATCTGTAAGAACGTTAAAATATCAAAATATATGTACAATTCTTGAAATCATTGTGTATCTTCGCTTCGATTGGTTTATATTTGCTATATTATTATATTTATTGTTTGTTTGTTTGTTTGTTTTGGTTTCATATTTATTTATTTATTTATTATAGACAGTGGAAGCGGTGCTTTTGACTTGGGTTCCACGCCAGAAAAACAACCAACGGAAAATGAGGCTAATGAATCTGAAGATATAGATGACCCAGATGCCGACGACGACCAAGAAGATGATAACCAAGAATTCGATGACGAAGAAGTCTATGGTCAAGATTCTGATATATCGAAAAGAGCAACCGTCAAAAAGGATAAGACTGTACTTGGTATGTTTCCTTTTTGTAGAATTACTGTATAATTATTGATAATTCGCAAACTGGGGGGTGGGGAATATTTGAGCCGGTGAGGGATGCTTATTCAGGATGGGAGGGCTATTCGCGATCGGGAGGCAAATGTTCGGTACTGGGGAGAGCTTGTTTTTTTATCATTTTTGTCGCAAATTCATATTGCTGCACCTTTACCAAATTGTGAGCCTTGTGAACAAACATTTATTGAAATTCTGCGATTTTAAGAGATGATTTTAAATATTGTTTTTTAATTATATTTGCAGTTTTTGATTTTGAAACAACCAATCAAAAGAAATTCTTTACTATAAAGAACTCCGACAAGCTAGAAATATCTGACAGTGTTCACAAAAATGGACAAAATTCTCTTCTTTGGTCATGGAAAACCCAATCCACAGATAAACCGACGCTGTCCCTTACATTAAGGAAAACGAAATGGCGCCAAAAAAATGAATTAAAACGTGGTGGAATCAAATTCTGGATGTACAGAGAAAGTAAAACCCCTCCTTCCAAGATGCAAATCATTTTCATTTCATCTGACAAAAAAACGAGCAGCAGCCCGACGGATGTTGAACTCAATTTTAAAGGCTGGAGAGCTGTGTGGATTAGCTACGCAGAATTCTATGGAAAGGACTTCCCGTTAACAACGCTGAGAAAAATCGACTTTTCGATTACATCAAAGAGTAGTGACAAACTTTACATCGATTTGGTGCAGTTTTCTAAAGGCTTGGGCATATCAACGCGAGATCTAATAGTCAGTCAGGTAGGACAGACTGGACCTACGAAAACCGATTCCCTCTTTCACAACGATAAAGAGTTTTGGCAGCAAACACTTCGATGGCATCAGTCGTCTCATGGGAGGTCCACAGATCAAGTAACAGATGTTGACAAAAAGATAAAAGAGATTGACGAAATTGAAAACAGACTTGATAATTGGTATGTCAAGATGGATGAGCCTGTCAACTCCCTCGGCGAAGCTGATTCAACTAAAAAAGCTGGAACTCAAACTAGCTTTAACTTCAAGGCTATGAAGAACGAACGATGGAAATCTCTGAAGCCGGTTATAGAGACAGCTCACGAACTATACGGAAACATTGATTTTCAAAAGAATCGCCCCCCACTTTTCCCAAAAGTTTCAGATTATGGAAAAGAAGAAATTACCAAGGATGTTAATTGTTTGACGAAATTTGGCTACCTGATCTCCAAAGTGCTTCTTCCCCTTTCTCTTGAGTATGCCTTGCTGAACCGAGACGACGAAATACAGTACCTAGGGAAAAAGGTTTGCAAGGATTTGTTATCTAGCGACAACACTAAGTATAAAGAGGCAATAACTAAAGTGGCAGGAAAGAACTCCGTCATGATGACCAAATTCGATGGTATTGTCAAGAACGGTAAAAGTACAATAAAATGTGCCAAAGTTGACGATCAACGGAATAAAGAAGTAGAGAAGTTGATAACGAAATTTAATGAGTTCCGTTTAGATAGAATTGTGGATCTCTTAAAATTCATAAGTAATCAAGGATTTGCTTTTGGAAGTGCTCTAGGATCTCTCGATCACGAGATGAATAAAGTCGGTTCGGGTTTCATGCATTCCATGTTCCTGTTGAGGAAAAGTCTAAAAAAACACAAAGATATCGATTTTGGTGACATTTTGAAGACGATGAAATGGTATTGCGATTTCAACGAGATCTATCAACCTGATGATGATGATAAATACGTGTACGATGGGACAACAACCGATCGAATGAGGACTATTCTGTTGTACAGACTTATGATCATACTAATGGAACCTAAAGCTACAGATGCAGAAAAGAAAAACAAGATCCGTGACATGATTCATTTCCAAACATGGTTTAAGCACGCGCTGAAAATCAACAAAGGTTTGGGTGGAGTTGTCAAACCCGACTTTACGGGTTTTCACCACAAAACTTTCTATGGATCAGCATACGTCCCTCAGGCCTATTATAATGCAGCTCTCGTGCAATACTTTCTTGACGGAACCACCTTTGAGCTGGATCAAAACTCAAAAGACAACCTTCGCCAAGCCTTGAGTGTTATGAGAATGGTGTCAGTAAAATATTCCACTCCAAACAGTATCTGTGGACGTTTTCCATCATACACTAAAGCAATCTTGGCCACACAATTTCCCGCGTACGCTTACATTAGCTATGTTCATCCAAAGAATGGCAAAAAACAGTTCCTCGATAGACCAGAAATATTTCTTCGCCTCTTCGACACCAGCAACCCTTCAATCCTGGCCTATCTGAAAGACGGTGCGCCACGGTCTTGGATCTATTATTGGAATACCATTGGATCAATTGATGTATTTCAGAAAGTGGCTACAATGAAATGTCCGAGTAACAAAGCTTGCGCAGCAGAAGCCTCTCCAACTGGTCATTGGAGCAAAACGTTTGGAAGTCTTTCCATCCATAGGCGAAAGGATTGGAGTGTTGCTGCAAAGGGATTTGCCAAATACTCCTGGGACTTCGAAGGAAGTACTAGTAAGATCGAAAACGCTTATGGTGTTTATCAAAGTCATGGATCCTTACAAATCTCCAACAGCGAGGAATCTTTGAAGACATACGATATAAAGAATGGCTGGGATTGGACAAGGGTTCCAGGAACAACCACATTATATTATCCCCTAACAAGCCTGGACAAAATCAAAGTCAAGGCACGAACCTACAACAACAAAGGTTTTGCGGGAGGTGTAAGTTTCATTGGAAGCTCGGCAACCAAAAAAGCTAAACAGGGAGCATTCGGAATGCTTTTCAAAACCCCATCTTATACAACAACAATTCAAACATCTCTTCTCAAAAACCTGAAAGAGTTCCGAAAGTCCTACTTTTTCTATGATGACCTGATTATCTGTCTTGGTAGTGACGTTACTTTTGTTAAACCTGCCACCAACCCTGACGGCGTTTATGCACAAACGACTCTGTTTCAAGATAAGATGCTCAAAAGCTCAAGTGAAATCAAAATTGATGGCGTTGCTTATAAACTAAATCGCAAGAAAGGCCTCGACGAAAAGGTGACCACGCAAAAAAAAACAGTGAAGCTGCAAGACACTCTTGGGAATACCTACCAAGTAAAACTTGATGGAGATAATAAACATAATATACTTCATGTGAAGATTTCAGTTCAAAAGTCCATGTCAGACAAGGGCGAATCCTCCTCAGCCACTTATGCCACTGCTTGGTTGGAGCATACTAAAACTACCTCCACTCGTGGCAAACGTGACTCCATAACATTTGTGGACAAATTCAAGACTTTTCTTACTACAAGAGCAGATCTAGAAACTGCACGCACTTCCGAACTAGAGGACGTCGACGATTATCAAGATAACGCTGAACTGGAAGAGAACCAAGACCATGAGACGACCTTTGGGTTCAATGAAATGGATAAACGATCAACCGGAACAGCTGAATCCTTCCAGTATGAGTACGCAATTGTAATAAATGGAGGTGACGAAAAAATGCTGTCTAAATATAAAGTTATCCAACAAGATACAAGTGTTCACGTTGTTGAGCTGACCGGCCTGTTTTCCAGTAATAAAGACAAGGTGTATGCATATTCTTTCTTCGGTAGCAACGAGAACAAACAAATAACCAGTGGTCTTGTCAGGTCAGTAGATGCCGCTTGTATGATCATGGCAGAAGAGAGATCCAAAATCGTGAAGCTAGCAATCGCTGATCACGATTTTAGATTAGAGTACGATCCTGACTACAAAGATAAAAACACATGTTCGCGTCCACTCAGAAAGTTCCACAAAGACGTGTTCCACCCTAAAGATACTTCAGACTCTGGTGTAAAACTGATGTTCTGTGCTCGTGGAAAAGAAAAGGAAATTACTGTAAAGCTGGAAAGTGACGCAGAAAAAATTAACAAAGTCTTTGTGGATGGAAAAGAAAAGAAAACCGGCGAGCTGAAGAGCTACGCTGAGATCACGGCAGCTAATCCAAAGGAAGTGAAATTCAAAAAGCTTGTCAATGGTTTTACCATTGAGATTGAATTAAAAATGAAATAGTTACTAATAGCTACTGTCATGTAATTCAAGAAAAATGAAAAATGAAATAGCTACTAATATCCCCTTATATCTACTAATAGTTACTTATAGCTACTGTAATTGTAATTCAAGAAAGCTGAAAAATGAAATAGCTACTAATAGTCCCTAATAGCTACTAATTCAAGCAAAATAAAAAATAAAAGAGCTAGCTACTAATATATAGCTACTGTAATGTAATTCAAGAAAGAATGAGCAAAATAAAAGATGACCAACACTATTTATTTTTATTGGAAAGGAGAGATAATAACTGGAGGAGTTGGGAGGGGGGAGCAAACAGCAAAGGGGCAAAAAAACAGAAGCGCCTACGTACGGTTTCTTTATTCCTCGGCCGGAAAAGAGAAATGCTCATGAGTGTTGTCTAATTGTTGTAATGAACTACGGAATTAAATTAAAAGGTTTTATTGGATTTGTAATGTAAGGTGGTGTTAAAACATTCAGCGCTTTGTAAACAGTTACCGCACGAAGAAAATTTACTCTCTCGTTAAATGGAAGCCAGCCCAGTTGAAACAGCAGTAGAGTTGGTGTTTTGTAATCTTTGTTCAGGATAAGCAGCATTACATTTTGTAGACTAGTTATCTGAAGATGACATCAGCCTGTTGGCCGAAATATTAAAACATGACAAACAAGTATCTTCTCGTTTTACTCTTCACATTTAAACTGTATGCCCACGAATTCTCAAATATATACGTTTATTAATTCCCTTGATATATTCTAATAAAAGTGTTCATTTTACGCTAATAGTGACTGTGGAACTCATTTTATATATACCAAGTGAATCGTACAAGAGAATAACAAGAACAGTCATGAACATTTAAGCTGACAAGGAATCTTTAGCATTTAAGAACATTAATTAATACTGGCTTCTGCTTGAATTACGCAAAATTCGAATGTTACACACTTGACGAGGAATACATCCTCGCGGGGACCCAAGCCGTCTCGAACGTTTATGAACCGTTTAAATATTTCTCCCTTTTGCCCATCTCCCTTCTTCCTCGCTCCCTTCCCTTAAGCCCTGGGTACCCGAAGATGCGAAGAGCGTGAGTCATAATTTACTTTTCTATATAGTTTTGGAATTTAACGGGATAATAAACGCAGAATTCAAAAGAAAAATCGGGTTTTTCATTTAGAGGTGTTCCGGTATTCCGGTGTTCCGGTATTCTGGCGTTCCGGTATTTCGATGTTCCGGCGTTCCGGGTTTTAGTACATGCCGCCCAGTTGTCTTCTTTTGTAGACGGTGGATTCTGTCAAAGTTTTGTTGAGATGTACTGCCACCGTATATACAAAGGATGAGGCATTGACAGATACCAAGTCTAGCTTTAATTGAACGTCAGATAATGTCGAATTCTACGAAATATTAGGAAATATGTCAAGCCTTTGTGAGATCGTTGCACAGGCTATCAATATACATATCATATTCCATGATCATGACAAACTGCTATCGATGTGTATACCCAATAACTTTTCAGTATTGATCCTTGTGGTACTCCAGATGTTAAACAAGCTTTCGAGGAGAAATGATTGTCAATGGCGACTTGAAAGTGTCTATCACTGAGGTATGAGGTGAACCAAGCAAGGGCGTTCTCGCTTAGGCCATTTGCTCTTGTTGATTTGCCAGACCACCTCGTTCCTTGCTTTATGATAGAGACGCCATTTCTTGGTGTTGCGGTTATTCTTTCATAGAATGTCGACGGAGATGATCTCTCTTCTTCATGGCAATCAAAATTTCTTGTTTCATCCAAGGAGGTTTTCGCCATAGTTTGACATGTCTGTTTTTCAAAGGTTCGCTCAAAGTTGTCCAATGCAGCATCAGGATCAGGATCCAATGCTTCGAGCTCACGCCATGGTACTCTTGACGAATCCTCAAAGAACTTGGTGTTATCGAAGTCTTTAAAGGAACTGTACTTGATGGTTTATATAGATGTGACTTTCCTTCACTATAACTTCCCTAGGTTCAGTTGACGCACTATGCAGACAGGAGGATGATCAGAAAGGCCAATCTGAGGCACGGAAACACAAGCAACATTGTCTGGAGTTATACACCACATGTGATCCAAGCAAGTGTTACTTGATGGTCGTGTTGTTTCTTTGATAAGCTGTAACATAGACATGCTAGCTATGCAAACTTTGGATAGGTTTATGATTATTAGCTGCTGGATCATGCATGTTGGTATTAAAATCTCCTAGGACATAGAATTCTTTACCATCAAATATCTTTGAGAGAGATTTGCCTCAATTTTTACTGGCTTGTAAAGACGTAACCACTACGACATCAGTTGTAAGTGTGAAAGAAAGAAGTAATTCGGATTTTCCGAAGTTAGCCCGAACCCCATTCACGGAGACATAACAGAAATTCCCCGAGGCTTACTTCACTTCTTTATATATTAGATAGAATACAAAAGTCGCAAAACTACTGGTGCAATAACAGCTAGCTATCACTTTAATTGCCCTACGGGTATGTATTAAGCTTTGTCTTTTTAAGAATTTTGATTTTTCAGCTAATTTCAGAAATAGTTGTGGGATGGAAATTTTAGTATATGCTTAAACCAAGTATTATATGATTATTTATACCAGAACAGGATAATACAGATATAGGATATTTCAGTAGATTTTTTGTGTCAACTGTAATTGACCACTTTTTACTATGGAAACTGGTACTTGCCTTTTTACGATTCTTGACGATGTATCTTTGGGGGGTTGGAAATTCTTAATTTCTTTTGATCTGTTCCCATCATATGGATACTTAATACCAAAAGAGTGCTACTCATGGTAAGTCCAACAGCGACAAAGAAATAATACAAAAGAGTACCATTGAATATCCCAGGTAATCTTGCATGTGGATTATAGAATTAAGCTTCTTCTCTAATCTCTTAATCCGTTCCTTGAAATTCCCCATTTATTGACTATTATCCGCAGCGTTAAAAAAAGAACAAAAGAGCACCATTTATTATGTCAGAGTATCCAGCATGTTAATCAGCTTTATCCAATGATACCAGCTAGCGAATGAATATAACATGACGTGCTAGGATCGGAGTATGGAATTTGGCATAAAATCTCGTCAATCGGTAGATTGATAGCAGTCACCGGTTTGTTACTGCAGTGACAGCAAGTAAGAAAGTTGACAAGTAAAGGTAAGATAATTCGGTCAAGCCTTCATTTTGCTTCTTTTGATCTTTTTCTTTCTTTGTTGTATTCATTCTTTTTGTTTCTCTTTTTCTTTCTTTCCTTCTTTCTGAGCGTTCTATTTCTTAATTCCATTTTCGTTTTTAAATTGTTTTCATAGCTGTGTTGTTGCAATAGTATTGCCATTTTTGTTTGTTGTAAAATTCAGAATTTTTTTTATGTACCGTCTTAATTCAACTCAGATCGATACATCCCTGACATAAATCAGGTAACAGACACGCCACATATTTTCTTCTTCTTTTAATTTGTTCTTGTCTCGTGCTAGCAAGAGGAAGAAAAAAAGGCGTAACCGAACAATGTTGTGTATTTCATTTAATTCAACACGAATTATTCTTATTCGAATTAATTTTTATCATGATAAAGATGATTTCTTATCAAAACTTGCTTAATATGCACTTTGTGGAACATTTTAGCTCACTGATTAGGAAAAGCCCACTTTAGCTCTCTGAAAACTTATTTTACTCCGATCTGTTTCTTTTTTATCCTTCGTGCATTAATGATTATTATTACATTTTGCCTTATCATAGCCGTTAACTGATCAGGGAATTTATTTCTCAAAGTTTTATTCACTGCTACTGCTTCTTCTGTTCCTCCTATTCCTTCTCCTCAACTTGCTCCTTTCAGGTTGATAATCTCTTCTTCTTCTTCTTCTTCTTCTTCTTCTTCTTCTTCTTCTTCTTCTTCTTCTTCTTCTTCTTCTTCTTCTTCTTCTTCTTCTTCTTTTTTCTTACTGTTTTTCATAGAAACAAAAATTCCATTCCACTACTTAACTATTCTCATAGTCAGTTTCAGGATTTTCAGGAAAAGGAAATGACAAAGGTTCCAGTCCTTCTATTTCTTCTGGTGTTGGCCATCGTTTCCAAGGCACATTCATCATCTGGTTAGCTGCTGTTCTTATTATTTTTGGAGTTATTTCTGAGGCAGGGATCCTCCAAGCGAGGTGTCAGTCGACTTTTTACAGAAATAGCTTAAGATTGGAGACCTATTAAAAGAAAAAGGGATGTCCTATATATGCGGTCTATTTGGTCATTTGCGGTACTTTGAAAGAAAATTGATTAGATTTTAATTCCAAAAGGTCGTCGTGTTTTCTTGGTCTTTTTTGATAATTTATTCATTCATTCATTCGATCAATCATTCATTCGTTCATTTTTTCCTTTCTTTCTTTCTTTCATTCTTGCTTGCTTGCATTCTTGCTTGCTTGCTTGCTTGCTTGCTTGCTTGCTTGCTTGCTTGCTTGCTTGCTTGCTTGCTTGCTTGCTTGCTTGCTTGCTTGCTTGCTTGCTTGCTTGCTTGCTTGCTTGCTTGCTTGCTTGCTTGCTTGCTTGCTTGCTTGCTTGCTTGCTTGCTTGCTTGCTTGCTTGCTTGCTTGCTTGCTTGCTTGCTTGCTTGCTTGCTTGCTTGCTTGCTTGCTTGCTTGCTTGCTTGCTTGCTTGCTTGCTTGCTTGCTTGCTTGCTTGCTTGCTTGCTTTGCTTGCTTGCTTGCTTGCTTGCTTGCTTGCTTGCTTGCTTGCTTGCTTGCTTGCTTGCTTGCTTGCTTGCTTGCTTGCTTGCTTGCTTGCTTGCTTGCTTGCTTGCTTGCTTGCTTGCTTGCTTGCTTGCTTGCTTGCTTGCTTGCTTGCTTGCTTGCTTGCTTGCTTGCTTGCTTGCTTGCTTGCTTGCTTGCTTGCTTGCTTGCTTGCTTGCTTGCTTGCTTGCTTGCTTGCTTGCTTGCTTGCTTGCTTGCTTGCTTGCTTGCTTGCTTGCTTGCTTGCTTGCTTGCTTGCTTGCTTGCTTGCTTGCTTGCTTGCTTGCTTGCTTGCTTGCTTGCTTGCTTGCTTGCTTGCTTGCTTGCTTGCTTGCTTGCTTGCTTGCTTGCTTGCTTGCTTGCTTGCTTGCTTGCTTGCTTGCTTGCTTGCTTGCTTGCCTACTTACTTGCTTGCCTGCTTTACTGTAGATAGTGGAAGCGGTGCTTTTGACTGGGGTTCCACGCCAGAAAAACAACCAATGGAAAATGAGGCAAATGAATCTGAAGATATAGATGACCCAGATGCCAACGACCAAGAAGATGATAACCCAGAATTTGATGACGAAGAAGTCTATGATCCAGATTCTGATGTATCGAAAAGAGCAAGGGTCAAAAAGGAAAAGACTGTACTTGGTATGTTTCCATTTTGCAAAATTTCTGTATAATTATTGATGAAAACCGTTTAAAAAGAAATACTTACCATTGAACTTGTGGACCACATATATCAGTATACTATATCAGTGATATATGTGTGGTGCAAAGTGTCTTACCTTCCAGCGTAGGTGATGTTTGTAACAGCGAAACTTACCGGGAAACGGGGAATATTGAGCCGGTGAGGGGTGCTTATTCACGATGGGAGGGCTATTCAGAAGGCGAATACTCGGATAGGAGACCTTATTTTGTCGTTTTTATCTTGTGAACAAACATTTATTGAAGTTCTGTGACTATAAGAGACGATTATAAATATTTTTTAAATTGTATTTGCAGTTTTTGATTTTGAAACAACCAATCAAAAGAAATTCTTTACTATAAAGAACTCCGACAAGCTAGAAATATCTGACAGTGTTCACAAAAATGGACAAAAGTCTCTTCTTTGGTCATGGAAAACCCAATCCACAGATAAACCAAAGTTGTCCCTTACATTAAGGAAAACGAAATGGCGCCAAAAAAATGAATTAAAACGTGGTGGAATCAAATTCTGGATGTACAGAGAAAGTAAAACCCCTCTTTCCAAGATGCAGATTATTTTCATTTCACCTGACAACAAAAAAAGCAGCAGCCCGACGGATGTTGAACTCAATTTTGAAGGCTGGAGAGCTGTGTGGATAAGCTACGCAGAATTCTATGGAAAGGACTTCCCTTTAAAAACGCTGAGAAAAATCGACTTTTCGATTACATCAAAGAATAGTGACAAACTTTACATCGATTTGGTGCAGTTTTCTAAAGGCTTGGGCATATCAACGCGAGATCTAATAGTCAGTCAGGTAGGACAGACTGAACCTAGCAATACCGATTCCCTCTTTCACGACGATAAAGACTTTTGGCAGCAAACACTTCGATGGCATAAGTCGTCTCATGGGAGGTCCACAGAACAAGTAACAGATGTTGACAACAAGATCAATGAGATCGACGAAATTGAAAACAGACTTGATAATTGGTATGCCAAGATGGATGAGCCTCTCAACTCCCTCGGCGAAGCTGATTCAACTAAAAAAGCTGGAACTCAAACTAGCTTTAACTTCAAGGCTATGAAGAACGATCGATGGAAAACTCTGAAGCCAGCTATAAAGAAAGCTCATGAACTATACGGAAACATTGATTTTCAAAAGAATCGCCCTCCACTTTTCCCAAAAGTTTCAGATTATGGAAAAGAAGAAATCACCAAGGATGTTAATTGTTTGACGAAATTTGGCTACCTGATCTCCAAAGTGCTTCTTCCCCTTTCTCTTGAGTATGCCTTGCTGAACCGAGACGCCGAAACACAATACCTAGGGAAATAGCTTTGCAAGGATTTGCTTTCTACCGACAACACTAAATATAAAGAGGCAATAACTAAAGTTGCAGGAAAGAACTCCGTCATGATGACCAAATTCGATGGTATTGTCAAGAACGGTAAAAGTACAATCAAATGTGCCAAAGTTGACGATCAACGGAACAAAGACGTAGAGAACTTGATAACGAAATTCAATGAGTTCCGTTTTGAGAGAATCGTGAAACTCTTAAAATTCATAAGTAATCAAGGATTTGCTTTTGGAAGTGCTCTAGGATCTCTCGATCACGAGATGAATAAAGTCGGCGCGGGTTTCATGCATTCCATGTTCCTGTTGAGGAAGAGTCTAGCAAAACGCAAAGATATGAAACTTGATGACATTTTAAAGACGATGAAATGGTATTGCGATTTCAACGAGATCTATCAACCTGATGATGATGATGACTACGTGTACGACGGGACAACAGCCGATCGAATGAGGACTATTCTGTTGTACAGACTTATGATCATACTAATGGAACCTAAAACTACAGATGCAGAAAAGAAAAATAAGATCCGTGACATGATTCACTTCAAAACATGGTTCAAGCACGCGATAAAAATCAACAAAGGATTGGGTGGAGTAATCAAACCAGACTTTACAGGTTTTCACCACAACATTTTCTATGGTGCAGCATACATCCCTCAGGCCTATTATAACGCAGCTCTTGTGCAATATTTTCTTGACGGAACCACCTTTGAGCTGGATCAAAACTCAAAAGACAACCTTCGCCAAGCCTTGAGTGTTATGAGAATGGTGTCAGTGAAATATTCCACTCCAAACAGTATCTGTGGACGTTTTCCATCATACACTAAAGCAATTTTGGCCACACAATTTCCCGCATACGCTTACATTAGCTATGTTCATCCAAAGAATGACAAAAAACAGCCCCTTGATAGACCAGAAATGTTTCTTCGTCTCTTCGACACCAGCAACCCCTCTACTCTAGCTTATCTCAAAAACGGTGCACCACGGTCTGGGATCTATTATTGGAATACCATGGGAGAAATTGATGTATTTCAGAAAGTGGCTACAATGAAATGTCCGAAAAACAAAGCTTGTGTAGCAGAAGCCTCTCCAGCTGGTCATTGGAGCAAAGCGTTTGGAAGTCTTTCTATCCATAGACGAAAAGATTGGAATGTTGCTGCAAAAGGATTTGCCAAATACTCCTGGGACTTCGAAGGAAGTACTGGTAAGAACGAAAACCTTTATGGTGTTTTCCAAAGTCATGGATCATTACAAATTTCCAACAGCGAGGAATCTTTAAAGACATACGATATAGAGAATGGCTGGGATTGGACAAGGGTTCCAGGAACCACGGCAATATATGTTCCCCTAACGAGCCTGGATAAAATTAAAGTCAAGCCACGAACCTACAACGACAAAGGTTTTGCGGGAGGCGTCAGTTTCATTGGAAGCTCAACAACTAAAAAAGCTAAGCAGGGAGCATTCGGAATGCTTTTCAAAACCCCATCTTATACAAAAACAATGCCAAAATCTCCTCTCAAAAACCTGAAAGAGTTCCGAAAGTCCTACTTTTTCTATGATGACCTGATTATCTGTCTTGGTAGTGACGTTACTTTTGTTAAACCTGCAACCAACCCTGACGGTATCTATGCACAAACGACTCTATTCCAAGATAAGATGCTCAAAAGTTCAAGTGAAATCAAAATTGATGGCGCTGCTTATAAACTAAACCGCAAGGGAGGCCTCGACAAAACGGTGACCACAAAGAAAAAAACAGTGAAGTTGCAAGACACTCTTGGGAATACCTACCAAGTAAAACTGGATGGAGATCTAGATAATAAACATAATACACTTCATGTGGAGATTTCAGTTCAAAAGTCCATGTCAGACAGGGGGAAATCCTCCTCAGCCACTTATGCCACTGCTTGGTTGGAGCATGCTAAATTTGCCTCCACTGGTGGATCACGTGACAACATAACGTTTGTGGACAAATTCAAGAATTTTCTAACTACTAGACCAGAAACTGCACGCACTTCCGAACTAGAGGACGTCGACGATTATCAAGATAACTCCGAACTGGAAGAGAACGAAGACGATGAGACAACCTTTGGGTTGAATGAAATGGATAAACGATCAACCGGAACAGCTGAATCCTTCCAGTATGAGTACGCAATTCTAATAAAAGGAGGTGACGAAAAAATGCTGTCTAAATATAAAGTTATCCAACAAGATACAAGTGTTCACGCTGTTGAGCTGACCGGCCTATTTTCGAGTGATAAAGACAAGGTGTATGCATATTCTTTCTTCGGTGGCAATGAGAACAAACAAATAACCAGTGGTCTTGTCAGGTCAGTAGATGCCGCTTCTATGATCATGGCAGAACAGAGATCCAAAATCGTAAAGCTAGCAATCGCTGATCACGATTTGAGATTAGAATATGATCCTGACTACAAGGGTAAAAACACATGTTCGCGTCCACTCAGAAAGTTCTACAAAGACGTGTTCCACCCTAAATATTCTTCAAACGTTGGTGTAAAACTGATGTTATGTGCTCGTGGAAAAGAAAAGGAAATTACTGTCAAGCTGGAAAGTGACGCAGAAAAAATTAACAAAGTTTTTGTGGATGGAAAAGAAAAGAAAACTGGCGAGTTGAAGAGCTACGCTGAGATCACGGCAACTAATCCAAAGGAAGTGAAATTCAAAAAGCTTGTCAATGGGTTTAGCATTGAAGTTGAATTAAAAATGAAATAGCTACTAATAGCTACTGTCATGTAATTCAAGAAAAATGAAAAATGAAATAGCTACTAATATCCCCTTATAGCTACTAATAGCTACTTATAGCTACTGTAATTGTAATTCAAGAAAGCTGAAAAATGAAATAGCTACTAATAGTCCCTAATAGCTACTAATAGCTACTAATTCAAGCAAAATGAAAATGAAATAGCTACTAATAGCTACTGTAATGTAATTCAAGAAAGAATGAGTAAAATAAAAGATGACCAACACTATTTATTTTTATTGGAAAGGAGAGATAATATTAAACTGGAGGAGTTGGAAGGGGGGAGCAAACAGCAAAGGGGCAACAACAAAAAACCAGAAGCGTCTACGTACGGTATCTTTAATCCTTGGCCGGGAAAGAGAAATGTTCATGAGTGTAGTCTAAAATAATTGATCGAAAAATTACAAGACCACTTTCTCCTAAAAGATGCAGTAGAATATGCCTCATCAAACTTAAGGGAGGGGTGGGGGCGAAAATGCGCCACTCAAATTCACGTTTACAATTTGAATAACTACCATCACTTAGGGAGGCGAAATGAACACTTTCATTATCAAGTTTTTCGACAATCAACAATCAGGGCTATAATAGCTTTACAATCCGAACCTAAATCATCAAAGTGATGATGATTGTAATGTTCAAAAACTTCAGAATTATCATTATTACATCACGAAAAACACATGAGCTTAAAATCTAGCGTTTTCTTGGTAAAGACAGAATCCAGCTTTACGTCGCGGCTGCGGGCAAGGGTGAAAAGCTGAAATATCTATGTCGAAAAAAATACTATTTCTAAATCAAATATGAGAAGTGCATAAGAATAATTTGCTTTGCTTGTATCCTTTAAACTGTCAAACAGAAAGCAACGTTTCATGAACATCTTTTTTGAATTCAGATGATATCATTTAGTTGCTTTCTATCTTCCTTCCTTTGAAAAAAGAGCACGCCTAAAAGAAGGAGACATCATTAACCTGCAGGGCCGGGGAACACCAGAAAGCAGCAATTAGTTTTAGAAATATGCTGTACTCGTCCAAGGAAGAAACGCAGAACAATTGAAAAAATATTTTTTTAAAGCAATGTTGGTCTACAAAACGTTTGAAGTTTTAGCCTTGAATTGGTGATTTTTAAGCGGTCCATAGAAAAAGGAACACAAGTCTAAAAGAGCTAGTTAGTAAACGTTGAATAACCAGGTGTGCGCACACCCGAGTCAAGACCTAGAAGGTTTGGCAAATCTAAGCACGGAAAAGGAGAGTAGAATGTTTAGACACTGAAAGTGTATGTATTTCAAACAATGTAAACCAGCTTTAATAAAAGCCCTCTATAAGGACATGTAGTTACTGTTAGCCAAAACATATCCTTGCTTTGCAACCATTCCCAGGAGATTGAATTGAATAAAAGAAACGGCGGCCATATTGGTGGACTTGACAAAAGAAAACCACGACCGTGACTGGTGGACCTTTTGCATGTCCAATGACCTCTCCTAGGAATAGTTGCAAACCAAGAATAATATAACACCCACAATCATTGCCATGTCCACCATCATAGATATTTGGAGTTATGACTTAGTTTGCATTAATATATGATCACTCTCCGCACATATAGGAATAACTGGTCTTACTACTGGTAAGATTAGTTTCCAAATATCAAGTTGTCCAGCAAGAATTTTGCGTCCGGTAACAGGAAGCGCAAATTTTTATCGCAACTTCTAAGGATAAAATGGGTCATCCACTACGGTTAGAACGAAGCTTCTGATTTGTTCAAATAACAAAAACAAAGAATATGCGGATTACGATGAACAATGCCTATTTTTCTGCATGTAAACTCTCTCTATTGTTTTGTTTCACCGTTCTTTGTTATTTGAACGAATCAGTCACAGCCACTGTTCTGACTGTAGTGTATTACTGGATAAAATTGGCGCATAGTCCTCTATGCCTTTATACTTTATTAACGAAGTAGGAAAAAAATTACCTTATATTTAGATTTGTTGATTTATAACAATTTTTATCATAAAGCCATTTTTAAAAATCGTCTGATATCTAGAGATATTTGATCAAATTCGCAGAAACATAATTACCGGTACAAAGTTCAAGGCTTGTAAACAAATGGCTGCAAATTTCTCAGAAATCGGACAAGGTTTTTGATGTAAAAAGACGCGATTGAAATTCGTGCCCAATAAACAAACGTTTTTGTCTTGTTAAGGTGGCTCGACTGGGTTTTGTTTGATGCGCACCTCCGCTGTTTGATCGCAAAATGTGTCGCGGCAAAAAACCTAATTTCAAAAAAAATTCCACAACAAGTCTAGAGATAGATTAAAGTTTCTTTTAACGTTTGAATCATTTTTATCGGAGTTTTCAATAATTTATAGTGGCGGCATGGCGATTTTTATAAACCTGATTTTTTGGAAAAACTAGAATTTTGTACAAAACCGCATTTATAGGTTCATAAAATCGGGATCAAGTTCTGCACTCTTACTCAGCTTCAACGATTCCTATGGAAGCGTTTTTGAATAAAACGCGCTTGAACTTTTACGCATCAAAAAGTAAACAATTTCAAGCATTCAGTTTACTTGGCCGAAAACCTTACTTTTAGGTCTCGGAAAAAGCTAGCTTTTTTTGAGCTCATATCGTTGACACATTCAATAACTGTTCGTTTGGAAAAGTAGAACAAAATTGCGCCGCACGATTTTGAGAAATATGAATTTAGGTCAAGTTGATAGAGGTGCGCCTTTTCATCTTTTGTTTATCATTTCACTTATCTTTATAAAAAGCTTGAAAACTTAAGATTCGCTCGATATATTTTTTTCTAACTTCAGTATCAGCATTTTCACCAAGTTGTTTTTTAATCCTACATATTTCATGGCCATTGAAGCATTGTAAGATATCCAAAATAAATTATAAAAACGTAAATTTTTAGGCCGCTTCAGTTCGCGTTGACGATGTTTTGGTCGTCAAGCATCTCCATTGTCCAGTTATTTCCGAGACCTAAAAGTAAGGTTTTCGGCCAAGTAAACTGAATGCTTGAAATTGTTTACTTTTTGATGCATAAAAGTTCAAGCGCGTTTTATTCAAAAACGCTTCCATAGAAATCGTTGAAGCTGAGTAAGAGTGCAGAACTTGATCCCGATTTTATGAACCTATAAATGCGGTTTTGTACAAATTTAAACTCTAGTTTTTCCAAAAAATCAGGTTTATGAAAATCGCCATGCCGCCACTATAAACTATTGAAAACTCCGATCAAAATGATTTAAACGTCAAAAGAAACTTTAATCTATCTCTAGACTTGTTGTGGAATTTTTTTTGAAAATAAGGTTTTTTGCCGCGACGCATTTTGCGATCAAACAGCGGAGGTGCGCATCAAACAAAACCCAGTCGAGCCACCTTAAGAATTTTGATTTTTCATGATAGTTTCAGAAATAGTTGTGAGGTGGAAATTCAATTGTTTTGGTATATGCTTAAACCAAGTATGATATGATTATTTATACCAGAACAGGATAAGATATAGATATAGGATATTTCAGTAGATTTTTTGTGTCAACTGTAATTGACCATTTTTAATTTTACCATGGAAACTGGAACTTGCCTTTTTACGATTCTTGTCGATGTATTTTTGCGGGGTTGGAAATTCTTAATTTCTTTTGATCTGTTCCCACCATATCATGGGTACTCAATACCAAAAGTTTACTCATGCATGGTAAGTCCAACAGCGACAAAGAAATAATACAAAAGAGCACCATTGAATATCCCATGTAATCTTGCATGTGGATTAGAATTAAGCTTCTTAGGAATGGTACAATTTCTCTAATCTCTAATCTCTCCCCGGGAATCCGTCCCATTTCTCCGATATAGAACCATGAAATTCCTCATTCACTGACTAATCCGCAGCGCCGTTAAAAGTGAACAAAAGAACACCATTGATTATGTCAGGACATCCAGCATGTAAATCAGATTTAAGTTTCTCTCGAATGACACAATTAACTCCTTATCCAACGATACCAGAGTTGAAAATGAATATGACATAACGCGTTAGGATTAGCATAAATCTCGTCACTCGGTGGAATAGCAGTCACCAGCTTGTTACTGCAGTGACAGCAAGTAAGAAAGTTGACAAGTAAAGGTAAGATAATTCGGTCAAGCCTTCATTTTGCTTCTTTTGATCTTTTTCTTTCTTTCTTGCATTCATTCTTTTTGTTTCTCTTTCTTTCTTTCTTTCTTTCTTTCTTTCTTTCTTTCTTTCTTTCTTTCTTTCTTTCTTTCTTTCTTTCTTTCTTTCTTTCCTTCTTTCTGAGCGTTCTATTTCTTAATTTCATTTTCGTTTTTAAATTGCTTTCATAGCTGTGTTGTTGCAATAGTATTGCCATTTTTGTTTGTTGTAAAATTCAGATTTTTTTTCATGTACCGTCTTAATTCAACTCAGATCGATACATCCTTGACATGCATAAATCAGGTAACAGACACGCCACATATTTTCTTTTTTTAATTTGTTCTTGTCTCATGCTAGCAAGAGGAAGGGGAAAAAAGGTGTAACGGAACAATGTTGTGTATTTCATTTAACTCAACACGAATTATTCTCTATACGATTTAATTTTTATCATGATAAAAATGCTTTCTTATCAAAACTTGCTTCATATGCACTTTGTGGAACATTTTAGATCACAGATCAGGAAAAGCCCACTCTGAAAACTTATTTTACTCCGATCTTTTTCTTTTTTATCCTTCGTACATTAATGATTGTTATTATATTTTGCCTTATCATAGCCATTAACTGATCAGGGAATTTATTTCTCAAACTTTTATTCACTGCTACTGCTTCTTCTGTTCCTCCTCCTCCTTCTCCTCGTCTGTTTCTTTCAGGTTGTAATCTCTTCTTCTTCTTCGTCTTCTTCTTCTTCTTCAGGTCCTCCTCCTCTTCTTTTTTCCTCCTCCTCTGTTCTCCTCCTTCTTCTTTTCTTTACAGAAACAAACATTCTAATTCACTGTATAACCTGGCCAGTCCCACAGTTTCAGGATTTGCAGGAAAAGGAGATGACAAAGGTTCAAGTCCTTCTATTTCTTCTGGTGCTGGCCATCGTTTCCAAGACTCATTCATCATCTGGTTAGCTGCTGTTCTTATTATTTTTGGGGTTGTATCTGAGACAGTGTCAGCAGTGTTTGTCTAAGCGAGGTGTTAGACTTCTTCAAAAATAGCTTATGATTGGAGACCTATTAAATTGAAAAAGGGATGGCCTATTCGGTCATTTGCGGTACTTTGAAAGAAAGTTGATTAGATTTTAATTCCCAAAGCACGTCGAGTTTTCTTGATCTATTCATTACTATTATTGCTGCGAGCGAAGCGAGTAGCCTCCTATTCGGAACACGGTGTAATCTGTGGATGTCACTAGACGAACATGCGATACATACGATCAGCGGTTCAAGTCCATACCGTATCGAGAGTCGATTCATGATCAAGGATGTCACTAGACGAACACGCGATACATACGATCAGCGATTTACATCTTTTCCTAAATAAACTAGCTTTTTAAAATCAGTTAGTTTTATAATCATTACCAACGCTAGCCGTTTGTGATTGTTTGAAAAATTGCTTTACTCAAAGTGCTAAATATTTTGAACTGTATGTGTCCGAAATTATGTTTTGTAGTTCAATATTGACGGTCAAATATAATAGCAGTGTTCGTCATACAACGCACAGGAGATAGACAAGAAACATTTGATATATCAGAGAAAGCGGTGTACTTTCGTGAGTTTTAATTTAGGGGAACAGTTCTGCTAACGTGGATACACCAGCTGTTTTCTGCTCGCAGCACTTCACTTTCTATTAGAAATGTCTAGTTATTTATTTATTGCAGACAGTGGAAGCGGTGCTTTTGACTTGGGTTCCACTCCAGAAATACAACCAACAGAAAATGAGACCAATGAATCTGAAGATATAAATGGCCCGGATGCGGGTCACCAAGAAGACGATAATCCAGAATTCGATGACGAAGAAGACTATGGTCCAGATTCTGAAATATCGAAAAGAGCAAGCGTCAAAAAGGAAAAGACTGTACTTGGTATGTTTCCATCCTGTATAATAACTTTGAAAAAGAATACTTAAAACTAAATTTGTGGACCGCAGTTCATTATACTATATTTGGGTGCTATATAGATAGATAGACTTTATTTGCATGACCTATTTTCACAGGTATTGCTAAAGTTTAAACACTAATACAAATGATACTTTCCTTAATCGAGTTACAATGATTTAAAACCATAATTAGAATGATTACAAAACAAGATGGTATATATTTGAAAATTTGAGACATAGTGATATGCTTCATATATTTTACAATCAAGTTACAATGATTTTTAAAAAATCACGAATTATTATGAATTGTCGTATATTGTATTGCTCTTAGTTCGATAGATTTTTGTATAAATTTTGATACATTGATTTTTGTATACATTTTGATACATAGGCTATATGTGTTGTGTACAGTATATGTGTTGTGTACAGTGTCCTACCTTCTGTGTAGGTTAATGAGCCGGGGAAGGAGTGCTTATTCGGGATGGGAGGGCTATACGGGAGGCGAAATTCGGAAAGAGGGGCTCATATAGTCATTTGCGGTAATATTAAAAATATTTCCACAGTGTAGTTGAGAAAATTTAAATTATATATGACAGATGCATTTGCTGAAAGACAAAATGTATCACTCATATAGACAAGCCTTTGACATAGAGCGACGTTTAAGGGTTAAAAGCCGTACGTGAGTCCTCTTTCTAAGGGACTTGTGATGGATAGTTTGTATTTGAAAAGCAGTCATGCCTTTTGGGATGAAATGCAACATAAACAAATTGCGAGCTACCGCGGTTTTCCAATGTCTGTATTTTTATTGACAATGGATTTGACGTCCCAAAATGTCCAAAACCCAATTGGAACCACGAGCTCAGCGAGTGTTGTTAAATATAGCCTCGTAGTATACAGGATATACGATTTTGCCACGCATTCATATTGTTGCACCATTACAAAATTGTGAGACGTGGTTGTGAACAACCATTTATTAAAATTTTGTGACTTTAAGAGATGATTATAAAAATTGCTATATGATTATCTTTTCAGTTCTTGATTTTGAGACAGCCAATCACAAGTCATACTTCACTGGAAAGAACTCCAAACCACTCGAAATGTCTGACAGTGTTCACAAAAACGGACAAAATTCGCTTCTTTGGTCGTGGACAACCCCATCCAGGAGAATACCAAAGCTGTTTCTCAGATTAGGGCAACAAAAATGGCGAAAACAGAAAGAATTAAGAAGTGGTGGATTCAAGTTCTGGATGTACAGAGAAAGTAAAACCCCTCTTTCCAAGATGCAGATTATTTTCCATGGACCTGACAAAAAAGCAACACCATCAAGAAGCAGCCCAACGGATGTTGAACTCAATTTTGAAGGCTGGAGAGCTGTGTGGATTAGCTACGCAGAATTTTATGGAAGTGATTTCCCGTTAACAACGCTGAAAAAAATCGAATTTTCAATTACATCAAAGATTAGTGACAAACTTTACATCGATTTGGTGCAGTTTTCTAAAGGCTTGGGCATATCAACGCGAGATCTAATAGTCAGTCAGGTAGGACAGACTGGACCTAGTAACACCGATCCCCTCTTTCACGACGATAAAGAGTTTTGGCAGCAAACACTTCGATGGCATCAGTCGTCTCATGGGAGGTCCACAGATCAGGTAACAAATGTTGACAACAAGATCAAAGAGATCGACGAAATTGAAAACAGACTTGATAATTGGTATGCCAAGATGGATGAGCCTCTCAACTCCCTCGGCGAAGCTGATTCATCTAAAAAAGCTGGAACTCAAACTAGCTTTAACTTCAAGGCTATGAAGAACGAACGATGGAAAACTCTGAAGCCTGTTATAGAGACAGCTCATGAACTATACGGAAACATTGATTTTCAAAAGAATCGCCCTCCACTTTTCCCAAAAGTTTCAGATTATGGAAAAGAAGAAATCACCAAGGATGTTAATTGTTTGACGAAATTTGGCTACCTGATCTCCAAAGTGCTTCTTCCCCTTTCTCTTGAGTATGCCTTGCTGAACCGAGACGCCGAAACACAATACCTAGAGAAAAAGCTTTGCACGGATTTGCTTTCTAACGACAACACTAAATATAAAGAGGCAATAACTAAAGTTGCAGGAGAAGACTCCGTCATGATGACCAAATTCGATGGTATTGTCAAGAACGGTAAAAGTGCAATCGTTTGTGCCAAAGTTGACGATGAACGGAACAAAGGCATAGAAAACTTGATCACGAAATTCAATGAGTTCCGTTTTGAGAGAATCGTGAAACTCTTAAAATTCATAAGTAATCAAGGATTTGCTTTTGGAAGTGCTCTGGGCTCTATCGATCACGAGATGAATAAAGTCGGTTCGGGTTTCATGCATTCCATGTTCCTGTTGAGGAAGAGTCTAGCAAAACGCAACGATATTATATTTGATGACATTTTGAAGACGATGAAATGGTATTGCGATTTCAACGAGATCTATCAACCTGATAATGACTACGTGTACGATGGTACAACAACCGATCGAATGAGGACTATTCTGTTGTACAGACTTATGATCATACTAATGGAACCTAAAACTACAGATCCAGAAAAGAAAAATAAGATCCGTGACATGATTCACTTCAAGACATGGTTCAAGCACGCGCTGAAAATCAACAAAGGTTTAGGTGGAGTAATCAAACCCGACTTCACAGGTTTTCATCACAAGACTTTCTATGGATCAGCTTACGTACCTCAGGCCTATTATAATGCAGCTCTCGTGCAATATTTTCTTGACGGAACCACCTTTGAGCTGGATCAAAATTCAAAAGACAACCTTCGCCAAGCCTTGAGTGTTATGAGAATGGTGTCAGTGAAATATTCCACTCCAAACAGTATCTGTGGACGTTTTCCATCATACACTAAAGAAATTTTGGCCACACAATTTCCCGCATACGCTTACATTAGCTATGTTCATCCAAAGAATGCAAGATCCCAGCCCCTCGATAGACCAGAAATGTTTCTTCGTCTTTTCGACACCAGCAACCCTTCTATCCTAGACTGAAAGACGGTGCGCCACGGTCTTGGATCTATTATTGGAATACCATTGGATCAATTGATGTATTTCAGAAAGTGGCTACAATGAAATGTCCGAGTAACAAAGCTTGTGCAGCAGAAGCCTCTCCAACTGGTCATTGGAGCAAAGCGTTTGGAAGTCTTTCCATCCATAGACGAAAAGATTGGAGTGTTGCTGCAAAAGGATTTGCCAAATACTCCTGGGACTTCGAAGGAAGTACTAGTAAGATCGAAAACGCTTATGGTGTTTTCCAAAGTCATGGATCATTACAAATTTCCAACAGCGAGGAATCTTTAAAGACATACGATATAGAGAATGGCTGGGATTGGACAAGGGTTCCAGGAACCACGGCAATATATGTTCCCCTAACGAGCCTGGATAAAATTAAAGTCAAGCCACGAACCTACAACGACAAAGGTTTTGCTGGAGGCGTCAGTTTCATTGGAAGCTCAACAACCAAAAAAGCTAAGCAGGGAGCATTCGGAATGCTTTTCAAAACCCCATCTTATACAAAAACAATGCCAAATTCTCCTCTGAAAAACCTGAAAGAGTTCCGAAAGTCCTACTTTTTCTATGATGACCTGATTATCTGTCTTGGTAGTGACGTTACTTTTGTTAAACCTGCCACCAATTCTGACGGTATCTATGCACAAACAACTCTATTCCAAGATAAGATGCTAAAAAGTTCAAGTGAAATCAAAATTAATGGCGCTGCTTCTAAACTAAATAAACAGGGAGGCCTGGACCAAGCGTGGACGAAACAGACACAACCTGTGAAGCTGCAAGACACTCTTGGGAACACTTACCAAGTAAAACTGGCTGATGGAGATAATAAACTCCATGTGAAGATATCAGTTCAAAACTCCAAGTCAGACAAGGGGAAATCTTCCTCAGCCACTTATGCTACTGCTTGGTTGGAGCATACTAAAACTGCCCCCACTCGTGGCAAACGTGACTCCATAACATTTATGGACAAATTCAAGAATTTTCTAACTACTAGACCTGAACCTGCACGCGTTTCCGTACCAGAGTACGTCGACGATTATCAAGATAACGCTGAAAGGAAAGACAACGAAGACCATGAGATGACCTTCGTGTTCAATGAAATGGATAAACGATCAACCGGAACAACTGAATCCTTCAAGTATGAGTACGCAATTGTAATAAAAGGAGGTGACGAAGGAATGCTGTCTAAGTATAAAGTTATCCAACAAGATACAAGTGTTCATGCTGTTGAGCTGACCGGCATGTTTTCGAGTGATCAAGACAAGGTGTATGCATATTCTTTCTTCGGTGGCAACGAGAACAAACAAATAACCAGAGGTCTTGTCAGGACAGTAGATGCAGCTTGTATGATCATGGCAGAAGAGAGATCCAAAATCGTGAAGCTAGCAATCGCTGATCACGATTTGAGATTAGAGTACGATCCTGACTACAAGGATAAAAATACATGTTCTCGTCCACTCAGAAATTTCTACAAAGACGTGTTCCACCCTAAAGATACTTCAAACTCTGGTGTAAAACTGATGTTCTGTGCTCGTGGAAAAGAAAAGGAAATCACTGTAAAGCTGGAAAGTGACGCAGAAAAAATTAACAAAGTCTTTGTGGATGGAGAAGAAAAGAAAACTGGCGAGTTGAAGAGCTACGCTGAGATCACGGCAGCTAATCCAAAGGAAGTGAAATTCAAAAAGCTTGTCAATGGTTTTACCATTGAGATTGAATTAAAAATGAAATAGCTACTAATAGCTGCTGTCATGTAATTCAAGAAAAACGAAAAATGAAATAGCTACTAATAGCCCCTAATAGCTACTAATTCAAGAAAAGGAAATAACTACTAATAGTCCATATGCACTAACAGGTCACGTGACCCTATCTCCCCTAAATCAAGCAGCACCATCAACATGAACGCCAGAAATGGAAAGAGCACCTCGATATTAGTAAAAGTGAAAAGATTCAGCTCATAAGATATAATACAGGAGAAATGACAGTAAATTTAAGATTCGATTTTTTCTTAAGATTCGTTCGGAAAAGCGTGTTGGATGGCACGAGCTTGTCATCCAACGCGCTTTTCCAAACGAATCTTAAGAAAATATCCAATCTTAAATTTACTGTCGTTTTTTCTCTTATTCACCTTATAAACTGAAACTTTGCACTTTTACTAATATTGAGGTGCTCTTTCACTTTTTGGAGTTCATTTTGATGTGCTGCTTGATTTAGGGGAGATAGGGTCACGTGACCTGTTAGTGCATATGGCCTATTGCTACTGTATGTAATTCAAGAAAGAATGAGCAAAATAAAAGATGACCAACACTATATATTTTCCTTAAAAAAGGAGAGACAATAAGAGGAGGAGTGTGTGCATGTGTGTGTGTGTGTGTGGGGGGGGGGGGGGGGGGGGTCACGTGACCTGTTAGTGCATATGGCCCATATGACCTCCCTGAGAAATTAAACACATGCAATGTCAATGATGTAAAGTTCAATGACAAATCACTTAGTTCTCTTCTATATGCGGACGACCTGGTTTTGTTCTCTAAAACGGCACAAGGATTACAGAAGTACCTTAATAAACTACAAGAATTTGGCGAGCAGAATAATCTGACAGTAAACATTTCTAAAACTAAAGTAATGATCTTTAACAACGGAGGAAAGACAATGAATAACTACAAATTCTTTTTAAACAACTCTAAGCTGGACAACGTTAAAACATATAAATATCTTGGTCTTCATTTTACAACTTCTGGAAGCTTCACTTTAGCAAAACAAGAACTTAAAAAGACAGCGCTAAAAGCTCTATATAAACTAAAAAGAGAAATGGGAGACTATTTTAAATCGAACATAAAATTAACCACTCAACTCTTTGACACACTCGTCTCTCCAGTCCTTCTATATGGGAGCGAGGTCTGGGGGATCGAAACGAAAAACTCTAATGATGAAGAACCAATGGAAATGGTTCATATAAAATTCTGTAAAATGATTTTGGGAGTAACTAAGTATGCTAGTAATGATGCATGCAGAGCCGAATTGGGAAGGTTACCAATAAAATGCAAAGCAGTAGCTAGAAGCTTAAGCTATTGGCTTAAATTCATAGACATAAATTCAGAAATTCAGAAACTTTCAACTCTGATATACCAAGCAATAAAAAACGAGAAATCCAAGGCCTTTTGGAGTAACAAAATAAAGAATGCCTTGGATCATGTAGGATTAGGGACAATCTGGATGAGCCAGAATGAGCCTCAATTGAAATTGAAACAAATTAAAAAGGTAATCAAACAGAGAATAAGTGATATCGAAATCCAAAATTGGTGGAGCAACATCCATAACGATTTAAGAAAAGATAGCAGACAAAAAAACAAACTAAGAATATTCCGTCAATTCAAAAGAAAGTATGTTTTTGAAGACTATCTAAGTCACGTCACCAACACTAAGCACAGAGTGGCTTTCACAAAATTACGAATTAGTAATCATAGACTTGAAGTAGAAATGGGACGGTATAGAAGGCCGTACCTGATTTATGAACAAAGGATTTGCCCAGTATGCAATATGGGAATAGAATCGGAAAAGCATTTTCTTATCTGGTGTCCACTTTATGACACCAACAGAAAAGAATTAGCAGAACTTATTCAAAAAAATACTAATATTAATATCAACAACATGAACACTGATAATCGTTTTTTATTTCTGATGAATCCCAGAACAAGCTTTCTACAAAAAACTGTGTCAGCACATGTATATAAATGCATGCTGATACGAGAAAGGAAATTAGAGACTTAAAATTATAGAGAAATTTAACTTATTTGGATTTCACCTATGTACTTTAAGTATACAGTGCCAAATAAAACGTTGTTGTTGTTGTTGTTGGCCTATTAGTGCATATGGCCTATTGCTACTGTATGTAATTCAAGAAAGAATGAGCAAAATAAAAGATGACCAACACTATATATTTTCCTTAAAAAAGGAGAGACAATAAGAGGAGGAGTGTGTGCATGTGTGTGTGTGTGTGTGTGGGGGGGGGGGGGGGGTGAAACAGGCAGCAAAGGGACAAAAGAACGGATGCGCCTACGGTTTCTTTACTCCGCAGCTGGAAAAGCTCTGGAAAAGAGAAGAGTTCATGAGTGTTGCCTAAAAGCATTGATCGAAAAATTACATGACCGCTTTCTTCTAAAAGATGCGGTAGAATATGCCTCAAACAAACTTAAGGGAGAAGTGGGAGCTAAAATGCGCCACTCAAATTCACACCTACAATTTGAATAACTATACTACCTGCAGTTAGCGAGGTAAAATAAACACTTTCATTATCAAGTTTTCTCACCAATCATAAGTTAAAATCTAGCGTTTTCTTGTATTGCCTACAAAACGTTTGACGTTTTAGCCTTGAATTGGTGATTTTTAAGCGGTCCATAGAAGACAGATCTGGAGAGGCCAGTTAGTAACGTTGAATAACTATGTGTGCGTACACCCGAGTCAAAACCTGGCAGGTTTTGAAATAGCACAACATTGCTTTTTCTTTTAAGAAAATATTTTTTCAACTGTTCTGCGTTTCTTCCTTGGACGAGTACAGCATATTTCTAAATCTGGTTGTTACTCTCTGGTGTTCCCCTGATTGAGGATGTCTCCTTCTTCTTTTAGGCTTGCTCTGTCTCAAAGGAAGGAAGATAGAAAGCAACTTAATGATGTGATCTGAATTTAAAAAAGTTATTCACGAAAAGTTGATTTCTGTTTGACAGATTGAAATATTCAAGCAAAGAAATTAAAATATTCTAATGCATTTCTCATATTTGACTTTACTATAAAAAGGTACATTCATTTTTTTATTAATCTCTTCTTTTCTTTCTCTCTTTCATTCAAATACGTTTTGTTTTCTGTGCTTTGTACCTTTTCCTTTCTTTCTTTCTCGTTCTTTACTCTTCGTTTTTCTTTCTTTCGTTTGCAAACAGAAGAATTTGTATATTTCTTGTATTTTTAAAGGAGGCAGCATGGCCGAGTGGTAGAGCGTTGGTCTCGCAATCTGGCGGTCCCAGGTTCGATTCCCGCTCTGGCCACTAACTGAGACTGAATTTGTTCCGATTTCGATTAGTTCAAATTCAGTTTCTCTGCCATGCTTGTAATATAGCCAACTGGTTTGCCTCCTTGCCAGTTGGAATTCTTAATCCATTTTTGTTTGATTTATGTGATTTAGTTATAGCGCATCTGATCATTTCGCCATGGAAAATGCGCTCTAGAAGCTGACAAAATATATTTATTTACTTTATTTTCTTACCTGGCCCCAGTGGTTGACCTGATGGATTTCTATTTCAGTTCGTAACATAAAATGAAAGAGAGAAAAAAAAAAAAAACACATAGGAAGAAAGATTAGTTTTCCACAAGAGACCATAATACTAAGAGAGCGAAGCTCAGTATTGATGTCTGTGCCATGTTCGTGGCGGCTAAGGCTATTTTTAGTAACTTCGCCATCGCGCGCGCAAGGCTCTTAGACAATAGAATTCAAACGGTCCCGTCCGCGCGCACGTCAAAAATCAAATTCTATTGGTGGAGGGACTTGCGCGCGCGATGGCGAAGTTACTAAAAATAGCCTTAGCCGCCACGAACATGGCACAGACATCAATACTGAGTTTCGCTCTCTTAGTATTATGGTCTCTTGCTTTCCATCGATTCAGCACTTAAGACAGAATAAGAGAATAAGAGAAAATTTCTTTCTAGAAATTGTCAAAAAATCTTATTAAAAAAGATTTGTTTACCAATTTTCTGTTTGTTTGGTATTTGTTGGAATCTTGAAGTGTGATCAATCATTTCTTAACCGGTACCTTCATTTCAAGTAGAAAGTACTATAAACTTTATTGTCATCAATATTAAACTCAGTAGCCTGCCATAACATAATGTAAAATTGTCTGTCTTTAATCAAAAAACAGGAACAAAGACCTGCTAAAAGGCGGTTCGCCAAAAAAATTTCTGATACTAAACTACCAACAAAAGCGACCAACAAAAAGAGAAGAGCACAATTTTTAATAGCAATCAAATCCTGCTAAAATTAGCTACACATCTTTTCATACTGCCTGGTATCGAAAACAACCCATCTATAACAACGTACAAGCCCCACTGGTTGTCAGTTGTCTTCCCAAAAACAACACACAGTAGGGGTAGGTGCAATTATGTTTTGTTTTGCAGTGAAGTAATTAGTAATCAAATTTCAAAACATAGCTAGCCTATACTATTTTGCTCTATTTACTTTTATGTTTCGACAAATTGTATTTTGCTAAGGCTATTTTTTACTTAATGTTCTCGTTATGATGCCAGATATTTTTAAAAACACGTTGGTGTGTTTTTAATTTATCTCTGAGTTTCTTCAGGTGTCTGGGAACAGTTTTTTTTTTGTCCACCAACCAATAACAAATAAACGGTTTAAATTAAAGTCACTTTTCTTTGTTCGGATCTCACTTTAAGATATTATGTTATAAGACACAACCACTGAAGGATTGAAACTTGAGTATTGCGTTTGGCATGGCAATCGGCGTTAATTTTGCATGTTATGGGGAAATCCGCCCGTAAAACAGACCTTTAGTTCTTTCTCATTTTACCATAGAATCTTTATCAAATTCTGGAAGCTGTTCTCGGAAGTACAAATTAACTATTTACAGAGCTTCGAGGAATTTCATACCGTGGATTCCAAAGTAAGGCGATTCTAAACATGTTCATGGCTTATATTGATGAATAGCAGTTGCTTAGTATACACTATTTATCTGAAATGTTTGGAGACAATTATGGTATTTTGTATGGAGGTAAAGCCTTAGAAAGAAAGATGACATTTTGTACAAATTGGGCAACCGGAGTCAGACTCTCTTTTCTCTAAGCTGACTCCAACAATTTTTCTGCAAATGTTTAAATGTTTAAAAATAAAATTTAAACCTTCCTCATTCAACATTGTTTTAAAAATAAAGAAGGATTTTGAAAGCTGGTAGATTGTAGTTAGAGATCAAATCATCGACTTCTAGTATTATGTTTTCGTAGTTGTATTTCCTCCTTCGGTAAAACCCAACATGCAAATTGAGCGTTGTATGCAAAATATTTAATGTAGAGGTAGTGAGCGTGTCGAAAACTTGGAGATACCCCTGATGTCTTCGTTGTAATGTTGGAAAGATTTTCAGAAGCACCTTACAATTGAGGTCACGCAGGTGAGGTCACGCATAAAGTAGGTGCCTGAAAAAGAAAAAGGAAGAAGATGATGAAACAAAAGAAAAAGAAATTAAATTTTTTGATATATTCCTTTAGCGGCAGTGTTATCCTTTGTCGTACTTTTACTTATATCTTTATCTGTAATGTAATAATAGCTTTTTACAAAATATTCTGGTATTTTGACAGTTCTTCTAAGATTACACATTGGACAGATAAGAAAACACGAGCAAAATATTGTCTAAAACAAAGCACACAGGCCAGTATACTCATCTTATACTTTATTTGCTTTAAACAATTGCATTTACGGAATACAAAGTTGCAGTTTACTTCAATGGCAGGCGAATAATAGCGAATCAGATCAATTTTGTATAGTACAAAACGTGCATTTCCTTGCCCTACTTCGAAGGTCTTTTGTCCGCCATTTTAAAAGTATACTTCTAGAGGGAAAGCCGCTGTACAAAAGCAGTGTTTACTCAGCTTAGCTTAGAATATGGCTGCCAAACGAATATTTCACTGTTGACCACATATTTCCCTGGTGCATTGGGACATAGTAAACGTATACTTAAACTTAAGTACAATTAATTAAGAAAAAGAAAGATATTCAATCTTAAAAGTCACATCAAGGATGGGTTATAAGGA
This sequence comes from Telmatactis stephensoni, assembly GCA_029948255.1. Lineage (NCBI taxonomy): Eukaryota > Metazoa > Cnidaria > Anthozoa > Actiniaria > Isophelliidae > Telmatactis > Telmatactis stephensoni. The sequence goes on along the minus strand of JALIZF010001622.1, from coordinate 434,342 downwards.
CTTCAGTTTGAAATTTTACGTGGGACATTTCAGAGAAAAAAGTACTTTCTTGATAAGATACCTATATAAAAACGAGATAAATTTCGATAGTGACTCATCCTCGTTGTAGAATTATTCCAGCCTTTAAATATGACATGATTCCTTAATAACATATTTCAAAAGCACACAGACGTAATGTCGTGCTTGTTTTTTTAAGTACACAAAAATGGCGTGTATTGCCATGATCACTGATCACGTGATCAATATCAAGGTCATCAACAACGTTTGATATACTATTTCATTACTCTACCACTATTTACCTCTTGAAAAATTGCTATATATATTGTCATAAATGATTATTTTCTTAAATTTTTTGCTGGATCTTTTTTGCGATTTTTTGGGATTGACCCAGGCCTTAAGGTACTTGAGTACTCCATGTATTTTTTATATAGTATAAATATCACAACGTAAAACCAAAATTAATGTGACTGAATAGCCTGTCATTACATGATATACACATTTCTGTCGATAATCACAGAGGAGGAACAAAAACCTGCTAAAAGGCGGAACGCAAAAAAACTACCATCGTGACCAACAAAAACCAATTAAAAGAAAAGAATACAGTTTTTATAGTCAATCAATTCAGGCTCAAATTAGCTTCACATCTTTTCATTCTTCCTGGCGTCCAAAAGAACTCATATATAACAACGTACAAGTCCCACTGGTGGTCAGTTGTCTTCCCAAAAACAATACACAGTAGGGGTAGGTGCAATTATGTTTGGTTTTCCAGTGAAGTAATAAGTAATCATATTTAATTTCAAGAAACAGACTATTTTGCTCCATTTGCCTCTATTTTTCGACGAATTGTATTTTGTTTGGACTATTTTGTACTCAAGGTTTTTATTATGATTCAAGACATTTTTAAAAACACGGTATTTTTCATTTATATCTTAACTTCTTTAGAAGGCCGATTTTAAAAGCTAGTAGAATATAGTTAAGAGACCAAATCATCGACTCCTAGTATGTTTCAGTATGTGTATAGTATCAATGATGTATGTACATAGTATGATGTATGTATGTATATAATATAAATATCACGTAACAACCGCAGGGCTGATCTATAGAATTAGCTTGCTTAGTAATTTATATAGGTTAGCAATGAATGTAAAATAATAGAAAAACACGTAAAGAATATGTACTAATATAGTATAAATATCACAGCGTAAAACCAGTTTAATGCGACTCAGTAGCCTGTCATTACAAATCGGTCTGTTGATAATCACAGAAGAGGAACAAAAACCTGCTAAAAGGCGAGGCGGAACGCAAAAAAAAAAACGATTCTAAACTACCGGTCGTGACCAACAAAAACCAATTAAAAGAAAAGAATACAGTTTTTATAGTCAATCAATTCAGGTTCAAATTTGCTTCACATACATCTTTGCACTCTTCCTGGCAACGAAAAGAACTCATATATAACAACGTACAAGCCCCACTGGTGGTCAATTGTCTTCCCATAAACAATACACAGTAGGGGTAGGTGTAATTATGTTTGGTTTTCCAGTGAAGTAATTAGTAATCATATTTCAAGAAATAGTTGGGACTATTTTGCTCCATTTTCATTAATGTTTCGATGAATAGTATTTTGTTTGGGTTATTTTATGCTCAAGGTTTTTATTATGATTCAAGATATTTTTAGAAACACGTTGGGGTATTTTTCCTTTATCTCTTAACTTCTTAAGAAGGATTTTAAAAGCTACTTGAATGTAATTGGTGATCAAATCATTGACTCTAAGTATGGTGTTTCCGTAGTTGCATTTCCTTCCACACCAAAAACCAACCTGTGAGTTGAGCGTTGATTATTGTATGCAAAAAATGATTCAGTTAATGTAGAGGTGGTGAGCGTTGAGAAAACTCAGAGATGTCGGAGATCATGAATTTGCTATTCTAAAAGCGGAGTATAAATATAGAGATTATTATCAGTCTTTTTCAAATTCTACACTCTATCTAACACTGAATTTTTCTGGTTGATTAGTCGAATTACCGTAGGGTTTCGTTAGCTTTTTCCCGTGTGCAGCAAAAAAAATGCACTCTATAGAAAAACGTGACGTCATATCATCGACTTAGCCGGAATCACGTGGCAATCAACATGCATGATATTTTCCCCCATATCCTTCAAGGAAGTCATCTCTGACAATTTTGAACCATTTCTCAAGCTATCAATGTAGGAATTGTGGTTGTAATTATGCCAACTAAAAGCTTTAAATGCTATCATTAAATACAGATCCATGAATCAGAAACTTGCTCACCATGCAGTAGGGAAATATTGGAATGGTTCGCAGGACTGCAGCTTGCCGGACACGAACAACCTACAAAACCACCTTGTGGAAAATGGAAAACGTGTACTCCCTATCATGCACAGCTGACACCTTCAATGGGGTTTTCAGGCTCCTAGCTTACATTTATACACCTATTTCAGTCAAAAAAGGTTGTCACCGCTAAGAGCAATAGGCGATAGGTAATGGGTCATTCCAAGACCGCAAAGCACTATTGATTTCTAATTGATTTACATATGAATAGCCAAATATTTGATGGAAGAGTGTAAAGAAAGATTTAGGATGGCTAAATTAAAAAATCAATAGTGCTTTGCGGTCTTGGAATGACCTATTACCTATCGCCTATCGCTCTTAGCGGTGACAACCTTTTTTGAAATAGGTGTGTGTATTATGTATACATGGAATTGTTCAATGTTATGTGTGTCCTTGCTAGAAATTAATAACCAGAAAACGCATTGGTAGGGACTACATTCCGAGTATGTAAATGGTTGCATTCTGATCCTGTGGAGACATTCACATTGTGATGAATTGTAGGTAGCCAGGTACAGCTTCTGAAAGAAAATTAAACCGCTGCAACCAGTAGCCTGTTCACAATACACAGTGAAGATAAACTGAATATCATATGTCATGATCAGCAATATTTGTTATGCAATAACAATGCAGAGTATAGACTGAAGATTAATAAATAAAAACAAAACCCTTGAGGGCATAGCCACAAAGCAGAAACTCATAAGGGAGTTGAAACGTGACGTCCGTGTAGCACGGGCCCCATGCTCCGGAATATTCAAATTATGCAAATGAGGTAAAGGCGCTTTTTGATCATATTTGGAAAATGAAAACTTGGCCAAAAAATATTTTGTAGCTTTTATTTGTAATTTTTCGGTCATTATTAAAGTATATTTTGCATTTTTTTTATGACTTTGGACATCCTAAAGTGCAACTTCGTACTCTGAAAAGAAAGTTTACGATCAGCTCAAAATGTTGAGTTCTCAAGGCAAACAGTAAGTGGATCTACAAAGCATTTTATCGCTCTTTCAGCTACTTTAAACCACATTCAGAACAAATAAATAAACAACGTATTTAGTTTCTACCTAAGCGCTTCTATTTATTTGATTTTTTTAAATAATGACTGTCTGTTTACAAGTATAAAATCTCTTTAAAATTACTTCACATTCGAGGTTACGATTCAAGCGTTTCCTTACCAGAAAATTGCCCTGGCATGGGCTCCGAGTCTTTAAAATTTAGTCAGTTACCTTAAAATAAAATTCTGTTTCGTTTGGAACATGGTTTGATCACTATAAGCTGCTGGAAAGTGAGCAACATGTAGATGGGGAAATTGTTCCGCCATTTTTGAAGGTCATATCATTACCAAATATGGTCATAAAATATGGTCATAAAAGAAATGCCTGTATTGTTGTTACACGTTTTAACCCCCTTATGAGTTTCTGCACAAAGGTAATAACAATCCTGATTACTAAGTTAAGAATGATAAAACTCTAACCCTAAAAATAGTGGCTAGGGCAAGCCATGCAAAAGATAAGATATCTCATCACGACGAAGACAGCAAGCCCAATGATGCCAACAAAATAAAATCAAAAATTTACCTTAATTGAGGACGTAGCTTCTCGGTACAACAAAGCTCCAAGAGGACGCAGCCTCTTGGGATAATGAAGAGATATCATGAGGACGTAGCCCCATAAATCCAAAAATAAAATTCCCTAGGGACATAGCCCCATAGGATATAAAAATAAATTCCCAGAGGACAAAGCCTGTGTTGCTGGTGGTCTAAAGATCCCTAGGGACGTAGCCCTATAGGATATAAAATAAAGTTCCTTGGGGACATAGCCCCGTAGGATATAAATGGATAAAAAATCCCTGAGGACACAGCCTCAAGAGACAAAATTAATCTTTAATGGGCCCGCTGTAATTGGTTTATAAACTGTAGCGGCGTTCCTGCCTTTGGCAAAGTAAATAAAATAAATAAAATTAAAATAAAATTAAACAAACTTGACATAAATAAATTCACTAACGACGCAGCCTTATACAATATAAATTAAAGATAAACTAGCTAGATGGTCGTGATCTTTAAATGATCGGGCTAGCTGTCGTTGACTCATAGCAACACAATTTTTTCCAGCATTTTCACCAAACATCATAATGTTGCCTTGACTGTATGGTCCCTGGATTGTTAGGGCAGGATTGAGGTTATGCATAGGAGGCCCAGGATTTGATTCGATGTAATGACAAAGCATGGTAATGTAGCACACATGTAAAATAGAGGTGAATATTTTCTCAAAGATACACTTCCTTTTCTGTTCATTTTATTACAACTCGCAGATTCTCAATGTATATGTGATCGTCTATTTGGAGTCGATTTTTTCATTTTTGTACAAACCTTCTGGAAAACCTTATACTGTGTTTTTGGCGTTTCTATATTTCTTCTGCTAAGCCTGCATTATTTCACATAGTAATGCATTCTTGAAGATACAGGAGTGTTTTTGAGGATACGTTTCCATACACATTTCCTTATTTTTCTGCTCTTCTGTGAGAGACTTTTTAGTTTGTTTATGGGTATTCTATTAGGCTCACAATGGCGTTATCTTGCCACATGGTTGTCATATATACAGCACGATTACAATTAACAAACTTAGCATAACGAGACTTGGATTCTTTTACGTATATTATTTCAACTAATCAATCACGTGGATGTACGTACAAAAGTTTTACTTTCTCAACTCCATCGATCACACTTTTCGTGTCAACTTGACACAGAGACTGATCTAGGCTTTCTTGTAGAAAATGCCGTTAAGATACAAAGCTACATATACTAAACCGACAAACTGAAATATCCCGGGTGACAATGTACTCGCTTCAAGTAAAAACTTGTGATATTTCAAAATTGATAAACAAAATTTCACGAGCCGTAGGCGAGTGAAATTTGGGACAATTTTGAAATATCACGAGTGGTATTTATGCCAAATATCACGTACAAAACATGCTATTATTTGTTAATAATATAACCTAAAAGAAATTTCTGAAAATTTGATGAAAAACAACCGCGAGGTTGAATCGCTTTACACTCAATTTCAGTACTTCGAAAAGTGAAAACATAGCTTTCAAGCCTGTCACAGATAAAAGAAAAGCTAACAATATTCAAGACAAGTAGTAAAAAGAAATCATTCAAAGTCAAAACTACATTGAGAAGGTAAAACCAGTAATTTTGTTTTCGATTTTAATTTGGTCTGAATGACTTCACTGAATCAATCAGTGAAAAACAGACTCGTGAACAAATTGTCATTTGTGACTAAAAACGGCATAGTTTTTAAAAAAAGATGACAAAAACCTTTCTAGATAAGATAGAAAATAAATGCATAAGTGTAGAAAAAAACTTTTTATTACCTTTCATGAACTTTTCCGCCATGTCAATCCTTCAGTTTGAAGCCGTATTTTGACAAACTTTCACTTCACGTGTCGCTTATCATCTTTTCAGCAGAAAAAAGGAAAAACGAACTCTTCATATCCATCAAAACCCGTTTCCCTTTCATTTTATATTTCATTTTTGAGTTGTCTCCATGATTAAATCACTTCCTTTTAGCGGGAGAAAGCTTCCCCATCTGGCCGCCATTTTCTCTTAGCCTTTTTGGCAAAGAAAGAAAGCAGTTGCCATGGAAACTGTAATTTTCACATGTGCAATTTCAAAATTAAGCTGAAATACCAGTGCTCTCAGCCAATCAAATTGCACAAATTTCTTAGGTTATATTATTAGGTTTGTAATAAGCTAGCTGATAGCCAGAAACATACGAAAAACGATAAGAATATGTACATCATAAATTTACTCGGTGAAATTGTAGAAAGATTTTTAGTGTTTCTTTTAATGTTGTAGTCAAGATCGGGGCCATAGAGACCTTCAATAAAAGTATTAAAACTCTTGCGAAGCTGCCATTTAAACAAGCCTGCGTTATAAGGGGATTTTGTTGGACTGTAACGCAAGCTAATATTAGCACCAGATTGTACTACAGCTGAGCTTGGGCTCCCTAATGCTTGGTAATTCGATTTAACGCTCGATATTGAGCGTCTTGTTGCTCCAGTTTCTAGTTGGTTCTCAGTCCTAGGAGTGATTATATGAAGCAGGTTGATCCTTTTCCCATGTAATCGCGGCCCGAAATTAAGTGTGTTTTATAGACAAGCGAGATCCCGGCAAACCTAGCCAGCCCACGGGCTGTTACTGAATCGAAGCTTCTTACTCACAGTCGAGGCTAACGCTGAACAAAAGAAACTTGTAATAGGAGCAGTTCGTTACAAAAACTTTAGTGCCCTACAAAATTGAGGTCCACTCATTTAATATCATGCCCTTGACCTTTTGGTTGTATTGTCAGAAAGATTATCAGATGCACCTTACAGATGAGGTCACGTATCAAAGCAGGTGCATAAAAAAGAAAAAGATTAGGAAACAAAGACTGCAAAATCTTGCTTCGTTGATGAATTACTAGATTGCAATATTAAATAAATCTAGCTAGTGGAAATTGCAAATGATTGTCACTGATTTACAACCATATGTCCTATGTTCACTTATCAATCATGAATTATATAATAATTGGTGCGAGCTCTGATTGGTTGAGAACCGCGGTGATTACAGTTCACACGCATGGATGTCATCAAATATTACGCGCGCTCGGATTGGTTGAAATGTTTTGATGAATATTATATAAAGCAAATAGATTCCATATTTTCGTGGTTGTGTACGCTAGCATATACGCAGAAGACGTCAAAATGTGACGAAAACAGCACTCACGTCACTCGACTTCGTCTTCTGGCTTACTAATTTGTTCTCACCACATTTTGACGTCATATGCGCATCTGTTAGAGTAAAGACGCACGAAAAAATGGAATCTATTTGTTAAACGTTTAACTACGTTCAGCTTTAACCAGAAATAAAAATTGACTACATTTTTTTATTTAAATCTTAGCGTGATTTGCAATGATCGTACATGTTCTTCTGGTCTTGGGAGTTGTTGGCACATGTTATGGCTTTCCAGGTCAGTCTCAATTGAGATGTCAAATCATACAAATACTCTCTCTCTCTCTCTCTCTCTCTCTCTCTCTCTCTCTCTCTCTCTCGCCACTAGAAATCGGTTCTGAACAAATAAAGAGAGTCGACTCCACAAAATACTTTAGAGTTCATATAAATTCAAATTTAAACTGGGATATGCATGTTGAGCAACTCTGCATCAAAGTGTGTTGTTATATAAATTGCCTCAAGCAAATGCAGGCTCGGGATTTTGTTGATCTCAATACTTTAAAACTTATTTATAATGCTTTGGTGCAGCTTGTTTTTGACTATTGCGACACCGTTTGGGGGAATTCAAATAAGGGGCTGGCAAACAAGTTGCAAAAATAACAAAATCGCGCAGCCCGTGTTAAAGCCTTCCAGGGGGATGACACGCGTTTTGCCAGCATCTTAGAAGATTTGAGGTGGGCTAGCTTTGAACAGAGAGAAAAAGAGAGACAATCATTATCTAAAGATAATGATGCTAATTTGATGTATTTAACCAAAGAGCCAGTTGACGCAGGCGAAGTTGTTAATGTTGTATGAAGGCAATGGGAAGCCCGCCATGTTATAAAGACTGTGATTTATTCTTACGTCATGCTTACATTATAACATCTTCCCTTTTTTATATATAACAAAAAAAATTACAAACGTACTTAATAAACCTGTGTACAACACAGCATCTAACAAGATGGCTAGATACAAATGTTAAAACTTCTCGAGTGATGAATGTCCATGTCTTATTAAAGCCATATCTGTCTGGAGGCTTCACGGTGCGTGTTCTCGTGTGAACAACCTGCTTGTCAGCAGGACCGCACCTTGGATCTGACTGCGGATTGCTTGATCTCTGGATGCTTGGTTGTGGACAACTTGAAGGCGTTCCAAACTAAATTGGCTTTTTCCATTTTATTTATTTTTACTTCATTTTTGATCTTTTTTTTTTTTTCATTTGGCGAATTTCTAATTAAAAAGCCTGATTGTCAGTTATCTGTTTATCCACTGGCAGTACGCGTACGATTTATCTAAAAAACGTTAACTTGGTAGAAATTTTCTAAAATGGAAAAAGCCAATTTAGTTTGGAACGCCTTCTTGATCTCTGGATGCTTGGTTGTGGGTGGCTTGATCTCTGGATGCTTGGTTGTGGGTGGCTTGATCTCTGGATGCTGGTTGTGGGTGGCTTGATCCCAGAGCGACCTCTGCTTGAAAGCTTTTGGTTGGTCTCAGCATGTTTCTATTCCTACGCAGAGTTTCGTTGTTGGTTTGAACCAAGTATGAACGATCCGACAGCTGGTTTGTGCAAACACCTGTGGTCCAGGGCTTGCCCCGTTCAAGAGGTGCAATGTGTACTTCTTGTCCCACCTCTAGTTCAGGTAGTGACTTGGCCGTTCGGTCGTGGTAGTACTTGGCTCGTTGTTTTCTCAGTTGTTGTTTTTCTTTCACTCCATCAACGACATGCGGATATAACAGGCTGGTGACTGTAGGTATCAGCGTACGTGTTCGCCTTGACATCAAACGCTTCACAGGACTTGACTGAAGTGGGTCTATAGGTGTATTTCGTTGATCGAGCAACGCAAGCCACAGATCTTTCTTGTCCTTCAGGGCTTTCTTGAAAAGTCTTTTTGTGATCTTTACGGCTGATTCCGCTTTTCCGTTAGACTTCGGGTGGTGTGGTGATGCCGTGACATGCTTGAACTCCCAATCCCGAGAGAAATGTCTGAACTCCTTACTAACGTACTGCGGGCCATTGTCGGTGACAAGGCAGTCAGCAATGCCGTGTCGGCTAAACTGTGTCTTAAGAAAGTGAATGAGTGTTGTGGAGGTGGTGTCTTTTAGTTGTTCGACTTCTATGAAGTCAGAGTAGGAGTCAACAAGGACAATGTAGTCCTTACCATACAGGTGAAATAGGTCTGATGCAACTCTACCCCATGGGCGGTCTGGTATTTCATGTGATTGCATTGGTTCTTTGGCGTTTCGCGCTTGAAATTCTGCGCAGATGGTGCATTTGTCCACCACATCTTTGATATCTGCATGCATACACGGCCAGAAAACCAGATCTTTGGCTTTTCGTAAACACGACTCAATTCCTAAGTGGCTTGAATGGATCTTAGCTAACATTTCCGAACGCAGTACTCGAGGCACGATGATCCTCATGTTTTTGAACAATAAACCATTGTGGATACTGATTTCATCACGATAATTCCAGTAATCTTGGATGTTCGGTGGGGCGTGTTTGCGTTGATCTGGCCAGCCGGCGAGTACAGTGTTCTTCAGCGTCTGCAATACTGCGTCTTGAGCGGTGGTCATTTGCAGCTGCACTAGTCTTTCTGGTGATACTTTGATTGACGCAAACGGTGTCATTTGTTCAAGTTCTAGAGCAAAAACTTGAACTTCGTCGTTACAATCCTCTGTTTCTGAAAGCTGGGCTCTGGAAAGATGGTCAGCCACGTACATTTCTTTACCTGGTTTGTATCTGACTGCGATGTTGTATCTCTGAAGTTTTAATAGCATGCGCTGAAGACGGCACGGAGCCGCCAGGATGGATTTTCGGAAGATCGATTGCAGCGGTTTGTGATCTGAGTCCACCAGGATGTGGTCTTTTCTTGCTAAGTACTGGTGAAATCGCTGGCACCCGAATACGATCGCTAAGCACTCTTTCTCGATTTGTGCATAGGCTCTTTCAGTTGAAGAAAGCGTTCTTGATGCGAAAGCCACGGGTTGGCCTTGATGTAGAAGGGTTGCACCTAATCCACTCTCATTAGCATCGCATTGCAACGTTACCTCCTCAGCTGGGTTGTAATAGCTTAGTACAGGATGAGTTATGACTAGCTCTTTCATCAAATTAAAGGCTGTTTCCTGTGGCGTGTCCCATTGGAATGTCACTCCTTCTTTGGTGAGATCTCTAAGTGGCTGTGTAACGTCCGACAATCTCGGAAGGAATTTGGCTAGATAATTGATAAAACCCAGCAGAATGAGTGTTTCTTGCTTGCTTTCAGGGCGTTTCATTTCCTTGATCGCTTTTACTTTATCTGGGTCCGCTTTCAGCCCATCTTTTGTGATCAGGTGACCCATGAACTTGACTTCCGTCTGCTTGAACTTTATTTTATCCTTGTTAAACTTCAGATTCTCTTGTCTCGCTCTGTCAAGTAATCTTTTTAGGTTATCGTCATGCATGGTTTCTCTCTACCTCTTCTGGTGTTGCTCCATGTCCTACGACTAGTATATCGTCTCTCAGTACAACGACTCCTGGTAAATCGTCGAGTTTCTCGTGTAACTTTCTTTCAAATTCTTCTGGCGCACAGCTGATGCCAAACGGTAGTAGTAGGTGCTTGTATCTTCCAAAAGGTGTCCAGAATGTCGTTTTCAAGCTGCTTTCAGCGTCTAAAGCTATCTGATAAAATCCATCTGTTAAGTCTAGTGTAGTGAAGAGTTTGGCTGTGGATAAGCTGGACAGTACTTCTTCAATTCAAGAGTGGGCATCTGATACTTTGGTCTTTGCACAGCTTTATTAAGGTCCCTTGGACCAAGGCAAATTCTGATTTTGTCTCGCTTAGCTACTACGACCATGGTGTTGATCCATTGTGTAGGTTCTTTTACTTTCTCAATGATACCTTTGTCTTCTAGGTCTTGAAGTTTAGCTTTGACGTCTTCTTGTAAAGCTACGGGGATGCGTCGGTGGGTGTGCTGTACCGGCTTGGCTGCGGGGTCTGTGACTATCGATGTGTGTCCCAGTAGCCCTAGTCCCTTGAACAGATCTTTGTAGTCTTGCAATACGTCCTCTTTAGTGATTGTTGTTTTGACTCCCTCCATTGCGTTCACTTCTTGTGGCGGATCTACGTTGAATTGAACCAGTCCCATAGTTTCACACGTTTCTGCTGATAATATGGCGTTGTTTGGGTTCTTTATCACTTGGAAGCGCAGGGTGTGTCTTTTCCTCCGGTGCTCTGCTTGCAACTTTGTTTCTCCTAGTGGTTGGAGGATTGTTCCATCGAATGTTTTCAGCTTAACTTTGCTTCGACGTAGTAGGGGTTGTCCGTCTTGCGGTAGTTGTTGTAGGTCTCGGTGAGAGATGATATTACAGGTGGCGCCTGTGTCTAGTTGACAGCGTAACTGGCTGATGAATGGCTTTTCTCCCTGATGCTCCACACAGAAATTTATCACCGTGTGTACTTGTTTGCCTTTATTTTGAAGAGATGAAATCATCTGGAGTTGATTACATCATTCGTCACTCTCCTCTGTATCAGATTCCGTGTCACTTTCTGACTGTTCCTCAACTGCTCTAACTGCGCTCTTTTCCGGTTCTGATTGGCATACATTTGCAAAGTGGTTTAGTTTCTTGCATCTTTTGCACCTTTAACCGATTTCAGGACACTCGTCTTTTGTCTGATGCCTTTTTGCTTGTCCGCATCTGAAGCATTTGGACCAGGATTTCGCGGTTTTACCTTTCGGGGTTCCTGTGTCAGTGGAGTCACGTGCTTTTGTTTTCTTGGCATTTTTTAATTTGGTTTTAGTTTTGACTACGTTAAGTTCTTCTGTTAGTTTATTTTCTAGTTTTCCGAGGCTTTGCAGTTGCTTGTTGGCTATTTCACTTGCTTTGCTTAGCTCTATATCGCTTTGTTTAAATTCAGATCATTCAGTCTTAGCATTCTTTCTCTGAGATGGCTATCTCGCACTCCAATTACTATGCGATCGCGTATCATTTGATCTGTCATAGTTCCAAAATTACATGTGGATGCTCGTTTTCTTAACTTGTTCAAAAATGCGTCAAAACTCTCCTCACTCCCTTGGCTTGTGGTATTAAACACGAATCTCTCGTAAATGACATTTTTTGCGGCTTGAAGTGTGCTTCTAATTTGTCTAGACAAGTGTTTACATCGTTTTGTTCGTCGCTTGAAAGATTCAAATTCTTAAGTATTTGTAAGCATTCTTTTCCCATTACTGACCTTAGAGTGGCTGCTCTGATTCTGGCATCTCTTTTATCTAGTCCAGTCGCTATTTCGTAATCTTCAAACTGTCCTCGAAAGAATTCCCAGTTGGTAGCGACGTCTCCTTTGATCTCCATCTTACTCGGCACGGGAAAATTTGGTTGTATTATGCCATGTGCCCCAACTTCGGGCGCTTGTATTGCTTCGTGATCCGACGTTTTCCAGTAGTGTATCACTTGAAGTTCTTTGTAGGGTAGTTCTCTTGAGTTCTTGTGGCGTTTGGTTCAAAGTTCTGACACCATGTTGTATATGAAGGTAATGGAAAGCCCGCCATGTTGTAAAGACTGTGATTTATTCTTACGTCATGCATACACCGATGTCATTAAAATGGCTGCCGAACGAGTAGTACTAGGTCGAGCACCAGAGCGAGGCATTTTAGGAGTCGTGACTACCGCAAAACAAAGATGGCGTCTCGCTCGAATATACATTGTTGCGTTCCTCTGTGTTCTCAAAAGGGAACTACTGGTCCACATGGCGAAAAGGTCGGCTTCTTTAGTTTCCCAAAAGAAGAATCTTTGAGAAAAGTTTGGTTGGTGAAAATAAGAAGAGATGCGGGAGAATATTTCAACTTGAACGCGAACACAAAAGTTTGTTCGTTGCACTTCGAACCGAGTGAGATCAAGAAAGGCTATGGAGGCAAAATGTCCCTGAAAAGGCGAAACGAAGTATTTCCGACCAAGTTTTCCTGGCGTACTTCACCAAGAAAGCGACCGGGTCCATCACCAAGAGACAAACCAGTAGTAAACAAGCGGCCATCGAAAAAATTGCGGTTTGACGAAGCATCAAGTTCCGAGCCTGAGGTCTTGAGCGAACATGTCGAGGTGGACACGACCGCTGTCAGTTCGGAGGAGTCTGTTGATCCTACTGGAACAGTGACTGCTGACTCTGGAGAATCGTATGACCAGTTGAGAGAAGAATTAGCTGTACTGAGGGAGGAAATAACCAGTTTGCGCCAAGAAAAGGACGTAGTTATGGAAGAAGTTGAGCGACTGAAAAAACAAAATGCTGAACTTGATGAGAAATACTTGAAGCAAACGTCCCGTGTGTTTTGTTTAGAAAATCTGTCTGATGATCAGTCGATCTTATTTTACACTGGATTTCCGAACCTTGAAACATTTGAGGCGACTTTGAAATACTTGAATCCGGGAAATTATGGTGTAAACATCCGATATTGGCTTTCAAAAGATCACCGAGTCAATGCCGACCATTATGATCAAAGTATCGCTAAAAATAAACGTGGTCGTCCAAGAGCTCTCACTTCAAAGCAAGAGTTCTTTATGGTCATGTGCAGATTGCGGCAGGCATTACTTGAGAAGCATCTGGGTTTTCTGTTCGGTGTTTCAGAATCAACTGTTTGTAGAATTTTTATTTCCTGGATTAACTTTATGTTTCTTCGCTTTGGGACAATAAACATTTGGCCTTCTAGAGAGGACATTGAGTCAACTATGCCCACTGATTTCAAAGAGAAATACCCTAGCACTAGAGTTATAATAGACTGCACTGAAGTGAAATGTCAGATGCCAAGCAGCCTTTTGGTGAATAGCAGGCTATTCAGCTCTTACAAGAACAATACAACACTTAAGGGATTGGTTGGCATCTCCCCATCTGGGATAATCACATTTGTTAGTCAGCTCTACACAGGGAGCATTTCTGACAGAGCAATAGTTGAGAGGTCAGGCTTTCTTTCTCTTCCTTTTAACGACAAAGACAGTGTCATGGCAGATAAGGGATTTACAATCAAGGACGTCCTACCTTTGGGTGTTTCTCTGAACATTCCACCATTTTTAGGTGAGAACGAACAAATGTCTGCAGAGCAGGTTGTTGAAACTCAACAAATAGCAAGTCTCAGAATACATGTTGAGAGAGCGATTAACAAGATCAAGAACTTCCACATTTGGGACAGATATGTTCCGATCTCTCTGTTTGGAGTAGTGAACCAAATGTGGACAGTCTGTGCTTTTTTATGCAATTTACAAAATCCAATATTGTCAGAGTAATACTTGCATTCAGTTGTTTTCTTTCCTTAGGCTGATTTACATGGCACAAGTTTACCAGAGGCAGTCGCATGTTGCATTACTCTTGCATGTTACACATTAAAATCTCATGGAAACTAGTGTTAAGACTAATGTTACTGTAATGGCCTGTGAACATGGTCAGGGGGACTGGGAAGGAGAAATGTGAAGGGGGTGGGGGGGGGGGGTGAGGGAGGAAACTGTCTGAATAGTTACTACAGGCTTTCCCTTTCCTCCCTTTGCTTCCCAGTCACCCTGAATTTGTCTACAGCTACTATTAAAACTACAAATTTTGTGGTGTAGCTTTTTCTTTTCTTCCTTCCTTCCTTATTTCTTTCTTTCTTCATTTATAACAATTTGTATTTTATGTGGAACTCTTTGCAAAATCTTCTACAGCAAAATTGATAAACTTATTGTAATAATAAGATACAAGTTTGTTCTCTAGTTCTTCCCAATATTGAGGATTAAAAGGAATTCTTTCAATGGACAATCCCTTTTTAGTAAAAACAACAAAATCACACCATTTGGAACAAGTTATGCCCATCTGGCCTTGAACCTGAGCATAGTATTTGTCATTATCCTTCAGTTTACAATGTCCATTAGAATAAGTGCAGAAAAACTTTACATCTGTACAAGCATCTTTGGGGGTGACCAGAAATTTTGTTTGGGGACATTTTACTTCTAGGATGCCAAATGGTTCTGTTGATCCTGCATCTATAACCTTGCCATCTGGTGTGCAACCTAATATGGGCTCTTTCTTGTACACAACTAATCCACATTTGTAAACCTTAACTGGTTTCCTTGTACTATCCATATAACGCAAATACTCATGAATTGCAGTGGCTTCATACTTGACACCATGGTTAGTGTATACAGACCTGACATCTTTTGGGTACATTAGACTAGACGCAAAAGTGTCATGATTTTTCTTATGCTGGGAAATAAGTTTAAACCGTGAAGCTGTAAATCTGTATTTTCTCTCCAACTTCCACAGTTCAGAATTAGCCTGGTCTCTTGTATTCCTTTCAATTTCATTGATCTTGTCTTCTGATACAGAGAGGAAATCAACAAATTCTTGTTGGGAATCATCAAGATCATGTTCTAAGTTTTCATTAAGGTCAGTTAGAGGAAATATTGGATAAGCATCTATCTGTATATCTTCATTGTCCTTTCTTTGAACACTGCTTATGTCTATCACTACTTCAAAGTTTGATTCTGTGTGACTTGCTTGATAACTCAAAAAAGAACCTGAGGGGCATTTACCATATTTAGTGTCAGTGTCCAGAAAACCAGTGGTTTTGCTTGAAATTTGAGCCAAGCCAATTTTAGGATTTATGGTCTTTAATGTTTGTTTGAACTCCTCTACTTCACTCTTATTTACTACCGCCTTTTCCCTGGCTTCATAGAGGAGGCACTTAATACCAGTTTCATGTTCATTGTCATCTAATTTAGTTTTTCTCACAATAATATCCATAATAGGCTGCTGAACAATTGTCTCACCTCTTCCTCTTTTGTGCCAGTTCTGAAGTTTTGATGTGCAGGACATTTGTGGATTTTCATCATTCTCACTGTTCAGATCTTTGGTAGTTTTACATGCATAGAGAGAAAATTTGCAAAGTTTAAGCATGAGACACAATGAGTGGTTACAGTATCCTGTTTTCCCAGCTACACATGAGCATACAGAGTTTTTCACTTCTCCTGAAATAATACAAAGTGCCAGTTTCAAGGAGTGTGGTTTTTCATGTTTTTTAAACGAGTGATAACACTTGCAACGAAAAAAGAAGTAGCAGTCATTGCTTGAAGATTCAATATCTTTTAGGTACTCATCGTCCAGAAATGTTTTTCCCTTTCTCCAGCTCGTTGGAACAGAGTGGCTCTCACTGCTTCCCAGACGTTTGCCACTTTGTCTTATATGATCATCTATTTCGGCTCGAGTAAATAAAGGCATTTTCGCCAAGGAGTTTGTCCAGCCATCTTCAGGGTATTTCAACTTCAAGTGTCCATCAGTAGCTGTACTTGAATAACTAGTGTGCTGGGATCCATCGAAGGTTTTTCCCTCTTTATTCAACTTTCTCTTAGTGTAGAGTTTGTTTGGGTCTGGGTCAACAATGTCTTTATCTTTTCCTTGAGAAATGTACTCCTCCACTCTAAAATATCAAGAGATTTTGACCTAAGTACAGTAATAAGACTTATTTTGAAGTTTTGAATTTTCAAACAAAAAGTTACATGAAATCTGGATTACCGTTTAACAAGCTGTGCTTTCGTACGCAAACCTTTCCCATTATCGCCTCGACATCTAAGCCAAAATCTTAATTCATCATTTTTTAACAAAGATGGCTTTCGACCTTCCAAAGAAGAGCCAGGAATATCGCACTCTCTAAGATCAGCCGTTGAAACTGACGCCATGTTGAATCCCAAAATGCCTCGCTCTGGTGCCCGCCCCATTCTCCCTCTGACCGGCAGCCATTTTAATGACATCGGTGTATACATTATAACAGTTAACCTTCTTGTTAGAGTTGTATCTTGGACTGCCTGTGGGTGTCCATTCCTGTTAGGCAATTAAATACTCGTTATGTCAGTTAATTCCTCAGCTAGCTTTAAAATCGCCGGTTGAAGCAGGCGGAGTTGTTTACCTTTCTGTTCGTGCCCTATCTTGGAAGGCCTTCAGTTGAAGTCCAAATGCTTCTCATCCTACACTATAAAGCTGTGTACAGTGAATTTCCCTATACAAAAGTATGCATAGCTAACCTTAAAGTCGGGATTATGAAATTGGTTGACGTAATACCCAACAGGTTGGGCTTCTGTGGAACAACATGTTAGGCCAGTAGGGCTTCACCTGCTCGGAACGTCTTTTCTCATTAATTGGTTCGATGCAACAAAAGAATCTATTATTAATATTGCCGTTTTCAAAAGCTTCTTTTGTTTAGATTCTAGGATAATAAACCAATTGGATGGCATGTTTCGAAACAGTGCGACCTTACCCTCTTAGGCAAGCTAGTAGGAGAGATATTTTTCTAGAATTCAGAAGCTAAAAAGGGATAAATATCTACAGACAGGAAAAAAGAAAGACTAAGAAAGAGGACAAACATTTGAATGTGTGTATTTGGATAAATCTATTGTAAAGACTTAAACAATATATGAGATCAAGAAGCTTGATCTCTCCTATCACTCATGGATATTCTTGTACTTTCTATGCCAGTAATGTATACCTCAAAAAACTGACTGGGCATTTTTTTTTTAAGGGTTCGCTTATTATATCGCCTGAAGAGCCCTAGAAAATCCAATAGTTTCGTAATTCGCGTGAATTTTTGCATTTCTAATTTTCTAAATACACATGTATCGTGGCTCTTTTCTTGGGTTGCAATTGAATTTGTGTAGGCCCTTTGCATCTTACGATCACATGGTACAAAACCCGCCATACTGAAGCGCAAAATTCCTACTGGTACATCTAAAACAAAGTCAAGTCAAGCTTTAATGGCGAAGGTTCTTTTGTTTAAGAGGCTGTTTACATTCTTTTGCCTTCCAGTATGGCAGATGTAGTAACATGTGACCGTCATATGCAATAGGCCTATTGTCTTGCTATCTCATAATCACTCTTGAACAAGGGGAGAACCTAACATACAACATACACATGATTAGGAATGGTGCTATTTATTACGCCCGAAGGTGCTAATGCTAACCAGTAATAAAAATTTTTTTAGCCGTGCAGTGCGGTTTTTACAGTCATACGAAACATACTCTACAAACACTATATTCAGAAAAAGTCATTTTCTTCAAATGTTGACATTTATCATTTCTTATTAATTCTAGAGATTGACTTTGAAAATGCCGACGATTTAGCAACATATTTTATGATTACGCCGAATACTGATGGCTATGAGCTCACAACGTCAGGCGATTATCATAAAAATGGTGGCTCGTCACTCAAGTGGGTATGGCCTAGGCGATCAGACGAAGTAACGGATGCCATCAAACTGGATCTTAACCTTGGTTCACAAGAAAGAAATGTTCAAAGAGAGCTGCAAAAAGGCGGCATTAAATTATGGATTTATCGCCCAAATAAATCTCCGCCGTCTTCTATGCAAATCACCTTTGTTGGCACTGACAGGCTAAATGCAAATGCAAGAAGCTGTCCAACCAACGTGAACTTGGATTTTAAAGGCTGGAGGGGCGTTTGGATCGGATATAGTGAGTTCAAACCTGAACAATTTGGCTTAACGAAATTGACGACAGTTGAATTTAAGATTACTTCTAACAACGCAGACTCACTGTATATTGATTTAATACAATTTGTAAAAGGACTTGGCAAGCAGTCGAGAGATATCATTGTCAGAAAGATTGGTCAACAAAATTCAGACACATGCGACCTAAATAGCAATCAATTAGCACTGCGCTCTAGTTCACCACCGGTCCCATACTATTCTGAAAAAGACTTTTGGCAGCGATCACTTCGTTGGTATGATGCTGCCGTTTCGAGATCTGATGAAGAAATTAGCGATGCCGAAGCCCAAATCAATGAAATAAAAACCATAGAGAATAGACTTGATAACTGGTACGCAGATACCACAATAGCACTGTCTTCTCTTGGAGATCCCAGCAGCAGCAGCAGCAGTAGCAGCGGTGGTGGTGGTGATAGTGGTGGTGGTAATATTTGTGCTACTGCTGCTGCTGATGATGATGATTATGATGATGATTATTATTATGATGATGATGATAATGATGATAGTGGAGAATATGACTTCGAAAATGCCAAGAAGAGCCGATGGAAAGAACTTAAAAGAAATTTAAATAAAGCCCACGATTATTTTAACAACATAAATCAACATCGTCCCCCGCTTTTTACCAAAGTATCTGACTTTGGAGAATCAGGAATCCCGAATGATGCAACAGGCATGGCAAAATTTGGTACTGTCTTCGCAAAGGTTCTACTTCCTATGTCCATTGAGTATCATTTCATGAGCAGAGATGTCGAAATTAAATATCTCGCCAAAACGTATTGTACTGCTCTTCAATCTCAAAACGTTACGACTGGTCAGGACGCCGTGAAAGCCATCGCTGGAGACAATCGTTATATGAGGAGGGATTTCAAGGCTGTGGTAAATAAAGCCAAAAAAGATGAAAATCCTCTGAACTGTAACGAACAAGGAGATCGCATACCGTCAATGGAGGACGTCATCCGTGATTTCAATGAAAGACGCTTCCTTAGGATCAAAACACTGCTCACATTTTTACAAGATCAGGGATGGGCTGAGGGAAGTGGACTTGGATCCTTAGATCACGAAATGAACAAAGCAGGGTCTGGTTTCATGCACTCGATGTTTCTACTAAGAAAAAGACTAAGACAAGAGTCTGAGCTTTTCAGTGATTTCATGGGAGCTATGAAATGGTACAACGACTTTAAGGAGATCTATCAGGAGGAGAGCAACTACGTCTACGATGGAACAACTGCGGATCGAATGAGAACAATTCTGTTGTACAGACTTATGATCGTACTGATGGAACCCCAAAATACACTTGACCAAAAAAAAGATAAGATTCGCGATATGAATCACTTCAAGATATGGTTCAAGCACGCCCTAAAAATCAACAAAGGTTTAGGTGGAGTACTAAAACCCGACTTCACAGGTTTTCACCACAAGACCTTCTATGGATCAGCTTACGTACCTCATGCACTTCACAATGCTGCCCTCGTGCAATATCTAATCGGCGGGACCAGATTCGCTTTGGATCCAGAATCCAAGCAAAACATTCGAAAGGCTTTAGAAGTTCTAAGAATTGTCGCTGTGAAATACTCAACTCCAAACGGCATTTGTGGTCGTTTTCCAGGCTATGATAAAGCGATTCTTGCGAACCAAGTTCCTGCCTACGCCTACAGTACCTACGTTCACGCATATGGCAACGTAACCGAGGGCGTTGACAAGCCAGAAATGTTTCTCAGACTTTTTGATCCAACATTTACTCCATTTAACGACTATTTGAACGAGGGAAAACTGCAATCGGGCATCTACTACTGGAATACCATAGGATCCTTAGACGTGCTGAGAAAGGCTAAAACTCTGACTTGTAAAGATAGTCCACCATGCACGAAGGAAGACCCTCCAGTTGGGCACTGGAGTAAAAATTTTGCTGCTCTGTCTATCCACAGACGAAGTGGATGGAGTGTTGCTGCAAAAGGATTCAATAAATACACTTGGGATTATGAAAGCAGTGGCAAGGAAAATGTGTTCGGAGTCTTTGTAAGTCATGGATCACTACAGATCTCCAACTGTGAGGCATCATTGAGTAACTATGACGTGCAAAATGGGTGGGACTGGACAAGAGTGCCTGGAACAACGACTCCCACCTTAAGTCAATTGGATCAAATCAAACTCAGCAAAGCCAGAAACTACAACCACAATGGAATGTTTGCTGGTGGGGTGAGCTTTATCGGGTCTTCTGGCGGAAATCCTAAGAATGGAGCATTTGGAATGGTATTTGAGAAGCCAGATTATAAAATGAGGGGTGATTTAAGTGGAACTCCTATGGACAACATGAATTTTCAGTTCAAAAAGTCCTATTTTTTCTACGACAGTTTGATTGTTTGTATAGGTAGCGATATCGAAGTGAGTAACGCTAACAATGTTTTTGCTCAGACGACCCTGTTTCAAGATGCTCTCAAAAATCCTGACACCAACATTCAAATTGGCAGTGACACTTATAATCTCAGGAACAACAACAGTTTGAGCGAACGATCGAGACTCTTGTCAGCAGTTGAGCTGAAAGATACAAATGGCAATACTTACAAAGTAGAAAGCGGAGAAAGAAACGTCCTTTTTGTTAAGATACGAAGCCAAACATCCAAAAAATCAAATGGCCGCGATGATTCTTCTGAAAACTATGCTATAGCTTGGATCAAACACAAAGTAAGAAAAAGAAGAGAAAAGAGATCACATGACTCTTCTTCCAAGAAAAAGACATCTAAGCCTGTTCATGTTCATAAGAAGCTCAGCAGAAAGAATGGTGAGGACTACATTGAAGATGATGACATTGATTATGATGATGATGTTGTTGATGATAGTTCCACTGATTCGACATACAGCTATAAGTACGCAATACTCGTGCATGGCGGTGAAACCCAGTTACTTAACAAATACACAGTTATCAGACAGGATTCAAACGTTCATGCTATCAAATTAACTAATCTTCCTAATCCTGGTTCAACCAAGAAAATCTACGGATATTCCATCTTCGAAAACTTAGAGTCAACACCGTTAACGGATGGCCCCGTTAGAAGTGCGAGTGCTTCTTGTATGATTATGGCAGAGAAGAACGGCCAAGTCCTTTACCTAGCAATAAGTGACCCAACCCTGAGGTTTGAGAGTGATCCTTCCATGGCATCTAAGAAGACTTGCACAGATCCAGAAAGGAATCCGCCCAGTGATCCTTTTAACCCCAAGACTTCCAATGATATTGGGAATCAACTGATGTATTGTGTAAGAGGGAAAGCAAGTGATGCAATTACCGTAACACTAGACGACCGCATTGCAAACATTCAAGTCGTTAAAGTGGATGGGCACGTTTCTAGTGCTAGCCCCTTGCCTGTGCAGTTGGATAATGATAGTGACCCTAGCCGTTCGAAATTGGTTTTCTCCAGTCTCGTCGATGGATTTACAACCGAAGTACAACTTGCCATCGAACAGAATCCACAAGCTTAAGATTATGAACACTTATAAAATAAAAATGCAAATTAGAATGAAATGTCTGAATTATAAACACATTTTTAAAGCAAAAGTGCAGTGAATAAACATTCTGAAAGGAAGAAAGCATACAAAAAAACGTTAGATGAATGAGTAATCTTGTTCTTTTTCATCAAGTTTTAATCACAGAATTGAACAGAAATGACTAGGAAGTACAAATCAAAAATAGATCTGTGTTCTGAGATTAAATATAAAATAAATATATAAAATAAGCATGACAGCTTGTATTTTTTAGAGTGGTCGCGATGTGTGGGGTCAACTGGGAGTTATGATAATGTATTACACCCAAGTTTTTTGGTGTTTTGCAATCATGTGACCGGCCGATGCCAGGGCCTTCATTTCCCGCCTGACCCCAAGCGGGAAAGTGGGCTGATTTCCATATTCTTTATCCATGATGATTATATTGTTGGTTGGTTGGTTGGTTGGTTGGTTGGTTGGTTGGTTGGTTGGTTGGTTGGTTGGTTGGAATGTCTATTTTTGACGATAAAAATCATAGTGAAACACGACGTCTCGACGTTTCCAGAACGTCATTTTCAAGTGAAAAAATTAATTGAACTAGGTTATATATAGAAGAAAAATAAAATATACAAAATTACTACACAAAGGCCTTAGCCTTAATGGAATCGCTTTGAGTATTTAAACTAGTTCTCATTTTTCTTATATAAAGCATCTCATTAATGAGAAAGTTCCACTTTGTTGAGCATTTCTTCAGGAGTTAAATTGACTCTCGTTGAGCAAATTTACCTTCCCATGGGTATATCCTTGAAATGTCGACCAATGGTTGAGTACTTTTGTGACCAAGGTCTTTGTGTAATAATATAAATACAATTAAATATCAAACAAAGAACTTGGCCTTTTATAACTTTTATCATTTGATAATGACGTTTAGGAAGCGTCGAAACGTCGTGTATAAATATATTTTACTATTTTAGCAAACATTTTATCGCAGATTTTTTTAGTTAAATAGAAATTTTGGCAGTATTTCTCACTCATGTTAACTGTTAGCTTTATAAACGAAACAAATCGAGAGAAAACAGTCAAGAAACGTAAAAATGTCAGTGCCGGTCCGGAAAACCGGTCCGGGACGCCGGTCAGAACCAGAGGAGGTTGGACACTTCCCACGTGATACGCTAGACCAATCAAACTTGCTCCTTCAAGGTCGCTTCTGGCGTGACAGATTATTCACTCGAAATACATACAAAGGCGATAAAAACGGAATTTTTCTTTTGAATTTAGTTGAAACCTTGCAACTTCTTCAGAATCAATGTTGAGTTATCAAGGAATCGAACTGACATTAAATATCGGAAAGACAAGTAATATTTTCAGTTAAACTTTGTCATCATTTTCAGTCACGCACGATACTTCTCACCGAGATAAACTCTGCAAAATAGGTATTTACAAACCATGTGAAATCTCATATTGTTAGCGAATAAGCCAACAAAATTTACATATCTGGAAAGTTCAAGAACTGAACTTTGATTTTAAGTGATTGCCCCCCTTGCCCCCTCAGCGGTTTCAGAGATAGAGCGGTTTGAAAACTAAAGAAAATTTGCCATCTTGTTCCAGAAGGTGACAAAAATACCGCGCCATGCTCAGGTCAATGTCAGGTTTCCCAATAGTAAACTTGGAAAATCCAAGGAAACCTTAAAGTACTAGAAGGGATATTATTATTATGAAGCTTCCTTCACGCCTAAAAAGCCTTCCTTTTATGTTTTTTATTAGTATGAACGCTTCCAATTCAAAGCAGAAGCAGTCCGGTCCATTAGTCTTGTTCGTCGGAGAGAAAGCATATTCCTCATGGCGACATTAATTCCAAGCAAGAAGCCTACAAAAAGCAAATATAATAAACCTACGTCAAGAAAATCCCTGATTCATTCAGCATCGGTTTTACATATAAGCTTTGCTATAAAATTTGCCAAACATTATATTTCCGCTGTAGTTTGACTGTAGTTATAATATCGGTATGATCTCGACTTTCATAACGAACCAAAGCTATGAACTAACTGATAAAACTTACAAAAGAGCTTATCTGAAAAATAATGCTTCTGTGTACTCTAACAAGACATGGAGATTTAAGGTTTGCAAACTTTTGGATCGATGTATCGCTCGATGAAACGACCAGAAGGCTCCTTTCTGGAGGCAAATATTTACAAAGCTGAAATGGCAGTAGATGACTTTCCGATTGCCTGAAATTGCCTGATGAGAGTATCAAACACGCTCACGTCAGTTGTTTTTTTCGCCAGTGTTTTCTTTTTCCTATTTTCGTCTACGGCTCGTGCTTCCACTACGCTCTCTCGTGTTCTCCCAACATCACGCGTGTTTTGATCAGGCTATCAAACAAGGGAAACCGTTTTTTATTCCTTAAGTGTATATAGTATAAATATCACAGCGTAAAAACCAGATTAATGCGACTCAGTAGCCTGTCATTACATGATATACACATTTCTGTCGATAATCACAGAAGAGGAACCAAAACCTGCTAAAAGGCGGAACGCAAAAAAATCTGATTCTAAACTACAATCGTGACCAACAAAAACCAATTAAAAGAAAATAACACAGTTTTTATAGTCAATCAATTCAGGCTCAAACTAGCTTCACATCTTTTAATTTTTCCCGACATCGAAAAGAACTCATATATAACAACGTACATGCCCCACTGATGGTCAGTTGTCTTCCCAAAAACAATACACAGTAGGGGTAAGGTGCAATTATGTTTGGTTTTCCAGTGAAGTACTTAGTAATTATATTTCAAGATATAGCCGGGACTATTTTGCTCCATTTGCTTTAATGTTTCGATGAATTGCATTTTGTTAGACATATTTTGTACTCAACTGACGTTTTTTATCATGATTCAAGATATTTTTAAAAACACGTTGGGGTATTTTTCATTTATCCCTTAACTTCTTAAGAAGAATTAGCTACTAGAAAATAGTTAGAGTCGACCATATCATCGACTCCTAGTATGATGTCTCCGTACGTATAGTATGATGTATGTATATAGTATAGCACTGCTGCCGAGTTTTCCATTTCTTTTATAAAATACAATTGAAGTTTTATTTTCTTTTTTGGTTGGAGAAAGTTTGAAAATGTGCGCGCGCGTGCTGTGTGTTCGGGCTCAAATAGAGAACGCGCGCCACGCGCAATCAGAGCGCGCGTTATATCATAGTTATTTCATAAAAGCTAGTAGAATACAGTTAGAAACCAAATCATCGACTCCTAGTGTTTCCGTATGTATATAGTATTATGTATGTATGTATATAGTTTAAATATCACAGCATAAAACCAATTTAATGATATACAAATTTAATGATATACAAATTTCTGTCGATAATCACAGAAGAGGAACAAAAACCTGCTAAAAGGCGGAACGCAAAAAAAAATCTGCATGATTCTAAAGTACCATCGTGACAGAAACCAATTAAACACAGTTTTTATAGTCAATCAATTCGGACTCAAATTTGCTTCACATCTTTTCATTCTTCCTGGCGTCGAAAAGAACTCATATATAACAACTTACTAGCCCCACTGCTGGTCAATTGTCTTCCCAAAAACATTGCACAGTAGGGGTAGGTGCAATTATGTTTGGTTTTCCAGTGAAGTAATTAGTAATCATATTTCAAGAAATAGACTATTTTGCTCCATTTGCTTTTATGTTTCGATGAATTCTATTTTGTTTGGGCTATTTTGTACTCAAGGTCTTTATTATGATTCAAGACATTTTTAAAAGCACGTTGGGGTATAGACCACTTTCAAAATTACTTGATACCGAGGCTAAAGTGGATAAAACAAAAGAAATGCTGGTCATGGCTGGCTGGTTTCTTTTGTTTAGTCATGTTAGTCTCGTTGTCAAGCAAATTTTGAAAGTCGTCTATTTTTTCATTCATCTCTTAACTTCTTTAGAAGGCCGATTTTAAAAGCTAGTATAGAATATAGTTAGTGACCAAATTGATCATCGACTCCTAGTATGATGTTTCCGTATGTATATAGTTTGATATAGCATGATGTATGTATATAGTATGATGTATGTGTGTGTGTATATAGTATAAATATCACAGCGTAAAACCAGTTTAATGCGACTCAGTAGCCTGTCATTACATGATATAAAATTTTCTGTCGATAATCACAGAAGAGGAACAAAAACCTGCTAAAAGGCGGAGCGCAAAAAAAATCTAGTACATGATTCTAAAGTACCATCGTGACAGAAACCAATTAAAAGTAAGAGAACACAGTTTTTATAGTCAATCAATTCAGGCTCAAATTAGCTTCACATCTTTTCATTCTTTCTGGCGTCCGAAAAGAACTCATATATAACAACGTACAAGTCCCACTGCTGGTCAATTGTCTCCCCAAAAACAATACACAGTAGGGGTAGGTGCAATTATGTTTGGTTTTCCAGTGAAGTAATAAGTAATCATATTTCAAGAAATAGACTATTTTGCTCCATTTGCTTTTACGTTTTTATTATTCCAGATATCTTTAAAAACATGTTGGGGTATTTTCCTTTATCTCTTAACTTCTTAAGAAGGATTTTAAAAGCTACTTGAATGTAGTTAGAGATCAAGCCATTGACACTTAGTATGGTGTTTCCGTAGTTGTATTAACTCCTTCACCAAAAACCAACCTGTGAGTTGAGCGTTGATTATTGTATGCAAAATATTCAGTTGATGTAGAGGTAGAGTGAGCGTCAATTATTATTTTTCGAATTCTACGCTCTATCTAACACTCAATTTTTCTGGCTGATTAGTCGAATTACCGTAGGGTTTCGTTGGCTTTTTTTCCCGCTGCAGCAAAATGCACTATAGAAAATCGTTGCGTCATATCACTGGCTCCGAGTTTAGAATCACGAGGCAATCAACTACGTGGCGTCATAGTGTAATAGTATATCAACTAGTCACGCAACAAAGGTAGCCTGCGTAGCTGGCTACAGAGGACGTAGCCCTATAGGATATAAGAGTAAGAATTCCCAGAGGACGTAGCCCCATAGGATATAAAGAATATAGATCCCTAGGGATCGTAGGATATAAAATCAAAGTTCCTTGGGGACGTAGCCCCGTATAGGATATAAATGGATAAAAAATCCCTGAGGACACAGCCTTAAGAGACAATATAAAACAAACTTGGCATAAATAAACTCACTAACGACTTAGTCTTATACAATATAAATTAAAATTAGCGGTTTCTAATAGAAAGTGAAGTGCTGCGAGCAACGTTATCTACGTTATTTGTACATTATTACAGACATAATAAAATAACTCTTGAATGAGTTAGATCAATAGTGTTTTGGATAAATATAATTCCTTATAATAATAATGACAACAACAACAAAACGTTCTTTATTGATGATAACATTTATTAGTATTCACCAACATAAGGGCTATTACAAATCCTGCATTCTGATTGGCTCCCTAACCTCGGGCTATTGGTGATAGCCCGAGTTGAGAGGAAGCGCGAGTAATAATATCAATAAAACATTTTTCTCTCTTTGTTTTGTTTAGTCTCATTCACCTTTGGCCCAATATGTTGGTGAATACTAAAACAATTAGACCTCTCGGCCTCATGGACTACGAGTTTGAATAGCCCATTCGGCCTACGGCCTCATGGGCTATTGACTCGTAGTCCATTCGGCCTCGAGGTCTAATTGTTAAATAAACTAAAAAAGAAAAATGATAAAGCAATTGCATAATTTGATTTAATTTGATTTTTTTATATCACGTATTGCATGCTCGTCGCATAAACACATTCCCTGATATATAATCTATTAACCACTGGTTGTTATCAACATCACATCCGGTAAATCAATTTCAATGTTTGTCACCACATCGGGCGTTTTAGTAGTCGTTGAGTTTGCCAATACATTACATCGGGCATTTTTATAGTATTTCTCCTATTTATTCCGTGAATAGATTTGTTGTCGTCTACCGCGTCTGGTAGAGCAGTATTTCTATGCGCAGCGATCAATTCATATCGACTGCATCGTACTGAAACTGGACATTTAGTTGCTGTTGATGTCCATACCTCATTCGATAGTTTGGTTGACCGTTGGAGAAAATGATGATGACTAGTTAAGTCTTGTAGGTAGATATTCTAATGCTATCGTACAACTATCAGGCATTTCATATACTGTTCTCTAAAGCAAAGTAAATTCACATTCGACATTTTCACATTACTATTTCGAACTAACCAAGACAATTAATCGCTGGAGGAGCAGAAGTTAAACCACGAGGAGAAAGAGACGCCAACACGGTATCAAATATATTCCCATCAAGTTACCAAGATAGTTGCGACAGTTGCATGTTAGCAACAAAAAGAACCGCTGACCAAAGAAATAACCGCTGTACAGTACTCGACATACAGAACTCGAAGAAAATCTCGATTTCCCTCGTCATGACAATATACAGGCTCTCACGTCCACACAGATCCGACGAGATTAGTTTCGCTGCTCGCTACGCTCGCAGCAAATATACTAGCTAGACGATCCGTGATCTTTAAATGATCGAGCTTTTGTCGTTGACTCATAGCAACACAATTTTTTCCAGCATTTTCACCAAACATCATAATATAATGTTGCCTTGACTGTATGATGCCTGGATCGTTAGGGCAGGATTGAGTTTATGCATAGGGGGGCCAGGATTTGATTCGATGTCATGACAAAGCTTGGTAATAGTAGCACAGTACCTTCTGTGCTTAGCATTCCTCTAAACGCTTGACACATGTAAAATAGAGGTGAATATTTTCTCAAAGGTACACTTCCTTTTTCTGTTCATTTTATTACAACTCGCAGATTTTCAATGTATATGTGATCGTCTATTTCATGGAGTCGATTTTTTCATTTTTGTACAAACCTTCTGGAAAACCTTATACTGTGTTTTTTGGCGTTTCTACTTCTTGTTCTAAGCCTGCATTATTCCACATAGTAATGCATTCTTGAAGATACAAGTGTTTTTGAGAATACGTTTTCATACACATTTCTTTATTTTTCTGCTCTTCTGTGAGAGACTTTTTAGCTTGTTTATGGGTATTCTACTAGGCTCACGATGGCGTTGTCTTGCCACATGCTTGTCGCATACATACACCACGATTACAATTAACAACTTAGCATAACTAGACTTGGATGTCATAACCAGAGCAGGTTATAACTCTGGCTGCGCGATTTTGTAGTTTTTGCAATTTATCGCTCAATTGCTGAGACAGCCCATCCCATACAGAACTGCAATATTCAAAGTGTGGCTCTATCAGAGCCTTGTATATTGTAGTTGCTGTGTGTTGGTTTACAAAAGGTCTAACCCGCTTGAGGGCACCAATTCAGGAGGAAATCTTTTTCGAAATCTTACTGATGTGAGTTTTCTATATTTGTTTATCCTCTACCTGCAAGGTAATTGCGCAGTCTCCTTGATTTTGTAGCCTCTGGCGTGAGCCAATGACCATAAATTCAGTTTTTGCAACATTCAGGCTTAATTTATTCGATCTAAGCCAGATGTCGATATTTTTAAGTTCTAGATTCATTTGTGTTTGAATATTGCTCAACGTGGTGGCTGCATAGCTAATTGTTGTGTCATCAGCGTACATTCTGGGTATACCTTCAGATCGATAGAC
Source organism: Telmatactis stephensoni (assembly GCA_029948255.1). NCBI lineage: Eukaryota > Metazoa > Cnidaria > Anthozoa > Actiniaria > Isophelliidae > Telmatactis > Telmatactis stephensoni. The sequence continues at coordinate 404,660 of JALIZF010001622.1, read as the reverse complement.
AATTTGGTTAATCATTTTTGTAAATAAGAAAAAGCAAAGGACCAAGTATTGACCCCTGAGGAACTCCACAAGTTACAGGTCGTACACTAGACAGATGACCATTTGTAAAACATTTCTGTGATCTATCACGCAAGCTAATATTAGAACCAGATTGTACTACAGCTGAGCTTGGGCTCCCTAATGCTTGGTAATTCGATTTAACGCTGGCCCTTTTCCCATGTAATCGCGGCCCGAAATTAAGTGTGTTTTATAGACAATTGCAAGTAGCGATCCCGGCAAACCTAGCCAGCCCACGGGCTGTTACTGAATCGAAGCTTCTTACTCACAGTCGAGGCTAACGCTGAACAAAAGAAACTTGTAATAGGAGCAGTTCGTTACAAAAACTTTAGTACCCTACACATTTGAAGTTCACTCATTTAATATCACGCTCTTGACCTTTTGGTTGTATTGTCAGAACGATTATCAGATGCACTTTACAGGTAAGGTCACGTATCAAAGCAGGTGCATAAAAAAGAAAAAGATTAGGAAACCAAGACTGCAAAATCTTGCTTCGTTGATGAATTACTAGATTGCAATACTAAATAAATCTAGTGGAAATTGCAAATGGTTGTCACTGATTTACAACTATATGTCCTATGTTCACTTATCAATCATGAATTATATAATAATTGGTGCGAGCTCTGATTGGTTGAGAACTGCGGTGATTACAGTTCACACGCATGGATGTCATCAAATATTACGCGCGGTCGGATTGGTTGAAATGTTTTGATGAATATTATATAAAGCAAATAGACTCCATATTTTCGTGGTTGTGTACTCTAGCATATACGCAGAAGACGTCAAAATGTGACGAAAACAGCACTCACGTCACTCGACTTCGTCTTCTGGCTTACTAATTTGTTCTCACCACATTTTGACGTCATCTGCGCATCTGTTAGAGTAAAGACGCACGAAAAATGGAATCTATTTGTTAAACGTTTAGCTATGTTTAGCTTTAACCAGAAATACAAATTGACTACATTTTTCTATTTGAATCTTAGCGTGATTTGCAATGATCGTACATGTTCTCCTGGTCTTGGGAGTTGTTGGCACATGTTATGGCTTTCCAGGTCAGTCTCAATCCGGATATCTCAAATTGCACTCACTATACTGGGCATCTTCAACTTACTTCTTTGAAAGACGTTTGGCCACGCTTCTCATAATCAGTTTTATGTTTTTAATTTTGTGCAGATCGATCTAAAGGAAGTACCTCATTCCTTAAATATGGAAAGAACCAGAAAGCTGATCACCGACAGCAATGTCCAAAACCACCCAAAAACAAACTCATGCTAAGTAAATTGATTGTCTATGTTTTTAATTTTTTTTACAATAAGACATATTTTTAAACATATTTGTACCGGGACATCTTTTTAGCCAGGCTAGTTTAAATAGAGCTCTAGGTAACTAAATATAAATTACAAATATTCGCTGGTACAGAAAATATATGCTTACAAACTTACAGAAATATGTTAGATTCGTATACACAAAAATCAGTGCAATATTTTGCATTTCTGATTTTCTAAATACACATGTATAACGAATCCTTTCTTGGGTTGCAACATTCTTACTATCTCGTTATCACTCTTAAACAAGGGGAGAACAATGCAATGATCGTACATGTTCTCCTGGTCTTGGGAGTTGTTGGCACATGTTATGGCTTTCCAGGTCAGTCTCAATTGAGATGTCAAATCATACAAATACTCTCTCTCTCTCTCTCTCTCTCTCTCTCTCTCTCTCTCTCTCTCTCTCTCTCTCTCTTTGACTCCGATAAGTTTCTTATGGATTTAGAAGAACTCCCCTGGGATTCCTTGAATGATATGGAAAGCCCGGATGATATGTGGGACAATGGAAGGAGCTTTTCCTCTCTGTTCTTGACTCACATGCACCGGTCAAAACAAAACGAATAAGAAACAAAAAGTCTCCCTGGATGTCTATTGACTTGAGGAAAGCTATGTTCAATAGAGATAAAAAGAAACGGATAGCTATTCAAACAAACTCGAGGGATGACTGGAATAATTTTAAGGCTGTAAAGAATCGAGTCAACAACGAAATAAAAAGAGCTAAGAAATTATATTATGAAAATCATTTTGCTCAGAATTCAAAAAACTCTAAGGAGACTTGGAAAACTATCAATGAGGTCCTTTCAAGAAGGACTAAATCTAGCTCTTATATTTCATCTATCAAAGTAGACAATATATCGTTGAGTGACTCGAAGGAAATTGCAGAAATTTTCAATTCCCACTTCTCGGAAATTGGTACTAAACTAGCAAGTTCAATTCCAGATGGACCGATTGCTTTTAATGACTATTTGATAAGAGCTCGTTCAACCTTCACCTTACGGCACACGTCAGTTGAAGAACTTATGAAAGTCATTAAATCCATAGACAGTAAAAAAGCAACAGGTCTTGACGGTATTCCGTCATACTTCATTAAAGTAGCTTCGCCGATCATAAGTCAATCGTTAGTGGGAGTATTTAATCGTTCAATTTATAAAGGAATTTTTCCTGAAGGCATGAAACTTGCAAAAGTTACGCCAATTCACAAAGCAAATAGCAAAGACGACTTGAATAATTATCGTCCTATTTCGGTCTTATCCTCAGTTGCCAAAATTTTCGAGAGAATAGTTTTCAACCAATTATATGAGTATTTGAATTCAAATAACCTACTTTCACAAAATCAGTCTGGGTTTAGGCCGCTTCATTCGACTGCTACTGCCTTGCTAGAAGCCACAACAGAGTGGCTCACAAATATGGATGAAGGTAAAATGAACTGTGTCACATTTTTAGATTTTACAAAAGCCTTCGACACGGTAAATCATTTTATCCTTCTCCAAAAGTTAAAATATTATGGCATTGCAGAGCAGTCGACGAGGTGGTTTAAATCCTACCTGACAGGTCGAACTCAGAAATGCTACATAAATAATACTTTATCAAGTCTAAAAACACTTGATTGTGGCATACCCCAGGGTTCAATCCTTGGGCCATTATTATTCATTTTATATATAAACGATCTACCTAACAGTATTCATTTCTCAAATGCCAGAATGTACGCCGATGACACAAGTCTCACCACTTGTGGTACATCACAAAAGTCATTATTCAACGACGTAGATGCTGACATTTCTGGAATCTGTAATTGGTTGAAGGCTAATAAACTTAGCTTAAACTCAGCCAAGACTGAGCACATGTTCATTGCTTCTGATGATAAATTAAGGAAAATTATCCCTGAGCCACACATATATTTAGATAACGAACCAGTTACTAGAGTCTCAAAGGCGAAAACTCTAGGTGTTGTAATTGATGAAAGACTGTCTTGGGCCGCTCACATTGATTATATTTGTAAGAAAATATCATCTGGGTTGGGAGGCATAAGGCAGGTACGTGATTGCATTCCCTTAGAGACAGCCATTACCATCTATAACTCCCTAGTTTTACCTTGGTTCGATTACTGCGATGTGGTGTGGGATAATTTACCAGCAACATCGGCTGAAAGATTGCAAAAAATGCAAAATCGAGCTGCAAGAATATTAACAAAAAGCAGCTACGATATCAGATCCAGTGATATTCTAGCTTCTCTTGGCTGGATAAGCTTACAAAGAAGAAGAAGTGAACATAAAGCATTGATGATGTTTAAGACACTAAATGCTCTTGCACCAAAATCAATTAGAGAGCTCTTTCAGTTTCAAGAAAATACCTACGATCTTCGTGATAGAGAAAAGTGCCTAGCCCTACCAGGCCCTCGCACTGAGTACCTAAAAAGAGCGCTCTCGTATGATGGTCCAAAAGTATGGAACTCATTACCCTCAAACGTCAGACTGTCCAATAGTTTAAAAGCTTTTAAGAGGAATCTCTCGTCTGTTGGATCCTTGATATTTTAAATTTGTGATAGTGTTATGATATATTTTTAGGTTATTGAGTATTATTTTTCATCATTATAGTTTTATGTACATATATATTTTTCTCGGTTTTCATGAAAACCAATTTTGTAATTGATGAAAATTTTACCGAGGTTAAATAAAAGAGATCTCTCTCTCTCTCTCTCTCTCTCTCTCTCTCTCTCTCTCTCTCTCTCTCTCTCTCTCTCTCTCTCTCTCTCTCTCTCTCTCTCTCTCTCTCGTGTTTTTCACTCACTACTGGGCATCTTTCAAACAAGTGTACACCTCAAACAACTGACTGGGCTTTTTTTTTCGCCCGAAGGTACGAGAAGGTGAAGGTGCGAGATCGTAGGGACGGCAATCCCAAATATACTGCTAACCAGTAAAAAAAAATTAGCCATGCAGTGCGGTTTTCACGGTCATACGAAACATACTCTACAAACACTATATTCAGAAACAGTCATTTTCTTTAAATGTTGCATTGACATTTATCATTTCTTTTTAATTTTAGAGATTGACTTTGAAAATGCAAACGATTTAACAACATATTTTGTGATTACGCCGAATACTGATGGCTATGAGCTCACAACGTCAGGCGATTATCATAAAAATGGTGGCTCGTCACTCAAGTGGGTATGGCCTAGGCGGTCGGAAGAAGTAACGGATGCCGTCAAACTGGATCTTAACCTTGGTTCACAAGAAAGAAATGTTCAAAGAGAGCTGCAAAAAGGCGGCATTAAATTTTGGATGTATCGCCTAAATAAATCTCCAAGATCGTCTATGCAAATCACCTTTGTTGGCACTGACAGGCTAAATGCAAATGCCAAAAGCTGTCCAACCAACGTGAACTTGGATTTTAAAGGCTGGAGGGGCGTTTGGATCGGATATGATGAGTTCAAACCTGAACAATTTGGCTTAACGAAATTGACGACAATTGAATTTAAGATTACCTCTGACAACGCAGACACACTGTATATTGATTTAATACAATTTGTAAAAGAACTTGGCAAGCAGTCGAGAGATATTATTGTCAGAAAGGTTGGTCAAGAAAATTCAGACACATGCAACCTAAATAGCAATCAATTAGCACTGCGCTCTAGTTCACCACCAGTCCCATACTATTCTGAAAAAGACTTTTGGCAGCGATCACTTCGTTGGTATGAAGCTACCGTTTCGAGATCTGATGAAGAAATTAGCGATCCCGAGCCCCAAATCAATGAAATCGAAACCATAGAAGATAGACTTGATAACTGGTACGCAGATACCACGATAGCACTGTCTTCTCTTGGAGATCCCAGCAGCAGCAGCATTAGCAGTAGTAGCGGTGGTGGTGGTGGTAGTGGTGGTGGTAATATTTGTGCTACTGCTGCTGCTGCTGCTTCTGCTGCTGCTGGTAGTGGAGAATATGACTTCGGGAATGCCAAGAAGAGCAGATGGAAAGATCTAAAAGAAGATATAGTTAAAGCCAACGATTATTTTAACAACATAGATCAACATCGTCCCCCGCTTTTTACCAAAGTATCTGACTTTGGAGAATCAGGAATCCCGAATGATGCAACAGGCATGGCAAAATTTGGTACTGTCTTCGCAAAGGTTCTACTTCCTATGTCCATTGAGTATCATTTCATGAGCAGAGATGTCGAAATTAAATATCTCGCCAATACATATTGTACTGATCTTCAATCTCAAGACGTTACGATTGATTTGGACGCCGTGAAAGCCATCGCTGGAGACAATCGTTACATGAGGAGGGATTTCAAGGCTGTGGTGGATGAAGCCAAAAATGAGGATGAAAATCCTCTGAACTGTAACGAACAAGGAGATCGCATACCGTCAATGGAGGACGTCATCCGCGATTTCAATGAAAGACGCTTCATCAGGATCAAGAAACTGCTGACATTTTTACAAGATCAGGGTTGGGCTGAAGGAAGTGGACTTGGATCCATAGATCACGAAATGAACAAAGTAGGGGCTGGTTTCATGCACTCGATGTTTCTACTTAGAAAAAGGCTAAGACAAGAGTCTGAGCTTTTCAGTAGTCTCATGGGATCCATGAAATGGTACAATGACTTTAAGGAGATCTATCAGGAAGAAAGCAACTACGTCTATGATGGAACAACTGCGGATCGAATGAGAACAATTCTGTTGTACAGACTTATGATCGTACTGATGGAACCCCACAATACACTTGACCAAAAAAAAAATAAGATTCGCGATATGAAGCACTTCAAAATATGGTTCAAGCACGCCCTAAAAATCAACAAAGGTTTAGGTGGAGTACTAAAACCCGACTTCACAGGTTTTCATCACAAGACTTTCTATGGTGCAGCTTACGTACCTGAAGCACTTCACAATGCTGCCTTCGTGCAATATCTAATCGGCGGAACCAGATTCGCTTTGGATCCAGAATCCAAGCAAAACATTCGAAAGGCTTTAGAAGTTCTAAGAATTGTCGCTGTGAAATACTCAACTCCAAACGGCGTTTGCGGTCGTTTTCCAAACTATTATAGAGCGATTCTTGCGAAACACGTTCCTGCCTACGCCTACAGCACCTACGTTCACGCATATGGCGACGTAACGGAGGGCGTTGATAAGCCAGAAATGTTTCTCAGACTTTTTGATCCAACATTTACTCCATTGAACGACTATTTGAACGAGGGAAAACTGAAATCGGGCAACTACTACTTGAATACCATAGCATCTTTAGATGTGCTGAGAAAGGCCAAAACTCTGACTTGTAAACATAATCCACCATGCACGAAGGAAGACCCTCCAGTTGGGCACTGGAGTAAGAACTTTGCTGCTCTGTCTATCCACAGACGAAGTGGATGGAGTGTTGCTGCAAAAGGATTCAGTAAATACACTTGGGATTATGAAAGCAGTGACAAGGAAAATGTGTTCGGAGTCTTTGTAAGTCATGGATCGCTACAGATCTCCAACTGTGAGGCATCACTGAAGAACTACGACGTGCAAAATGGATGGGACTGGACAAGAGTGCCTGGAACAACGACTCCCACCTTAAGTCAATTGGATCAAATCAAACTCAGCAAAGCCAGAAACTACAACCACAATGGAATGTTTGCTGGTGGGGTGAGCTTTATCGGATCTTCTGGCGGAAATCCTAAGAATGGAGCATTTGGAATGGTATTTGAGCAGCCAGATTATGAAATGAGGGGTGATTTAAGTGGAACTCCTATGGACAACATGAATTTTCAGTTCAAAAAGTCCTATTTTTTCTACGACAGCTTGATTGTCTGTATTGGTAGCGATATCGAAGTGAGTAACGCTAACAATGTTTTTGCCCAGACGACCCTATTTCAAGATGCTCTCAAAAATCCTGACACTAACATTCAAATTGGCAGTGACACCTACAATCTCAGGAACAACAACGGTTTGAGCGAACAATCGAGACTCTCTTCAGCAGTTGAGCTGAAAGATACCAATGGCAATACTTACAAAGTAGAAAGCGGAGAAAGAAACGTCCTTTTTGTTAAGATACGAAGCCAATCATCCAAAAAATCAAATGGCTGCGATGATTCTTCTGAAAACTATGCTACAGCTTGGATTAAACACAAAGTAAGAGGAAGAAGAGGCAAGAGATCACATAACGCTCATATCAAAACTTCTTCCAAGAAAAAGACATCTAAGCCCGTTCATTTTCATAAAAAGCTTAGCAGAAAGAATGGTAAGGACAACATTAAAGATGTTCACATTGATTACGATGATGATGATGTTGATGACCGTTCTACTGATACAACATACAGCTATAAGTACGCAATACTCGTGCATGGCGGTGAAACCCAGTTACTTAACAAATACACAGTTATCAGACAGGATTCAAAAGTTCATGCCATCAAATTAACTAATCTTCCTGGTTCAACCAAGAAAATCTACGGATATTCCATCTTCGAAAATTTAGAGTCAACACCGTTAACGGATGGCCCCGTTAGAAGTGCGAGCGCTTCTTGTATGATTATGGCAGAGAAAAAAGGCCAAGTCCTTTACTTAGCAATAAGTGACCCAACTCTGAGGTTTGAGAGTGATCCTTCCATGGCATCTAAGGAGACTTGCACAGATCCAGAAAGGAATCCGCCCAGTGATCCTTTTAACCCCAAGACTTCCAATGATATTGGGAATCAACTGATGTATTGTGTGAGAGGGAAAGCAAGTGATGCAATTACCGTAACACTAGACGATCGCATTGCAAACATTCAAGTCGTTAAAGTGGATGGGCAGGTTTCTAGTGCTAGCCCCTTGCCTGTGCAGTTGGATAATGACAGTGACCCTAGCCGTTCGAAATTGGTTTTCTCCAGTCTCGTCGATGGATTTACAACCGAAGTAAAACTTGCCATTGAACAGGATCCACAAGCTTAAGATTATGAACACTTATAAAATAAAAATGCAAATTAGAATGAAATGACTGAATTATAGACACTTTTTCAAAGCAAAAGTGTAGGGAATAAACATTCTGAAAATCACATGATAAAAAAGCATTCACAGAAAACGTTAGATAAATGAGTAATCTTGTTCTTTTTCATCAAGTTTTAACCACATTATTAAACAGAAATGACTAAGAAATACATATCAAAAATGGATTAGTGTACTGACATTAAATCTAAAATAAATATATAAAATGAACATGACAGCTTGTATTATTCTTAAGAGTGGTCGCGATGCGTGGGGTCAACTGGGAGTTATGATAATGTATTACACCCAAGATTTTTTGATGCTTTGCAATCGTGTGACCGTCCGATGCCAGGGCCTTTTCCCGCCTGACCCCAAGCGAAGGCAAAGGGCCCTGGGAACGAGGTTGTTTCTTTCTTTCTTCTTTTTTTTTTTTTTTTTTTTTTTTTTTTTTTTTTTTTTTTTTCTTTTTTTTTATGATAACTCACGTGATAGAAGTCGTACAATCATATTTCGAATCTTGGGTCTCCCATACAAAGTGCTACAAACTACCTCCTAAAGGTTGAGCTTCATGAGCCGTTCAACACACCGAGTGAACGGACGGAGAAAAAAGGGGAAGTGGGCTTACTTCCATATTCTTTATCCATGATGATTATATTGTCGGGAATGTTCATTTTAATTCGTCCCTAAAAGGTGTCCAAATCAGCGTTAATAACACGTGCAAAATCTTAATCTGGTACCGATCTAAGTAAAAGTACCCGCACCTGACTGTAAGTACTCTAAATGGTACCAGGTCCTGTGATTTTTGACCCTTAAAAAAGACCCCGTCCAAAACATAAGGGACCCCCTTCCCCAGGGGATAAACGGTGATGTGTACCTCTTGTATTTGTTAGAGTTGACGGTAGGTATTACATCCTTGGACCATCCGAGTCGCGGAAGAAACTACAATGCAGATGCGAGGAGAATATACGATGGAAGGGGACAACGTGGAAATGGCTAACAAGAGAAATACGAAAAAAACTAGATGTATCTGGATCTCTGTGATCATTTTAGTTTTAGCCCTGTTTGCAATAGGAATTATTATCGGTTTCTTCGTTGGTAAAGCCGGCCAAAAGTCCGCAGAGAAGCATAAAGAACGGAAACCAACTTACACAGAAGCACAGAGAGAAGAATATCGCAAACAATTAAGAGATTCTGCCAGGATTGAAAACCTTAAGGACAGTTCAAGGTTGGTTCAAATGAGTTAACCATTTTCTGTAGCGCAAAGCTTTTAGCAAAGTTCCTAAAAAGCTCCAGATGAAAATACAATGAGTAAGAACTTTTTAATTATCGCCATCCCCTGGTGAACTACATAGCAAAACTAAATACGAATTTCAATTGAAATTGCCAATAAAATGAATGTCATTTACCGCAGGATACAGGGTCAATGAATACTTATTTCTGGCTAAGCTTCGGTGGTAAACCGGAGACAATTGCGTAATGCTAAGCTTACAAAATCTGGGTCAGGATAAGAGCAAATTTTACCCAAAACATAAAAAGCCGAGTTGGACAGACACAGCTATTTCTCATAAAGTCCTTTCTCACATTGAGTACTTCTTGCAAAAATTTCTTATTTCCTCCACTGGAAAAATCTGAGTTAATTATTATGAAAGTACCGTACCCAAACAAACACACACACACACACATCCTATTTATACAGCAGTGGACATGCAACTTCTTGATCAAACGGGCAAGGTCACGCAAAGTTAGACAGTTCCATCACTTCTGGTTAAATATCAAAGAAGTTGTATGCAGTCAATGCAAAACATATAAGAGTTATAGAAACACTGAAAAAATGTAATTCTTCTATAATATAATGGTGAAGGACTAATGACTGTCGATCTGCGGACTTTATGTTTATGTAGAGCACTTGATTATTGGACTTACAGAACGAGTAGAGCTAGAAGACGTTACTTTCTGTACTCGAGGTTTTCTGGATCTATTGCAACCAACTGTATTGCTTGCAGTAGTTCTTCCAAGAAAAGTGTCGAGTTTTTGGCAGTTCTGTTCTATTTATACTTGTACTAATTAGTTTTCAAGGTGCTACACGTCTAACGCAAGGTATAGAGGTCAATCACAAACGTATTAACAATACGTAACGCATAATGGAACAAACACAATTACGTGACGAATTTGTAGAGACCTTGGGGGGGAACTGATCAGTTGCTGACTAATCAATTGAATGTTTTTAAGATTGATCAAAACATCACTGAAATATGAAAAAATATGCTCCATAACATAATGTATTTCTTATACCCCGCTCACACCAACAAGTTAAACATGTTTAAAAGTGCATTAACTAAATAAGGATAAAAATTAGTTGATCACACAACGAAACAAGGTAAAAACCTGTTTAATTAGAAAATCAATAAGCAATTCCGGGGGAGGGGGGTTTACTCCCCTATATATGCTATCCGGGTATGCATTTGCCGCCGGATAGGGTATGATTTTTCAGCTCCCAGGTCTGGGCCGGTGGGGTTTTGGACTGGGATAGGGGCAGTAAACCCGCTATCAGTTCACATCGTCTTAAGTACGCTTTCAATTAAATAAAAAGGATCAACAAAAGAGGCTAGGAAACGTAGATTAAAAATACCTTTATCGTTCTAGTCAGGAGTAGGGTATACATTTAACCCCACAAAGCGAGAACCACACCGATGTAGTTCCACCCTTCTTGGGTTACGCACCAAGCGGTACAGTAGAAGGAGAACTTGTTTATGTGAACTATGGTCGTGTAGAGGACTTTGATCAGCTTGTTAATAAATTCAACGTCAGTGTGTCTGGCAAGATTGCTATAATGAAATACGGAAGGATTTTTAGAGGAGACAAGGTCAGTATTAATTTTTTAAGATTGCCAATCACTTTTCCAAAAGGAATCGTTTTAATAAACTCAACGGTATGTCAATGTGTCTAGAAAGATTGGTTTAATTAAATCCGTTTTTTGTTGTTGTTGTTGTTGTTGTTGTTTTTTTGCATCAAAGAATTGTTGCGAGAGGACTTTTTAGGAATCGTGCTGCTCTTTATTAGACTTTGAAAAGGCTGGTGCTACAAGTTTATCTAGAAATCCATCTTCTTCTAGCAAGGACTTAACTAGCCTCTTATAAAAGCGATTCGCTGTGAGAAAATTTATTCCCAACACACAAGTGTTTGACGATCACACATTTCTCCAAAACTGTTGAAGCATTTTCAGGAGCAGTCAACCGTCCCCTGGGAGGGAAACATCTGTTCTATTGATCTAGCCAGATGTCCACTAAAACATTTTGCCAGCCAGCGCTATACCAGGAATTTCATTACTTCATTTCCCAGCTAACCTAAATTTCTTTTATCAGAGAAGGGTTATTCATTAATTGAACCTAAGAACGTTTCCCAGCTAACTTCAGATTCTGTGACCATGATAGCATATACCAGGAATTTCATAAGAAGGTTTCCCATTTAACCTAAGTTTAAGAATATGTACTAGTATGTATCAATATTTGAATAAATAGCTTCATAAAGACGCAACTGAAAAAGGGGTAAATAGAGTAATAGAGAAAGTGAAAAAAGATCAATCGAAAAAGGTACAAGAACAGCTAAGATGAAAATACGTAATATTTATAACAATTAATGTAGATATATATGGAATTGAATATTGATTATTGTAGAAATAGAAAACGAGGCAGCGTGCTATGTTGAGTTATATAGAAGCACGCGGGAATTGTAAGAAGACGAGAGAAGTGTTAGGAGAAGCACGAGGCGTAGCCGAGTGCTTCTCAACACTTCTCGAGTCTTCTTACAATTTCCAAGTGCTTCTATATCTCAACATAGCACTGCTGCCAAGTTTTCCATTTCTTTTATAAAATACAATTGAAGTTTTATTTTCTTTTTTCGTTGAAGCGAAGAAAGTTTGAAAATGTGCGCGCGCGTGCTGTGTGTTCTCATAGAGAACGCGCGCCACGCGTCCTTTGGCCAATCAGAGCGCACGTTACATCATAGTTATTTTATAATGGTTAATATAAGATTCAAATATATTCATCAATATATATATATATTGAAGATAGGTTTTTTGATTTCTTTAAGTCTTCTTTAATTTCTTAAAGAAGGATTGTAAAAGCTAGTAGAATACAGTTAGAAACCAAATCATCGACTCCTAGTGTGGTGTTTCCGTATGTATATAGTATGATGTATGTGTGTGTATAGTACAAATATCACAGCGTAAAACCAATTTAATGATATACAAATTTAATGATATACAAATTTCTGTCGATAATCACAGAAGAGGAACAAAAACCTGCTAAAAGGCGGAGCGCAAAAAAAAAATCTGCATGATCTAAAGTACCATCGTGACAGAAACCAATTAAAAGAAAAGAACACAGTTTTCATAGTCAATCAATTCAGGCTCAAATTTGCTTCACATCTTTTCATTCTTCCTGGCGTCGAAAAGAACTCATTTATAACAACGTACAAGCCCCACTGGTGGTCAGTTGTCTTCCCAAAAACAATACACAGTAGGGGTAGGTGCAATTATGTTTGGTTTTCCAGTGAAGAAATTAGTAATCAAATTTCAAGAAATAGTTGGGACTATTTTGCTCCATTTTCATTAATGTTTCGATGAATTGTATTTTGTTTGGGTTATTTTGTACTCAAGGTTTTTATTATGATTCCAGATATTTTTAAAAACACGTTGGGGTATTTTTTATTTATCTCTTAACTTCTTAAGAAGAATTTTAAAAGCTACTAGAATATAGTTAAGAGACCAAATCGTTGACTCCTAGTATGAAAAGTGGAAAGTGCGCGCGTACGGTTTTTATTCACGAGTTGTGAAGATACAAAACAACGAGTGAATAAAAACGGTACAAAGCACTTTTCATGGTGTTTTCTGTTTATCATATACAAATCGAGACTTCTATAATTTTTTGTCGTTTTGCTGTGAAAATGGATTGCTTTTCTACGGTCAAGATTTTGATTTCAAAAAGCACAAAAAACTCTAGAAAACAAAGTTTAAATAACAAACAGACGTCAAACCAAAACAAAACTAATATGTATTTGTATCTAAAGTGAATTACAGTATAAAATTATAATTCTTTTCAGTGTAACTTGGACTTCTTGCTCACTGACAGGTGTTTGTTTACAAAACGAGCAAAGACATGCGAAGAATTTGAGTTCATTCAAAGACAAACTTACGGTCAAATTCACGCCCGTTAAACATACCTGATGTTTCAAATGTCCCTCAAAACTTGAAATAAATTATCTTGAACTTTATTTATCAGTGTTTTTCTCCAAGCTTTTGTTGAAAGAGCTCATTTGGACTAAATTTCCATTCAGTGACTCTGAAAGTGCCGGCCGTGAATCCTCCTTCGCTTTTGCCGCAGCACAGCGTGGTTTTAAAAATCTTTTTCCCCATAGAGCTCTTATTTTGCATGACATCGATGACTTTTGTGATGAATGAGCTTATCTGCTTGAATTCCTAATGAATAAAGATTAATTGAGCAGCTAAGACTGAAAATCCTTCGATAAAAAGTGCTGAGAGGAGCCAGTTTGAAGAAAAATTTTCCGTCAGAAATGAAATTGCTTCTGATTGGACGTATCGTTTTTCTCACGCGTGAAAAATCGATACGTGCATTCTGATTGGCGGAGATTGGTAAACAAACGAAAATTCTATTGAATGGCTTTTCTGTGAGTAAATCTCGATATGTATATAATAAAGTATGATATAGTATGATGTATGTATATAGTATGTATATAGTATGATTTATCGGTATGTGTATATATAGTATAAATATCATATTGTAACAACCGCAGGGCTGATCTACAGAATTGGCTGGCTTAGTGATTTATATATGTACTTAAATTGGTCAGGAGTGACTGTGAATGTATATAGAAAAACATGTAAAGAATATGTACTAGTATGTATCAATATTTAATAAATAGCTTCATAAACACGCAACTGAAAAAGGGGTAAATAGAGTAATAGAGAAAGTGAAAAAAGATCAATCGAAAAAGGTACAAGAACATGCAGCTAAGATGAAAATACGTAATATTTATAACAATTAATGTAGATATATATGGAATTGAATATTGATTATTGTAGAAATAGAAAACGAGGCAGCGTGCTATGTTGAGTTATATAGAAGCACGCGGGAATTGTAAGAAGACGAGAGAAGTGTTAGGAGAAGCACGAGGCGTAGCCGAGTGCTTCTCAACACTTCTCGAGTCTTCTTACAATTTCCAAGTGCTTCTATAACTCAACATAGCACTGCTGCCAAGTTTTCCATTTCTTTTATAAAATACAATTGAAGTTTTATTTTCTTTTTTCGTTGGAGAAAGTTTGAAAATGTGCGCGCGCGTGCTGTGTGTTCTCATAGAGAACGCGCGCCACGCGTCCTTTGGCCAATCAGAGCGCGCGTTACATCATAGTTATTATATAATGGTTAATATAAGATTCAAATATATTCATCAATATATATATATTGGTTTTTTGATTTCTTTAAGTCTTCTTTAATTTCTTAAAGAAGGATTGTAAAAGCTAGTGGAATACAGTTAGAAACCAAATCATCGACTCCTAGTGTGGTGTTTCCGTATGTATATAGTATGATGTATGTATGTGTATAGTACAAATATCACAGCGTAAAACCAATTTAATGATATACAAATTTAATGATGTACAAATTTCTGTCGATAATCACAGAGGAGGAACAAAAACCTGCTAAAAGGCGGAGCGCAAAAAAAAATCTGCATGATTCTAAAGTACCATCGTGACAAAAACCAATTAAAAGAAAAGAACACAGTTTTTATAGTCAATCAATTCAGGCTCAAATTTGCTTCGCGTCTTTTGATTTCATTCTTCCTGGCGTCGAAAAGAACTCATATATAACAACGTACAAGCCCCACTGGTGGTCAGTTGTCTTCCCAAAAACAATACACAGTAGGGGTAGGTGCAATTATGTTTGGTTTTCCAGTGAAGTAATTAGTAATCATATTTCAAGAAATAGTCGGGACTATTTTGCTCCATTTGCTTTTATGTTTCGATGAATTGTATTTTGTTTGGGTTATTTTGTACTCAAGGTTTTTATTATGATTCAAGATATTTTTAGAAACACGTTGGGGTATTTTTCATTTATCTCTTAACTTCTTAAGAAGGATTTTAAAAGCTACTAGAATATAGTTAGAGACCAAATCATCGACTCTTGGTATGGTGTTTCCGTAGTTGCACTTCCTTCCACACCAAAAACCAACATGGGAGTTGAGCGTTGATTATTGCATGCAAAACATTTAATGTAGAGGTAGTGAGCGTGGAGAAAACTCGGAGATATTATCATGAATTTGCTATTCTGAAATCCGAGTATATTTAACAGATTATTATTAGTTTTCAAATTCTACACTCTATTTAACTGACTCAATGTTTCTGGCTGATTAGTCGGATTACCGTAGGTTAACTCGACTTAAGGGTAATGTTAGGTTTTGTCGATTTTGTTTTGTTTTGTTTTGTTTTGTTTTTGTTTTTTTTGTCCGTGCAGCAAAATGCACAACATGCAGAAGACAATATAATATTCAATTATATTCATAATGTTTTCTTTTTTTGAGAAAATAGGTTTTTGATTTCTTTAAGTCATCGGAGTTTCAAACGGTTGCACCAGAGAATCTCACATTAAATTTTCCATAATTAGTCCTAGCCTGTATGGAATTGAATAATTTGACTTTGCTGCAAATTTAGTATTATAATTGTCTTTGATTGACACTTGAGAAAGTTATTTAAGTCATTGGGGAGATTACCATTATGGTAGTCTTACATAAAATTAGCAGTTTGGTACCTAACAAGGTCATGAAATTTCAATATCTTAAGGATAATGAAGAGAGGGTTTGTATAATCTCTGAAATCTGCAAATGTCATACATAATACGTATGACTTTTTCTTTAGAACGAAGAGAGGATTAACCGCGGTAACATTAGTGTTCCCAAATGCTACAATACCATAGATAAGATATGGGTAAATAAGTGAGTAGTATAGGGGTATGAGGATACTTTTCGTGACAGTATGACGTAACTTAGCTAAAATCCCAATACCACGTTTAATTTTGCTTTCAATATAAGTGGCATGAGATTTCTAATCTAAATGTTTGTCCATCATCACACTTAGATATTTAATGCTCTTTTCTTCCTTTAGATTGAAGTTCTCTAGTGATAATTTGACTTGGTAGGTGATATTTTTTTGAAGTGGATGAAAAATTACGAAATTAGATTTCTCAATAATTAAAGAGAGCTTGCTAGCACACAGCCAATCAAATACAGATTGAAGTTCAATATTAATGTTAGCTTCTAAAACGTTTATTAGAGTAGGATACATTAGAATCATCTGCAAAAAGGTGAAAATCTAACACGTTAGATTAATTCTGAAAGTCGTTTATATATAAAAGGAACAGGAGAGGACCAAGGACTGAACCTTGAGGAACTCCCATGAGAACTTGCTTAATGTCAGGGTTAACACTGCCTATGGAAACAAATTGACGTCTGCTATCACTGTGCCAAAAGGCAAATATTCAAGAGTATTCAGAAAAAGAATATCGCTTCTTGACTTGGAGTATTCTAGGATATTCGAGACGGATGATATACGTGACGTATTCTAGTAGTATACAACCTGAATTCTTACGCATACTTTGCATAACATTTATCTCTAAAGTATTCGGACTCGAATATGTAAAGTATGAATGCACAGGCATTTTCAACTAGAATACTTCAGATATCCCAAAAATAATATTTCTTCGTGACTTCGAAAAATACTTTCTGCGGTTTGAATATTCACGCATATTTTTCGTACAAGATATTTCTACGGTATGAAGATTTTCATATCTGAAGTATGAATATTACTGGAATCTTCAATTAATATTCATTTATTTCTGAGTGATGAAAAGTGTGATACATCATGCAGTTTACATTCTAAAATAGATGTCTAAACACCAATATTTTGATACAATAAACATTTTTCAATAAGTAGAGTGCACACATGCTGAATTCTTACGCATACTTTGCATAACATTTATCTCTAGAGTATTCGGACTCGAGTATGTGAAGTATGAATGCACAGGGATTTTCAACTAGAATACTTCAGATAATCCCAAAAATAATATTTCTTTGTGACTTTGAATAATACTTTCTGCGGTTTGAATATTTACGCATACTTTTCGTAAAAGATATTTCTACCGTATGAGGATTTTCATATCTGAAGTGTGAATATTACTGGAATCTTCAAATAGTATTCATTTATTTCTGAGTGATCAAAAATGTGATACATAATCATGCATAAATACTACTGGCATAATGATAAGTCGATTTTCTTTAACATGTTCAAGAAATCATTCAAGTGGGTGTTATCAATTTATTGTAAACTTTTGGTGTTTGTACTCTTTTTATTGTTGTGAGATGGTTTGCTGAAAGCATTTGGTCACGAGTCGTTTCAAGGTTACTGGCCGTTTAATCTGATATCTGTTGATTGCGATTTTCTGATAAACAAAATTCGCTTTTTCATTGTTTTGTCTTACCAAAAATGTTGATTTCAATTAATCGAAATGAACAAATAGTACAAATGTGAGGCTTTTTCAATTGCAAGTTCCTGTGATTTTTTTATGAACAAACAGATATTCCAATACATTCAGGTTCAATTTTATCCAATAATGCACACACATGGATAAATCCTGCCAGCCACTCAATTATGCACTGAAACCAGCCTGAAGATCTCACTAAGTGGCACTCACCGGGTAGTGCAAAATCATAAAGCTCGGGCAAACATTTATACACAAAGACATTACATGAATAAAATTGACAAAAAATATATATATAAATCTCAAAGTGCAAGTCACAAAATTGAATTACAACAAAATAAAAACAATTTTGTTGATGGCCAGATATTCTAATAATTTCAGACTAAATTTATGTAATACTCACACATGAATAAATATTGTCACTTGACAAATTGTGACAAAATTTTTGAAATTGTCAGTTTTTAAAAATGGTCACATGTACCATTCAAGTGAAAATTTACTCTGCTGTTAATTTTAAGTAATCAAGTCATTTCTGGGTGAATTATTTACAAAAACCATGGATTTAATCATATAAATAACAACTCTTGGTCATTCCACTTCCAATAAGCAGTTTCATTTACACCTGTTGAGAGATAATACAATCTATAGTCACTCTTCTGTGTCAAACATTAAATTTTGTCAAGATTTCATGATAGGGTCATTTCATAGTATTTGTGGACAAAAAAAGTTAATGTTCACACACAATATCAAATTACTTTTCAAAGAAGCTGAATAATCAAATGATAAAGTCCTGATTGTTTTTCTATTTTTTTAATGTACATGTAGATATTACAAAACTGTTGCCTGTGCTGGTGGACATGAAGCACTCATTCCCTCTAACAGTGACATCATAGAAATGTTCGGGGAAAATTGTTTCATCAGGAAACAAGGTTTCAAACAAAATAATTTAGATAAGCTTATCTATCATTTCAACGAAAGTAATTTAAATTGGCTTATTTATCATGAAAGAGTCTTATTTTCAAGTTTTGCATGGTATTTGATGGTGTAATAGGTCATGGACAGAATTTCCCTTTAGTAACTTCCTAATATATGACAAGTGCTTTAAATTGATTAGGCCACAAATCACAACTTTAGATGAATAAACCAACCTTGTCTTCTGTGACTTTATAAAGTCAGGTAAATATGGAACATTATTATGTAAAAGAGTGTGCTTGATATATCAAAACTTTGCAGAGTTCTTGAGTTTTATTTTAAGATTAAAAAATGTCACTTTTTCTGTTCCCCTCTGTAATGTTGAACATTTTTTATTCTCATCAAAGCATCAATGTTTGGATTCTTTTAGATCCAGTATGTCTGGATACCAATATCATGATGCCAACAAAACAATAGTAATATGTTTCATAATAAAAAGCTACAAGTACACTGCATAGTTGGATTTTTTTGTACTCCCCTCTGTAACTTTCAAAACACTGTGAAATGACACTACAATACTACAATATTATGCAAAACATGTTAACCAACATAAATCACATTTGCAGTTTTAAAATATGAAAAAATATAATTACCAGCATTGCTGTTGCAGTTGGTAATTCTTCATGTAGCTGTGGTAGTTTCAGTTCATCTCCTTTATAACTTCCTGGCATAGATTTTTTCTCTCCTCTTACACTAGTGCAGCATTTCCTTATGTAGTCAATGCATGGAAATCCTTTTGAATTTTTATATTGCAAGAGCATGTTTCTTTTAATGCCATGAAGAGACCTTTTTATTATTAATTATTTTTTCCTCTTCTTCTTCTTCTTCTTTTTCTTAGCTATGCTTCACATGATATATTTGCACATTCTGGAATAATGGTTGCTTTGTAATCCTAAAAACCAAGCAAATGTTTGAAAATTTGAATGCAAAGAGTTAGTTATATAATTGGTTATGAATTTGGACATGTTTTAACGAATAAAACAACGCAGGTTGTAAAATACAAGTACGACTCATTGTTTGATGTGGATAATCAGTGTCTAGTACAACAACAAAATTAATTATTTATGCTTGATCAACAACATAGAATCCAAAGCAGTTTACAGTACTTTGTTTAGCAAACATAGTAAAAGCAACAAAAATATTAATAATTTAATTAATAAGAAGCACAATTAATTGTGTCCCTTTGGATAATAAAAGGAACAGCTTCCAAATCCAGTCAGTTTGGACCATGTTGACCTACTACTGTGCAAAATTGGCGCCAAAATTTACGTTCCCTTCAAAGTCGATTTAAAAGGTCTTAATCGAGGAATACCTCACGAAAAGTATCTTTATCTTACGTACCTTTGTTTTATCTTGTTGACTTGTGTCCTTTGAGCTGTTTTTAGGTCAAAAATCAAAAGAAAGAGGTCCAAAAAGCATAGACAACTTTACAAACACCTTTGTCTTTTCGATGAATTAATAATTGGCCAGCGAAATCACAGGCTTACCAGGCTCGCAGTTCGTTTCCGGACTTCTTTGGACTTCCTGTGTTATTTGAGTTCGTTAAAGTTTGAATATTTGGGTGATTTCTTTGCTCTCAAAAATGACGATTTTGATTATATGTTCTCAATAAAATGACTTTAAATTGTGCTTTAGTCTTTTACTTGATGGAATTTGGGTGTTATTTGTCCATGAGATGCGATTTAGTGTGGTTTTTCGACGGCCGTTGTGGGGTATGTTTGCCGCTCTCACTGTAGGGAAAAGAACAAAAGGCATGTAACACCGAGCACGATCCGCCGCCAACTCACCTGGTATTCAGGCTAAAATCACACATTTAAATTAATCCCTCAAGAACCAGCGTCAGGGACATCAAACATCAATAAATTATTGAGATCCTGGCCAAGCCTGAGCCCGATAAGAGAAATACAAGCACCCGAAAAGCTGGCCGGAAAATTTTACTTCGACCGATTTTCGCCGTCGTACTACGATCTGCTCAAAGTGCTGTCCCTTTGGCATCCCAAGAATGCACTTTTTGTCGAAAATCTCTCCACACCCCGTACCCCCTCAGAGATGTTTTCGCGGTGTAATATTCACTTTGACCGCGAAAACATCTCTGAGGGGGTACGGGGTGTGGAGAGATTTTCGACAAAAAGTGCATTCTTGGGATGCCAAAGGGACAGCACTTTGAGCAGATCGTAGTACGACGGCGAAAATCGGTCGAAGTAAAATTTTCCGGCCAGCTTTTCGGGTGCTTGTATTTCTCTTATCGGGCTCAGGCTTGGCCAGGATCTCAATAATTTATTGATGTTTGATGTCCCTGACGCTGGTTCTTGAGGGATTAATTTAAATGTGTGATTTTAGCCTGAATACCAGGTGAGTTGGCGGCGGATCGTGCTCGGTGTTACATGCCTTTTGTTCTTTTCCCTACAGTGAGAGCGGCAAACATACCCCACAACGGCCGTCGAAAAACCACACTAAATCGCATCTCATGGACAAATAACACCCAAATTCCATCAAGTAAAAGACTAAAGCACAATTTAAAGTCATTTTATTGAGAACATATAATCAAAATCGTCATTTTTGAGAGCAAAGAAATCACCCAAATATTCAAACTTCAACGAACTCAAATAACACAGGAAGTCCAAAGAAGTCCGGAAACGAACTGCGAGCCTGGTAAGCCTGTGGCGAAATGTTGAGTCAGCGGTCAATGCACAGGAATCCCGTGCATTTCTCACAATAAACCAATGAAAACACGGTATTTGATCACGTGCGTGTTTTGAATAGTAGGCGCTCATTCAGTGAACGGTTGAAGTACGATCGAGGAGATAGCGAATATGTTCTACAAAATCCTATATTTTGAGCCTAAAATATGGCCTACATTATTCTCAAATCGAGGAGGAAATATAGAGAAAGCTTTAATACATTGTTTGAAAGAAGAACAAGCTTCATCAGAGTAGAAATAGGTATTCTACAAGGGCGACAATGGAAGGACGCCGAAGTCTCTGGCGGTAAGTTGAATATTTGATAAGCAATTATTAGTATTGACCGAGTTTATCGTACGAGAAGTCAATTTTAAACCTTCTTATAGGGAAGAAGAAGGTCATAAAAGAGACTCCTTTTAGGATGGCCATATTTTGTTTTCACTATGACGGGAATATGATTGTTCTTTCGAGTAAATCAGCTCGGGTAATAAGCTTGTACGTACATTGACTTGTGATTATGCTTTTAGATGAAAAGATTTTAAGATACTTTTATATCTTTTTAGTTAAACTGGAGAATCTTGGATTGCGACTTCAGCGAAGCGGCCAAAAATGCTCCAAGCTGGGAACCAGTGATCGATGTCCGTTTCTTTGAGGTACTTCATAGCGTACGTCGACTTGTCCTCTGGCTACATTGATTGCGAACAGTTGAGTGTATATATAAAGGACACTATGAGACACGTTTATTAAGATATCAAGTAGTTAAATGATTCAAGTTAGTAGTCTATTATCTATTACTGTTCAAATGTTACCGCCATGTCAATTGATAAATCCTATACCGTATTTTAATAAAACACATTTCAATGCTATGAATTTGTTTGTTTATACTTGTATATTTTGTTTTTCTATGTATTTTGATGTAGTTATAGGCCTTTGAATGGGTAAAATGCTTGAAAATCTCCCGTATTTCGATGGGATGTTGTGAAGAATACGTTGAGAATTCAAGAATATCCGTATTATACCAATGATATTCAGAGGGTAGTTCGACTAGAAGACGTCAGGGGTGTCTAGTATTCAGGAATATTCGTAACATACGACTGAAATTCGGAGGGTTGTTCGCTAAGAAAACGTCAGGGATGTCTAGTATTCAGGAATATTCGTAACATACGACTGATATTCGTAGGGTATTTCGGTAGGAAGAATTTGACAATGTCCAATATTCAAGAATATTCGAAGCATCAACTAAACGAATACAAGAGTATACAAGAGTATCATACTTGTTACTTCAAGTATTCAGGAAAATTCGATTAGTATTCAAGTCCGAGTGATGCAACGTCATACTAGAATCACTCGGAACGAATCCGGACAGAATTTCCATTTTCGTCCCGTATACTCTTGACTGACTTCACGTATAAATATACGCCGCGAATATTTATACGTGAAGTCAGTCAAGAGTATACGGGACGAAAATGGAAATTCTGTCCGGATTCGTTCCGAGTGATTCTAGCATGACGTTGCATCACTCGGTCTTGAATACCAATGAATTTCCCTGAATACTTGAAGTATGCATGTCTATATTCAAGCATATTCTTTCCGAATATTTGCCTTTTTGCACAGTGTATTAAGATAGGATAGATAGATACCAAAGCACAACGATGAGTTACCGTTGAACGTTTTCAAAGGGATTTGGTTTGTAATAAGCTAGCTGATAGCCCGAAACACACGATAGACGACAAGAATATGTACATCATAAATTTACCCGGTAAGATTGTAGAAAGATTTTTAGTGTTCGTTTTAATGTTGCAGTTAAGATCAGGGCCCATATAGACCTTCAGTCAAAGTATTAAAACGCTTGTTTGTTTGATTTGATTTTGTTTGACTGTAACGCAAGCTAATATTAGAACCAGATTGTACTACAGCTGAGCTTGGGCTGCCTAATGCTTGGTAATTCGACTTAACGCTCAATATTGAACGTCTTGTTGCTTCAGTTTCTAGTTAGTTCTCAGTCTTAGGGCTGATTATATGAAGCGGGTTGGTTCTTTTCCCATGTTATAATCGCGGCCCGAAATTAAGTGTGTTTTATATACAAGCCGCGATCCCGGCAAAACTAGCCAGCCCGCGCTGTTACTGAAGCTCCTTACTCACAGTCGAGGCTAACGCTGAACAAAAGAAACTTGTAATAGAAGCATTTCGTTACAAAAACTTTAGTACCCTTCAAAATTGAGTCCATTTGTTTAATATCATGCCCTTGACCTTTTGGTTGTATTATCAGAAAGATTATCAGATGCACCTTACAGGTAAGGTCACGCATCAAAACAGGTGCATGAAAAAGAAAAAAATTAGGAAACAAAGACTGCAAAATCTTGATTCGTTGATGACTAGATTGCAATAGTAAATAAATCAAGTCGAAATTGCATTGATGCTAAGAACAATCATCACTAACACAAAACACCGCACTTCACTTTTAAATTTTTTTCCGTAAAATTTTCTTAGATACTAAACTTGGCGAGACATTTTTTACCTTTGGTACTATTCAAGAGCCAGATAACGGCTCTGTGTAAGCGTGGCAGAGCAAACATTTACAACTGCAGGTCAAATCCAAATAGCACTGAGTAAACGCAGTCTAAACTACAGGTTACTTGTGTCAAGTGATGACAAGCGAACCATTTTATTCAAGGGGTTGGGTCCCGTTATGAATGGGTTGATGATCATATGATACTTCGACAAAGCGCTACCCTTCTAAGCTGCTGGTATTCCGACATATATAAGATATCCCCTTTGGAATCAGAGCTTTTTTGACAATAAAACAATGTACCACCACGTCTTGGTGTCGGTTATGAAATGTTATTGAAATGTTAATGTCATGTTCATATCAAATTAACACGAACCTTTGTAAAGCTAACATCTCATTTCAAAGAGGTAGCAAATAACAAGCATTGGAGAAGATAGGACTGGTCACACAGGGTGAGAAAACTTCTACAGACGCGGCTTTAACTGTCCAACTAAACTTTTTTGAAGAGCCTATGTCAGACCGTTTCTTTTTTTTTCTTTTTTTTTTTTTTACAAAATCATTTTGACACATAGCTTAAATCGTTGTACTTGCTTGTTTTCATTTTTGGAACATTTCAGTTAACTTTTGAAACGAGAACACGAGGACTAAAAATATTAATACTAAGAGAGCGAAACTAGTATTGATGTTCTCGCGATGTTCGCGACGCTTAAGATTATTTTAGTAACAGGAAGTTGACGCCATGTGGCGCACGCAAGGCACACAAACAATGGAATGTTATTTTTACGCGCGAATGATGGGAACCGTTTCTCCTCGACAATCAAATATAATATAAACAACCCTAAGCGCCACGAACATCACGCAGACTTCGATTAATTTCTTATTTACTCGATATTATCTTTATTTATTACAGTTTTATCTTTTTTGTTATACAGGTAAATCATCAGTGACAAATTTCAACAAATTTCAATGAATTACGTTGAGTTTTCATTTCATTAGTTTGGTATTATGGTTATCAGATTGGACAAATTCATTTGATGCATTTTAGTTCGTTTAATTTTGTCTTTGATTTACCACCATATATCAGATGTTCACTTATCAGTCATGAATTATATAATAATTGCTGCGAGCTCTGATTGGTTGAGAACCGCGGTGATTACAGTTCACACGCATGGATGTCATCAAATATTACGCGCGCTCGGATTGGTTGAAATGTTTTGATGAATATTATATGAAGCAAATAGATTCCATATTTTCGTGGTTGTGTACTCTAGCATAAGGCACTCCTCACGTTGACGTAAGCCTTTATCATTCATATGCCAACCAGAGAGTGATTGGCTATTTTTTCAAAGGAACTTGTGAAATGTTATTGTGAAAATGGTTGGCACATTAGCATTACAATTCGTTTGTTAGTAAACAGTGACAAGCACTATACACAGAAGACGTCAAAATGTGACGAAAACAGCACTCACATCACTCGACTTCGTCTTCTGACTCACTAATTTGTTCTCATTACATTTTGACGTCATCCGTGCATCTATTAGAGTAAAGACGCACGAAAAATGGAATCTATTTGTTAAACGTTTAACTATGTTTAGATCTAACCAGAAATACAAATTGACTACATCTTTCTATTTGAATCTTAGCGAGATTTACAATGATCGTACATGTTCTCCTGGTCTTGGGAGTTGCTGGCACATGTTATGGCTTTCCAGGTCAGTCTCAATCGGGATATCTCAAATTGCACTCACTACTGGGCATCTTCAACTTACTTCTTTGAAAGACGTTTGGCCATGCTTCTCATAATCAGTTTTATGTTTTTAATTTTGTGCAGATCGATCTAAAGGAAGTACCTCATTCCTTAAATATGGAAAGAACCAGAAAGCTGATCACCGACAGCAATGTCCAAAACCACCCAAAAACAAACTCATGCTAAGTAAATTGATTGTCTATGTTTTTAATTTTTTTTACAATAAGTCTAATATTTTTAAACATATTTGTACCGGGACATCTTTTTAGCCAGGCTATTTTAAATAGAGCTCTAGGTAACTAAATATAAATTACAAATATTCGCTGTTACAGAAAATATATGCTTACAAACTTACAGAAATATGTTAGATTCGTATACACAAAATTCAGTGCAATTTTTTGCATTTCTAATTTTCTAAATACACATGTATAACGAATCCTTTCTTGGGTTGCAACATTCTTACTATCTCGTTATCACTCTTAAACGAGGGGAGAACCTAATATACACACATACACACACACCAGCTCTCTCGTATACAAACTGATTGAGATCGTAGGGACGGCAATCCCAAATATACTGCTAACCAGTAAAGGAGTTTTTAGCCGTGCAGTGCGGTTTCAAGGTTAAATGAAACATACTCTACAAACACTATATTCAGAAACAGTCATTTTCTTCAAATGTTGACATTTATCATTTCTTATTAATTCTAGAGATTGACTTTGAAAATGCCGACGATTTAACAACATATTTTGTGATTACGCCGAATACTGATGGCTATGAGCTCACAACGTCAGGCGATTATCATAAAAATGGTGGCTCGTCACTCAAGTGGGTATGGCCTAGGCGGTCTGAAGAACGTAACGGATGATGATCAGTATGATGATGATCAGGATGATGATGATCAGGATGATGATGATGATGTCAAACTGGACCTTAACCTTGGTTCACAAGAAAGAGATGTTGAAAGTGAGCTGCAAAAAGGCGGCATTAAATTTTGGATGTATCGCCCAAATAAATCTCCGGAATCTACTATGCAAATAACCTTTGTTGGCACTGACAGGCTAAATGCAAATGCCAAAAGCTGTCCAACCAACGTGAACTTGAATTTTAAAGGCTGGAGGGGCGTTTGGATCGGATATGATGAGTTCGAACCTGAACAATTTGGCTTAACGAAATTGACGACAATTGAATTTAAGATTACTTCTAACAACGCAGACACACTGTATATTGATTTAATACAATTTGTAAAAGGACTTGGCAAGCAGTCGAGAGATATCATTGTCAACAAGGTTGGTCAAGAAAATTCAGACACATGCGACCTAAATAGCAATCAATTAGCACTGCGCCCTAGTTCACCACCAGCCCCATACTATTCTGAAAAAGACTTTTGGCAGAGATCACTTCGTTGGTATGAAGCTACCGTTTCGAGATCTGATGAAGAAATTAGCGATGCCGAGCCCCAAATCAATGAAATCGAAACCATAGAAGATAGACTTGATAACTGGTACGCAGATACCACAATAGCACTGTCTTCTCTTGGAGATCCCAGCAGCAGCAGCAGCAGCAGCAGCAGCAGTAGCAGTAGCAGTAGTAGCGGTGGTGGTGGTGGTAGTGGTGGTGGTAATATTTGTGCTACTGCTTCTGCTGCTGCTTCTGCTGCTACTGGTAGTGGAGAATATGACTTCGGGAATGCCAAGAAGAGCAGATGGAAAGATCTAAAAGAAGATATAGATAAAGCCAACGATTATTTTAACAACATAGATCAACATCGTCCCCCGCTTTTTACCAAAGTATCTGACTTTGGAGAATCAGGAATCCCGAATGATGCAACAGGCATGGCAAAATTTGGTACTATCTTCGCAAAGGTTCTACTTCCTATGTCCATTGAGTATCATTTCATGAGCAGAGATGTCGAAATTAAATATCTCGCCAAAACATATTGTGCTGATCTTCAATCTCAAGACGTTACGATTGATCTGGACGCCGTGAAAGCCATCGCTGGAGACAATCGTTATATGAGGAGGGATTTCAAGGCTGTGGTGGATGAAGCCAAAAATGAGGATGAAAATCCTCTGAACTGTAACGAACAAGGAGATCGCATACCGTCAATGGAGGACGTCATCCGCGATTTCAATGAAAGACGCTTCATCAGGATCAAGAAACTGCTGACATTTTTACAAGATCAGGGATTGGGCTGAAGGAAGTGGACTTGGATCCATAGATCACGAAATGAACAAAGTAGGGTCTGGTTTCATGCACTCGATGTTTCTACTAAGAAAAAGGCTAAGACAAGAGTCTGAGCTTTTCAGTGATTTCATGGGAGCTATGAAATGGTACAACGACTTTAAGGAGATCTATCAGGAGGAAAGCAACTACGTCTACGATGGAACAACTGCGGATCGAATGAGAACAATTCTGTTGTACAGACTTATGATCATACTGATGGAACCCCAAAATACACTTGACCAAAAAAATGATAAGATTCGCGATATGAATCACTTCAAAATATGGTTCAAGCACGCCCTAAAAATCAACAAAGGTTTAGGTGGAGTACTAAAACCCGACTTCACAGGTTTTCACCACAAGACTTTCTATGGATCAGCTTACGTACCTCATGCACTTCACAATGCTGCCCTCGTGCAATATCTAAACGGCGGAACCAGATTCGCTTTGGATTCAGAATCCAAGCAAAACATTCGAAAGGCTTTAGAAGTTCTAAGAATTGTCGCTGTGAAATACTCAACTCCAAACGGCGTTTGCGGTCGTTTTCCAGGCTATGATAAAGCGATTCTTGCGAACCACGTTCCTGCCTACGCCTACAGCACCTACGTTCATGCTCATGGTACCGTAACCGAGGGCGTTGACAAGCCAGAAATGTTTCTCAGACTTTTTGATCCAACATTTACTCCATTGAACGACTATTTGAACGAGGGAAAACTTAAATCGGGCATCTACTACTGGAATACCATAGGATCCTTAGATGTGCTGAGAAAGGCCAAAACTCTGACTTGTAAAGATAGTCCACCATGCACGAAGGAAGACCCTCCAGTTGGGCACTGGAGTAAGAACTTTGCTGCTCTGTCTATCCACAGACGAAGTGGATGGAGTGTTGCTGCAAAGGGATTCAGTAAATACACTTGGGATTATGAAAGCAGTGACAAGGAAAATGTGTTCGGAGTCTTTGTAAGTCATGGATCGCTACAGATCTCCAACTGTGAGGCATCACTGAAGAACTACGACGTGCAAAATGGATGGGACTGGACAAGAGTGCCTGGAACAACGACTCCCACTTTAAGTCAATTGGGTCAAATCAAACTCAGCAAAGCCAGAAACTACAACCACAATGGATTATTTGCTGGTGGGGTGAGCTTTATCGGGTCTTCTGGCGGAAATCCTAAGAATGGAGCATTTGGAATGGTATTTGAGAAGCCAGATTATGAAATGAGGGGTGATTTAAGTGGAACTCCTATGGACAACATGAATTTTCAGTTCAAAAAGTCCTATTTTTTCTACGACAGCTTGATTGTTTGTATTGGTAGCGATATCGAAGTGAGTAACGCTAACAATGTTTTTGCTCAGACGACCCTATTTCAAGATGCTCTCAAAGATCCTGACACTAACATTCAAATTGGCAGTGACACTTATAATCTCAGGAACAACAACGATTTGAGCGAACGAACGAGACTCTCTTCAGCAGTTGAGCTGAAAGATACCAATGGCAATACTTACAAAGTAGAAAGCGGAGATAGAAACGTCCTTTTTGTTAAGATACGAAGCCAATCATCCAAAAAATCAAATGGCTGCGATGATTCTTCTGAAAACTATGCTACAGCTTGGATCAAACACAAAGTAAGAGGAAGAAGAGGCAAGAGATCACATGACGCTCATATCAAAACTTCTTCCAAGAACGCTCATATCAAAACTTCTTCTAAGAAAAAGACATCTAAGCCCGTTCATTTTCATACAAAGCTTAGCAGAAAGAATGGTAAGGACAACATTAAAGATGTTCACATTGATTACGATGATGATGATGTTGATGACCGTTCTACTGATACAACATACAGTTATAAGTACGCAATACTCGTGCATGGCGGTGAAACACAGTTACTTAACAAATACACAGTTATCAGACAGGATTCAAAGGTTCATGCCATCAAATTAACTAATCTTCCTGGTTCAACCAAGAAAATCTACGGATATTCCATCTTCGAAAATTTAGAGTCAACACCGTTAACGGATGGCCCCGTTAGAAGTGCGAGCGCTTCTTGTATGATTATGGCAGAGAAAAAAGGCCAAGTCCTTTACCTAGCAATAAGTGACCCAACCCTGAGGTTTGAGAGTGATCCTTCCATGGCATCTAAGAAGACTTGCACAGATCCAGAAAGGAATCCGCCCAGTGATCCTTTTAACCCCAAGACTTCCAATGATATTGGGAATCAACTGCTCTATTGTGTGAGAGGGAAAGCAAGTGATGCAATTACCGTAACACTAGACGATCGCATTGCAAATATTCAAGTCGTTAAAGTGGATGGGCACGTTTCTAGTGCTAGCCCCTTGCCTGTGCAGTTGGATAATGACAGTGACCCTAGCCGTTCAAAATTGGTTTTCTCCAGTCTCGTCGATGGATTTACAACCGAAGTACAACTTGCCATTGAACAGCATCCACAAGCTTAAGATTATGAACGTAACACTAATAAAATAGAAATGCAAATTAGTATGAAATTACTGAATTATAGACTTTTTCAAAGCAAAATTCCCTGCTAACAGAGGCTCACACAGACGTTAAATCACTCGAAAAGTGAGCCTCTGCCGAGCGAGGCCGTTTTCTTTGTTGTGCCGCCGTCCACAATTGTGGACGAAGAAAACCGGGTTTATCCGATTTAAACCGGAAATTAGATGATGCACATGAGCAAATTGGAAACTCCGCTTATTTTTTCGAGCCCACGAGACACGAAACTTCATAATGACGTCAGGGGTTGCTTAGTTACCTAACGCATGCGCAACAAAGAAAACGGCCTCGCTCGGCAGAGGCTCACTTTTCGAGTGATTTAACGTCTGTGTGAGCCTCTGTTAGCAGGGAAAAAGCAAAAGTGAAGGGAATAAACATTCTGAAAATCACCTGATTAAAAAGCATTCACAGTAAACATTAGATAAATAAGTAATCTTGTTCAATCAAGTTTTAACTACATGCATTATTAAACAGAAATGACGATAAAGAAATACATATCAAAAATGGATCAGTGAACTGACATTAAATCTAAAATAAATATATAAAATAAGCATGACAGCTTGTATTATTCTTAAGAGTGGTCGCGATGCGTGGGGTCAACTGGAAATTATGATAATGTATTACACCCGAGATTTTTTGATGCTTTGCAATCATGTGACCGGCCTGATCCCAAGCGAAGGCAAAGGGCCCTGGGAACGAGGTTGTTTCTTTCTTTCTTCTTTTTTTTCTCTATCTTTTCTTTTTTCTTTTTTTTTTATGATAGCTCACGTGATAGAAGTCGTACAATCATATTTAGAATCTTTGGTCTCCCATACAAAGTGCTACAAACTACCTCCTAAAGGTTGAGCTTCATGAGCCGTTCAACACACCGAGTGAACGGACGGAGAAAAAGGGTAAGTGGGCTGACTTCCATATTCTTTATCCATGATGATTATATTGTCGGGAATGTTCATTTTAATTCGTCCCTAAAAGGTGTCCAAATCAGCGTTAATAACACGTGAAAAATCTTAATCTGGTACCGATCTAAGTAAAAGTACCCGCACCTGACTGTAAATACAGATTGTAAATGGTACCAGATCCTGTGATTTTTGACCCTTAAAAAAGACCCCGTCCAAAACATAAGGGACCCCCCTTCCCCAGGGGATAAACGGTGATGTGGACCTCTTGTATTTGTTAGAGGTGACGGTAGGTATTACATCCTTGGACCATCCGAGTCGCGGAAGAAACTACAATGCAGATGCGAGGAGAATATACGATGGAAGGGGACAACGTGGAAATGGCTAACAAGAGAAATACGAAAAAAACTAGATGTATCTGGATCTCTGTGATCGTTTTAGTTTTAGTCCTGTTTGCAGTAGGAATTATTATCGGTTTCTTCGTTGGTAAAGCCGGCCAAAAGTCCGCAGAGAAGCATAAAGAACAGAAGCCAACTTACACGGAAGCACATAGAGAAGAATATCGCAAACAATTGAGAGATTCTGCCAGGATTGAAAACCTTAAGGACAGTTCAAGGTTGGTTCAAATGAGTTAACCATTTTCTGTAGCACAAAGCTTTTAGCAAAGTTCCTAAAAAGCTCCAGATGAAAATACAATGAGTAAGAACTTTTTAATTATCACCATCCCCTGAAGGTACATAGCAAAACTAAATACGCCGAATTTCAATCGAAATTGCCAATAAAGTGAATGTCATTTACCGCAGTATACAGGGTCAACGAAAACTTATTTCTGGCTAAGCTTCGGCGGTAAACCGGAGACAATCGCGTAATGCTAAGCTTACAAAATCTGGGTCAGGATAAGAGCAAATTTTACCCAAAACATAAAAAGCCGAGTTGGACAGACACAGCTATTTCTCATAAAGTCCTTTCTCACATTGAGTACTTCTTGCAAAAATTTCTTATTTCCTCCACTGGAAAAATCTGAGTTAATTATTATGAAAGTTATTTATACGTACCCAAACAAACACACACACACACCCTTCCTATTTATACAGCAGTGGACATGCAACTTCTTGATCAAACGGGCAAGGTCACGCAAAGTTAGACAGTTCCATCACTTCTGGTTAATATCAAAGAAGTTGTATGCAGTCAATGCAAAACATATAAGAGTTAAAGAAACACTGAAAAAATGTAATTCTTCTATAATATAATGGTGAAGGACTAATGACTGTCGATCTGCGGACTTTATTTTCATGGAAAGCACTTGATTGTTGGACTTACAGAACAAGTAGAGTTAGAATACGTTTTTTTCTGTACTCGAGGTTTTCTGGATCTATTGCACCCGACTGTATTGCTGGCAGTAGTAGTAGTTCTTCGCGTTTTTGGCAGTTCTGTTCTATTTATACTTGTACTAATTAGTTTTCAAGGTGCTACACGTCTAACGCAAGGTATAGAGGTCAATCACAAACGTATTAACAATACGTAACGCATAATGGAACAAACACAATTACGTGACGAATTTGTAGAGACCTTGGGGGGGAACTGATCAGTTGCTGACTAATCAATTGAATGTTTTTAAGATTGATCGAAACATCACTGAAATATGAAAAAATATGCTCCATAACATAATGAATTTCTTACGGCCCCGCTCACACCAACAAGTTAAACATATTAAAAAGTGCTTTAACTAAATAAGGGACTGGTCATAAAGTACAAGGGGGGGGGGGGGCGGGAAAAATCAGGGGGTGGGCCATAAAGTTTTCCGCTTCAGAAAAGGGTGGGTTGCGTGCAAATTGAGTATCATCAAGGGGTGGGCCATGATTAAAATAGAAATGGACATGACAAACAAATCAGAGACTTCAAACTTTTAATGACAAACTAAACTGAATCATGATTCTTTTCTTTTTGTATTAAATATTTTTTGTGAAACAACCTCAACATCAGTGTCAACATTGTCACTACTATAAGAGTCATCTATGCCATCAGATTCACCAGATGATACTAGAAGTGGCGAATGGTAAAATCCGAGACTCGCCGAGACGCCGAGACCCCTGTTTGAAAATCCGAGACCGAGACTAACGCTTTTCGAAAATCCGAGACCAAGACTGAGTGCTGAGAAAACCAAGCCCGAGACCTAGAAATACTGAAGCATTCGAATCTGAAAAGTATTATTAACTAGAAATTCAGTTCTCAAATCACCCGGAAAGCAGTCAGTTGGGAAATACTTTACTGCAAGATTTTTGCTGAGCGGCTCGTGCTTCGCGCTCGTGTAGGTACAAGGAAATATAATATTTTAAAACAACTGCCGGATGAGCTGCCTTTGCAAATAAACTCCTTTACTACAAAAATTTTAGTGGCTTACGCTTCGGCAAGAGCAAGTTATTGATATTTGGAAAATTGCAACTCGTTGTTGGCAACTCATTCAGTGCAATGCCTTTGTGGAGTGATTTGCACCTTGCGTCATAAGAGCAGTCATATCAACTGGGAAGTTTTTAACTGACATGTTGAAGTTGTTTCCCTCTCCAAAGAAAACAAATCCGAGACCTCGAGACCTTCCGCCCTGAAAAACCGAGACTCCGCGGAGACGGGAAGAAACACGGAAAAACGAAAATTCGAGACCCATCACAAAGGCTTCCGAGATTCCGAGATCGGATGAAAAGTTGCAGAGACCCACGATTTTCTAGGTACCATTCACCATCCCTGATACTGAGAGCAGCGAGGAAGATGAAGAATTAGATAGAAATAACGATGACATGCCAGATAAAGTCACAAGAAGCAGGAGAAAAGTGCTCCAGATAAAATTTTTTTGGCAGTTTTGACTGGTTAAATACTTAAGGTTCATTTTTATTATTATTATTAAATTCTGGGGGGGTCATTACTATTTCATGACCTTGGAATTGGGTTGGGCCATTTCATTTTCAGCTAAATTTTTTGATGGGTCATTGCAAAACATTACTACCCAATTTTAGTTTTACCCGCCCACCACCACCCCCCCCCCCCCCCTTACTTTATGACCAGTCCCTAAGGGTAAAAAGTACTTGTTCACGTAACTAAACAAGGTAAAAACCTGTTTAATTAGAATATCGATAAGCAACTCCCCTATATACGGGTATGTGCCGCCCGATAGGGTATGGTTTTTCAGCTCCCAGGTCTGGGCCGGTAGGGTTTTGGACTGGTATAAGGGCAGTAAACCCGCTATCAGTTCATATCGTCCGTAAGTACGCTTTCAATTAAATGAAAAGGCTTAATAAAAGAGGCTAGGAAACGCAGATTAAAATACTTTTATCGTTGTACTCAGGGGCAGGGTATACATTTAACCCCCCTTCCCCCTCCTCTTCCCCCCTCCTCTCCCCCCCCCCCCCTCCTCTCCCCTCCCACCCCCCCCCCCCCCCAACACACACACACACAGGGTTAGGAAAGTGTCGTGATTTGCCTAACAAGATGGTAAGCACAATTGATAAACTGGAAATCCTAAAACTGCTTTAATGTAACTGGTTTAGATTGTGTACGTAGTACGTGAATGGGGCATCAGTGAAGGTATTGCCATTTCTTACTTTCTTTAGAAACTCGCACAAATTATCTAAATCAACAACTTCATAATTTCAAAGGGTTGTTCATCAAAAAACATTCACTTTTCAGCATTCTCGCTTATTTATACAGCCATTATGAAAATCATGTGTTTGGTTTTCTACTAAGATTTTTTTCAGAGCGTCCTCACATCGCTGGTAGCCCAAGGCAAAAAGAGCTGGCCTTAGAGTTGGTAAAACGTTGGCGTGAATATGGTTTTGATAAAGTTGAAATGCCTGAGTACAAAGTACTTCTATCCTTCCCTCAAAAAGACAAGCCAAACATTGTAGCACTGAAATACAGCAATGGTACGGTAGCATTTCAGACCACTGGAAAACCAAAGGTATCATATAAAAATATTACTGAAAAAATTAAATCACTAACACAGAATGTAATTACTTAATTTCTCAATATTCTAAAACTTTTACACATCAAACTAAAGCGTTATGAGTTGAAATTATTTAACTTACTAAAAATGCTGGATAGGGACTATATACGAAGAAAAAGAACGAAATAAGCAAGGGTATCGATAAAGACAAAGTAACGCTTTGTCCTTATTCTAATGTCGTCACGCATTATTTTTCTAGATTGCAGAGAAAAGTGAAAACCACACCGATGTCGTTCCACCCTTCTTGGGTTACGCACCAAGCGGTACAGTAGAAGGAGAACTTGTTTATGTGAACTATGGTCGTGTGGAGGACTTTGATCAGCTTGTTAATAAACTTAACGTCAGTGTGTCTGGCAAGATTGCTATAATGAAATACGGAAAGATTTTTAGAGGAGACAAGGTCAGTATTAATTTCTTAAGATTGCCAATCACTTTTTCAAAAGGAATCGTTTTAATAAGCTCAACGGTACGTCAAAGCGTCTAGAAAGATTGCTTTAATGAAATCCGGGAAAGATTTTTTTGCCATCAAAGAATTGTTGCGAGAGCAGGTTTTAGGAATCGTGCTGCTCTTTATTAGACTTTGAAAAGTTAAGGTTGGTGCTACAAGTTTATCTAGAAATCCATCTTCTTCTAGCAAGGACTTAACTAGCCGACCCTATTTAAGCGATTCGCTGTGGAAAAATTCCTAACACTCTGAAAGTGTTTGCCGATAACTCATGATCATTCCTTAAAAACTGTTGAAGCATTGTTGCTCAAATTTTCAGGTATGTCTAAGAACGATACCTTGTTTCCGTTTCTGAAATCTGTTTGTTTATGGCTTAAAAATTAATTTATACAAATGAAGCGAAACGTAAACATTACGTTAGTAAAGATCCTCATACGCAATGCTACTTCAATACAGACTGGCGCCAACGACACTCGTATTTGTGTGTACAGAGGGGTTAATTAGCTTTTCGAAGTATCAATCGACTACTTGAAAGAAGAAAATAACGAAAAAAAGAAAGAAAGAAACAGGGAGAAATAAAATACGAAACAAAGATAATTAAAAAAAGGATATTTATGCCATATTACCCGTTACTTTAACAGGTTAAAAATGCCGCGACCTATGGTGCTATAGGGGCAATAATCTACTCAGATCCCGAGAGATATGCACCTCTTGGATCAGGACCCAACGAGACGTTTCCTAATACAATATTTCTCCCTTCTACTGGAGTTCAAAGAGGTTCCATCTATACAGCCTCTGGTATGGGGGATCCGTTAACACCCGGTAGTCCATCTGTTCCTGGTATATACCGTAGACCGATAAATGAGAGTGGGTTACCTAAGATACCTGCTCACCCGATGTCGTATGGTGACGCTATTCATTTTCTGTCCAAAATGGAGGGTACGTTTTCAGGAACGTGTTATGTAACGTGCAATGTATTAATGTCTCGTTCTCGTTCTCGTTCTCGTTCTCGTTCTCGTTCTCGTTCTCGTTCTCGTTCTCGTTCTCGTTCTCGTTCTTATTGTACATGTGTTCAGCAATTATTTGCCTATCAACAAATAACTCAAATAAATTTTAGGGGCAAATGTTCCAGAAGATTGGAAAGGCGCACTAAACATTACATACAAGCTCGGCCCAGGTCTCGCTAACGGCATGAAAGTAAGGCTAGAAGTTCATAATCAACATGAGGTACGTTCCATCTACAACGTCATTGGTTACATATATGGCAAAGAAGAACCTGACCGCTATGTACTCATGGGTAATCACAGAGACTCATGGGTATTTGGAGCTGTAGATGCAGTAACCGGTACAGCGGCTACAACAGAAATAGCACGTGGTCTTGGTCAGCTCCTGAAAAAGGATTGGCGCCCCCGCAGAACTATTATCATGTGCAGCTGGGGAGCGGAGGAATTTGCGTTGATTGGATCACGTGAATGGGTTGAAGAACATTCCAAGGACTTGGCAATTAAAGCTGTTACATATCTTAACCTGGACTCCACTGTAACAGGAAACTTTGTACTGTTAGCTGACGGAAGCCCCTTGTTAAAGGACGTTGTAACTGCAAATGAGAAAGCCGTTACAGATCCTAATGCACATGACGATAAACAAACAATCTACGACATCATGACTGAAAGACATCCTTCTGCTGACGGAACGCCATATTTTGAACTTGTTGGAGCTGGAAGTGATTACGCACAATTTTATCACTTTATTGGGGTTCCTGTGGCGGATTTTACTTATGCTTTAGGTTTTAACAATAAGCCGATAGGATACCCAGTATATCATACGCAGCACGACACGTTTTATTGGCTTTCAAAGCTCGCTGATCCTGGATTCTTTGCTCACAAAGCAATGGTACAATTTTGTGGGTCTTTGCTGTTAGATTTGGCCGACTCGCCGCTTTTACCACTAAGCGTGGTTGAGTATGCTAACAAGATAAACAGTTCCCTTACACCTCTTAAAATGGACAAGCACTTAAAGAAACAGAACATATCACTGGACTATCTTGAAAAGGCAATCCAAAAATTCACGTCAGCTGCTGAATCCTTTGCCAAAAAGATTGATCAAATCAAATACAAGCTGGATGAGCAGAGTTTTGCACAACTACGAAGGATCAGTGATCAACTTGTCCAGGTAGGATTTAACAAATGGATGCCATTTTCCCATGCGTCTGTACTTTAATAAATGTACAGATGACGTCAAAAATTAGTAAGACTACGAGAACACCACGAGACAAAATCAAAATTTTCTGCTAATGTATCCAATTTAGAACTTGCCAGTTGTATGATATTTCCATTGGGTACCGTTGTTCTCCATTGCTTAGGGATACAATAAAATTTGAGGAGTGACTGCTCTGCGAGGCTTCCGAAACGTCGATATATATTCGTTATCCACGCTTTTTTCCGAAATAACGAGAATATCTGAGGTCTTTTTCTGTTCTCACGTATCTAGGTCTTCCAGGGTATTCCAGGCGCGAGAAGTTGTACAATAAAATCCCGATTTCTCAAATCTCCAAGGGAAACGTAAATTGGTTAAGAAATCGGTTGCAAAACTGCAATGAAACAAACCCAAGGAGAAAAACAATGGTTCGAGTTATCGGGAGGTTCGAGAAACTGAGGGTTCGGGAAATCGGGACTCTAGTGTAACTATAGCGTTTGTTCACAATTTCCTATTGAGAATTTGTCATACTAAGGTCGATTGTTTTTTGTTTTGTTTTTTATTTTTATTATTATTATTTTATTTATTTTTTGACAGGTTGAAAAGTCATTTATCCACTACGACGGCATTTATGGCAGAAAACTGATTCGACACGTGCTTTTCGCTCCTGCGATGCACAATATTTATGGAACTTCTAGTTTCCCGGGTATCATCGACGCCATCTTTGATGCGAAGACTAACGGTCAATGGGTTGAAGTAGAAAAACAGATATCTATTGTTATTGAGTGCGTCATGGCAGCTACTGAAGCCATTAAACCTATTGCAGAGTGAAAGGAGTGATTTAGCAAACGCGACGCGAAAACAGGACGTTAGATGATGAATTTATCACATTCGTTCGTTGCGTGACTACCGTGACAACGTCGTGACACCAAGTTCAAGACGCCATTTAGCGTGTTTTCACGTCCTTTTCTTGACGTCGGCGACGTCAACGGTCATTTCCAACAAAATTCGTCAGCTCGCGAGGTTTCCTCTTCAACGTCGCATCGTTTTGCTAAATCACTGTATTATGTAGCCTGGGCAATGGCTAGAATGATTCCTTGGAGTAGCTTTCAGCTAGTAGACTTGAAACTCTAAAATACCATGGCTTTCAGTTTGTATTAAGGACGGAGCCCTCTAATGTGAAAGTAATTATTTTCTTTAAAATCTATATAGGTGTGAAAGAACCCATTGTAGGCTGTTAGAATCCAAGAAAAAAAATTGGGGGTCACCACGCATTTTAATGAGTTATACGTTATCAAATGTTGCGGAAAATGCATTTTTGACGACCCAAAGAAAAAAAAATTAAAAATCCTCTATACTTCCAATAAGTTTCAAACTTTTTTTCCCTAAAACACTCTAAGCATAATTCTCTGGTAGGGCAATACCATAAAACCGCGAAAACAAAGAAAATAATGTTTTTTAAAAAATATTTACTTGGTTTTAGGATGTTCTAGTCTATGATTGCTAAATATAATATGTGATATTTTTTATCATTCTTCAATTATAAATTTATAAAAAACTTATATAATTCTAGATTTTTCTTTGGTTTATAATTTACAAAAGGAAAAAAGAGGGGTATCCAGGCGATTTAAGAAGTTATTTACCGATAAACGCACGAAATACGATGAAATCCCTAGCCCTCCATACAGAGCATAGACAGATTTTACAAAGCATTATGGGACATTTCCAAGATGGCGGCCAATAGGCAAATCTAGTCCTTGTGATCAAAACAGTGGTTTTTAAGCGAGTTTTATTCATCAATACTGAATTTAATTCTACTACAGGAACAGTCAAATGTTTTTAATTTCTACAAGCAAGTAAGTTTTATTTATCCAAATATCGCAAAACTGCTTTGTTTTTACGATGTTTTTACTACGAAGGGCCATGCGCAGAACGCAGTGCGCGCTGACAATAGAGGCCACCGTCCTTAAGCTAGATGTATTTAGTCTATAGCATAGAGAACAAACCAATAAAGCGTTCATTATAAATAGTACTGAGTTGTGCTATTGTACATGCTAATTCTTTTTACAATTTCTATTGATCCCTGTATCAATCAATTCCCCCTCAAAAGTTGTCATTTACACGCTGTCTACATGGCTAAAAACTCCAAATCCATATATGGGCAGTTAACCTTATTTGGAAGTCAACTTAGAATCATTTTTGTTGATTTTCATGCAATTTAGAGTCTTAAACTTAGGAAAATTTAAATCAAAACTTGCAGATATTGTAACAATGAAACACATCACATTGTTCATTATCTTAAAAATGGCTTAGAAACCTCGCATTTCAATAAACAAGCAGCCTTGAAAAAATATCTTAGAAAACGTATTTCAAAATCATATCCTCCGGATGCTTTACCAGTGATGACAAATAAAAAAACCCTTTTTCATATGAATCGCAAATTTTGTTTTCCAGCGTCTTTTCACTATAATTGCTCAGAACCCTTAAATAACTTAAGCAAAACTGAGAATTGTTATACATGTCCTCAAGCGCATAGTGACAAATTATATTTTCTCCGGATCAAACCAATTAACCCCAAACAACAATGATCTGAATTTTCAAGGAAAGACTAATTTGCTACTTGTTCCTTTATATATTTCTCCCAAACAGACGTTTGCAGGAACAAGCAGGTCATATCATTAAAATGCGACAAGTGAATTACTTTGAAAGTCATTTTATTAAAAGTTGAATCCAAACGTGGAAATGACTATTGGCTGTCACATTCTGACGTAACCACTCATCATTTTACTGGTCTTCAAGTACATTTTGTAGCACTTAAAGGCGTTTTTGTCAAGTTGAACAAGTACCACTTTACACTAAAACTGACACACTTGATTAGATTGTTTACAGTTGAAATTAAACTTATCACGAACCTATTGTTATGTCATTTGATTTCTCCTGGAAAACGTGCATGTTTGACCTAAGAATTTTCTATAGGACGGACTGTTTTTTCAGTCCAACTAAAAGAAATTAAGCTCGTAACACGGTACGTTAATGATCAATTAACACCGCAAACAGAATTTACAGGAAAAGCAGGCAAGGTAAGCTTTTCATTAATTAGACATTTATTAACGATAAGTAACAGTGCGCGTAAGAACTAGGCAACTCTCTATTGTTCTGCTGCAACTCAGTTTTGGTTTTCAGACTGATAATGTATTGACCTATGCATAACACATTTTTGAAATGAAATTTGCAAAAACTCGGTTTGATCATGAAACAAAGTTTCTTTTGTACTCATGAAAAGATTTTGTCCGATCATAAGTACTGAAAACAATAGCCAAGAGACGCTAGTTTCTAATTTGTCATGTTCCTCACATAGTTAATTCAGTCAAATTGAGTTATGCAAAAACTCAGTGGGAAAGCTTTCATGTAAAGGGGATCAGATATAAAACAATATAGAAACAAATGCGCTTACTTTTGAAGTTATGGCAGATTTGTATGTTTTAATTACCAAAGAGATAGACGGGTCAAACTAAGATCACAATGAACAGTTTTCTGCATTCTTTGCCATTTGATTGCCTAGTTCCTTTCAGAGCATTATATAATGTTTTTTTTTTTTACTTATTCTGGCTTTAAGCAGTTTAAGTGGGGAACCTTGACCGTTTCAATTTGATTACAGAGCGTCTTTATTCATGTGATCATTAATCATTTTAAGTCCTTTCTGGAGCACTAACTAAAGAAAATCAAAACTGGTATTCTTACCAATACTAGGTGACTGCAATGGCAACAGCTTTTATCTTTGTGGTTTTATTGGTACTGGAAGCTGGAGGCAGTGCTAAATTAAATGAGTACGAACGCCCAAAAATCTCTTCTACAAAAAGAGCAAAGGTCCAATGCCCGAAACCACCAAAAAGCAAACTTGTATTCAGTAAGTGCAATTTACATCTTTTTTACTATGAGTGAAATTTGTAGCTTTGTATTATTTGACTTTAGTAAACTTTCCATATATTTAATGTACTTCCAGTTACAGTACATTC
This sequence comes from Telmatactis stephensoni, assembly GCA_029948255.1. Classification (NCBI taxonomy): domain Eukaryota; kingdom Metazoa; phylum Cnidaria; class Anthozoa; order Actiniaria; family Isophelliidae; genus Telmatactis; species Telmatactis stephensoni. The sequence continues at coordinate 362,610 of JALIZF010001622.1, read as the reverse complement.
AATATATGGACATTGTACCAATATAACCTTCAAATAGTGGAAAGTCATTTTGTTTTTCATTGTTTAATAGAGTACAAACACGAAAAGCTTGAAACATAAATAGTACTAATAAATTATTTCATATTATTTTTCTATTGTATAATTAGTACTTTTTGGTATTGAATAGTGCAAGATATTTTGTGCTCTTGTACTCTAGCTATAGCACTGTTTCGTGATACTGTGATTGTATACACTTAAGAAAAAACGAAATCACTAATATATAAATACATGCACTACATACATACTACATGTACCTTATTAATACTTGAATTCACATGCAGGTAGTTACATGACAGCTAATATCTTCAAGAAGACATAAACAAATAATTCAAATGATAAAATTAAATATATTTCTTGATTGACATATAAGTATTCATAATTAATCAAAAATGATCTGATGTGACCTGTTTTGTACTATTTCTCCTTCATTTAAAGAAATGAATTTATTTTTTCAATACAAAATCATTCTTTCATAGAAAACCTAAGGGAAATGATAGAAAAAAAAAGATATGTTGCACTGAGAGGTCTTTTATGAAAGTCGATAACTTGAAAGATTCTTTTTTTAATTTTTAGAAATCGATTTTGAAAGCTTGGATAAAGTTTCAACCTTTTTCCAAGTGAGCCCTAATGATATTACTGGTCACCAAATATCCAAATCGTCTGAATATCACAAGGACGGTGACTATTCTCTTCTTTGGGAGTGGCCAGATGTTCCACCAGAAACCGATATCAAGCTTATACTTAATCTTGGCCAAAATGAAAGGCAAAAGAAGTCCGAACTACGCAAGGGAGGCATTAAATTCTGGATGTATCGCGAAAAGGAGACACCGGTATCCTTTATGGAGATCACCTTTATCGGTACTAACCAGAGAAACGAACCTACATCCAGTTCTTCAACTGATGTTAACTTAAATTTCAAAGGTTGGAGAGGTGTGTGGATAGGCTATCAGGAATTTAAGGCGGGGCAATTCAACTTAAGAAAACTAACTTCAGTCGAATTTCTTATTACATCCGGTAATGCAGACAAACTGTATATTGATCTCATTCAGTTTGTAAAAAGGATGGGAAAACAAACACGAGATTTAATAGTCAGCGAAATAGGCGAGTCAGCTAGAAATCGTGACAGCATTGAACCTTCATCATCGTCGTCCGATTCCCCTTACTATTCTGAGAAAGATTTCTGGCAACAATCACTTCGTTGGTATAATGAAGGAGCCCCAAGATCTTTAGAAGAAGTTCCAGATGTAGAAAGGAAAATGCAGGATATCACAAAAATTGAAAACAGATTTGAAAATTGGTATGCCGATACGACAGAGGCAGTCTCATCTCTCGGCGATCAAACGGTTGGTACTGGAAACAGTAATGGATATGACTTCAGAGCTGCAAAAAAGAGTCGATGGGATAACCTTTCAGAAGATATAAAAAATGCACATGAGCGATATGACAAGATACAATTCGACAGAAAGCGCCCTGCACTTTTCACGAAAGTATCTGACTTTGGAGAAGATGACATAAAAGGCGGTCCAACAGCAATGACGAAATTTGGCTTTATTTTCTCTAAAGTTCTTCTTCCAATTTCCATTGAATTCAACTTTATGAGCAGAGAAATAGAAATACAATATCTCTCTAAAAAGTATTGTTCTGAACTTTTATCTCAAGATGTAACGACTCAGCAAGATGCTGTTAAAAAAATTGCTGGAAAAAGTAACATTATGAAGGAGAAATTTAAAACTTTGGTAAATCAAGCAAAAGCTGATGGGGAAGATCCACTAAATTGCAACAAAGAACAAGACCGTATCCCAAGAATGGAAAGGGTTATCAACGATTTCAATAAGCTGCGTTTTGAAAGGATCAAAAAGCTGCTGACATTTTTACAAGAACAGGGATGGGCCGAAGGGAGTGGACTTGGATCTTTGGACCACGAGATGAATAAGGATGGCTCTGGTTTCATGCATTCTATGTTTCTTTTACGAAAACGTTTAAGAAAAGACACTGAACTTTTCAGTAGTCTCATGGGAGCCATGAAATGGTACAATGACTTTAATGAGATTTATCAGGAAGAGAGCAACTACGTCTACGATGGAACAACTGCAGACCGAATGAGAACAATTCTGCTGTACAGACTAATGATCATATTGATCGCACCCTCGAATGAAGGGCCTGATAAGGTAAGAAATATGGAGTATTTCCAAACTTGGTTTAGGCACGCATTGAAAATCAACAAAGGCTTAAGCGGCGTTATCAAACCAGATTTTACAGGATTTCACCACAAGACCTTCTATGGATCAGCGTACATACCTCATGCACTCCACAACGCAGCACTTATGCAATACCTTCTTGGAGGAACCAGCTTTGCATTGGATGAAGTCTCGAAGCAAAACCTTCGCAATGCTTTAGAAGTTCTAAGGATTGCTGCTGTAAAATACTCAACTCCAAATAGTATTGGTGGTCGTTTTCCAGGCTATGATAACGCGATTCTTGCGTACCACGTTCCTGCCTACGCTTACAGCAGCTACGTTCATGCTCGTGGTACCGTAACAGAGGGCGTTGACAGGCCAGAAATGTTTCTCAGGCTTTTTGATCCATCTTTTCCTATTTTTGATAAATACTTGAAGAATGGCACCATACAGTCGGGGATATATTACTGGAATACAATCGGATCTTTGGATGTCTTGAGAAAGGTTAAAGCTCTACCTTGCAAATCAAACCCTCCTTGCACAAGAGAGAGTTTCCCTGTGGGACACTGGAGTAAGAACTTTGCAACACTTTCTATTCATAGACGAGCGGGTTGGAGTGTCGCTGTAAAAGGATTCAATGAATATACTTGGGATTATGAAAAAAGTCCCAAGGAAAATGTGTTTGGAATCTTTGGGAGTCATGGCTCGCTACAGATTTCCAATAGCGAAACATCTTTATCGAATACTTACGACGTAGGAAAATGGTTGGGACTGGACTAGAGTACCTGGAACAACGACAGTTAAGACACGGTTACGTTATCTTAAAACTCGTAAAGCTAGGAACTACAATTATAAAGGGAAATTTGCGGGTGGCGTGAGTTTTATTGGTTCAACTGGTGGACAACCAAAAAATGGAGCATTCGGAATGGTATTTGAAAAACCGGACTATGTAATAAAGAAAAAATCAAAGAAAAATCCTTTGCATCAAATGACATTTAGTTTCAAGAAGTCCTACTTTTTCTACAACAATTTAATTGTGTGCATCGGGAACGACATTAAGCTGGGTAACATTGACAAAAGCAAATACTCTGCACAAACAACACTGTTTCAAGATGCGCTTCTGAGTCCTGACACAAACATCGAAATTGATGACCGCAGCCATAACTTAAACACAGACAAAAAGTTAATCAAAAGATGGGAAAATTCTGAAACCGTAAAACTCCGAGATACAAACGGTAACATTTATAAAGTTGAAACTGGGAGAAAATATTTTGTTTGTTAAAATTGGTCGTCAAAAGTCAAAGAAATCTAATGGTTGCGGCCAAACTTTTGGATATTATTCTGTTGCATGGCTCGAACACAAAATGCCTGGAAGCTCATCAACAAGGAAACAAAATGATGCTCCTTTAATCAATATGACAAACAACACCAAAACGCTTATCATGTCAGGAGATTTTGTTGGTAATAAGTCAATGAACGAACTTCATAGCAATGTCGACGAAGGAAGACAGCGACGGCGACGATGATGATGATGACGTCCAAGACAAGAGTGATATCGATTGGGATGATGAGGTTTATGATGATGATGACGAAGGTGAAACCGATTCTATTAGAAACAAAATGACGGATACACAATCTAATGTTGATAACGAACCCTCTAAGACTTACAGTTATAAATACGCAATTATCGTGAAGGGAGGAAATACAGAAATGCTGAATAAGTACACAGTTATCAAGCAAGATGAAAAGATCCATGTCATTAAATTGAGCGGCCTTCCTGGTGCAAGCAATGCAATTTATGGCTATTCTTTTTTCGACAATTTCGAGCAAGCACCAATGAGTGAAGGTCCCATAAAAAGTGTAAGTAGCTCCTGTATGATCATGGCGGAAGTGAGTTCGAGATTCCTCTATTTAGCTATAAGCGATCCATCTCTTAAGTTTGGGTTTGATCCGTCGATGGAAGCTAAACAAACCTGCACAACTACCGAGAGAAATGAACCCACACAGCTATTTAGTCCCAAGGCCTCAGATGACATCGGTGCAAAAATGTTGTATTGTGTAGAAACAAAACCAAATGAGATCACAGTGACATTGAATATACGTGTACAAAGCATCAATACACCCGTTATAGTCGATGGGCAATCGTCAAATGACAATCCTCTTCCCGAACTTGAAGATGTCGATGGAGGTGGCTCAAAAGTGATTTTCTCAAACCTAGTTAATGGTTTTAGTACAGAAGTGGCGTTGACACTAGCATAAACGTTAGGAGTCTGCAGATTAAAGCGTACATGGGGTACAGTGCAAAATCAGTATTCATAGATAAGCATTCACTAGTTAATACATAACGAAAGTAGCAAACTAGAGGCCCGGACAAACGATGCAAAATTTCCAGCAACACCGCACACAAGTTGCAGATTTAAAAACAATAAGATACTGGGCAAGAGATATGGATAGACACCACGGAAACTCTAAATATGTGGAGTTTAAAAGGTTTCTTTTAAAAAGTGCCACAGTTTTGCTGCTGGCTTTAGCATGGTTTTCCCGAGCGACGGAAACAGATGTCATGCAAAACCTACAAACAACAACCATGCATTGACAGGAACCAAAAACAGATGAGGTCAGCTAGAGAAGGAATCGCGCGTATTAGGATTTTGGAAAATCATATGCCGCGTTTGATGCTATTTTTAGGGTGAATCTGAATGGTCGAGAGCGCGCGAGCTTTCGCACTGCTTCAAGATCACAATGGCGGAGAAAGGGTGTATAACATTTGTCGACGAAAGAGTTTAAAATTGAGAAAAAGGGCAAATGGAGTATAAAAAAATCGAAAATGGTCTTGATTAAGTCGAGGTCATAGTGTCGAGGTTCTAAAAATAGCATCAAACGGGGCATATGATAGGTCATTCTCTTGCAGGAACTGTTGTGTTGTGTTGTGTTGTGTTGTGTTGTGTTGTGTTGTGTTGTGTTGTGTTGTGTTGTGTTGTGTTGTGTTGTGTTGTGTTGTGTTGTGTTGTGTTGTGTTGTGTTGTGTTGTGTTGTGTTGTGTTGTGTTGTGTTGTGTTGTACACTTAGCACTTGCACCCAACCACTAACTTTTCGGACTAACTAACTGTATTAAGCACAATTGCCCAAGCGTACCCTCCCTCGGAAATCAATTGGGAGTGCTTTAGCGTTTCAAATTACAAGAAGAACCACGAGGACTCCAAAGTTAAGACAATCTAAAGTTCATCTTGTTCAATCAAACACAAATTTCTTAGGTAAATCGTATGCTATTCGACGGAAAATCTCTCACTAATTTGTAAGTATTTTATCATTACAATAATCATCGGTTTTCATGATCTTTTAAACAATATTTGTAAATATTCAAATATTTTTTAAATGACCTTCAATTCACAGTTGACTACAGTCACTGATACCACTATTGGAATCATTAAGTCCAAAAATAAAACAGGAGTTTCTGTCACAAAGAGCAGTAGTCTTTATATCTAAGTAACGGTCCGCAACGAGAAACCGCGAAACAGACAGACAGACAGACAGGCAGACAGACAGACTGGCAGACTGACAGACTGACAGACTGACAGACTGACAGACTGACAGACTTAATTTCTTTCTTTCTTTCTTTATTACTTTCTTTTTCTAGCTGTCTTCATTTCTGTCTTTCTGTTTTTCTTTCTTTCTTTCTTTCTTTCTTTCTTTCTTTCTTTCTGTCTGTCTTTCTTTCTTTTCTTTCTTATTTTTATTTTCAGTAATCAAACTGCGTTTTCAATTAAAGTCAAAGGCACCAACAAGACAGTGAAAAATATATTCAATATACTATATTCGATTAATTGACGAAAATAGACCATTTTACAGTTATATCTTGCACAACCACAACCTCGACTGCGCGTAAAAGTTTTTTGGAGTTTTGGTAAAAGTCCGTGAACCGTGAAAAGGCAATGGCAATGCACACAAACCAACAGGGAGGTGTAAATGAACAAAGCAAATACTTTCGATTTCCACGGGTTTTTGCTCAAAGTGGAGGTTGTTATAATACCACTGATTTACATGTCAAAAGAAAGAGGGTCAGTTATCAATGCTCAGTTGTTAACCTTGATGTGAGGTAGCAGTTTAGTAACTAAAAACATTTAAATTTAACATTGATAATGGCCGAATCAAAGGAGAACTAAACCAGTATAATAAGTGTAGACTGATTCACAAGAGTAGTAAATGAGTATAAAGGTAATAGGATCAACTTTATCACTTACCGTTTGAAGTTAAATTTATGCAGAAAGCGGACGGCATTGGCATTTTGTGAATGAAGAACGGCCAAGTGCACGATTAAGATTCAATCCAGGTCAAAACATTGCACAAAAATCATAACGAAGATACATGTTTTGATATCTTGTCGTGGTTCTAAAGAATTCGGATAAAGAGAGGGCCAAAACAAACCGAAGAAATACTAGAGAAGCCGAGAGACAATTCTTCTTTCACTCGCTTGAGAATGACTTTCAAGCTCATTGTGACGTCATTTAAAAGCGCGAGCGCGTCCAGGCCCAGTATTGCGCATGCTCAATCATTCCGAGTGGAATCCTGGGAAATTTATATGGCGGTCGAAGCACAGGCAGCCCAAGCTCATTATCTGACAACATTAACAGTTAAACATTAAACAATTACATTGGAGTGATAAAAAAGTTACAATAATGTATGCTGCCTGCTGAGACTTCTGCTTCCGTCGCTCAAGAAAACAAGGCTTCTATCGCACGAGGGGTAGATAGAACTACAATGTTTATCATATTTTCACACAATCAGTTTTATTTGGATTTTAGTTATTCATTTTATGAGACAATTTTTCATTCAATATGAGTCTAATATGCGTTTGGTAAAGCTTGGATTTTACGAGCGACGAAAGTAGCCAGTGGCAGAAGACCCACTAAGGGGGTGTTTACATGACACTAGGATCATCCTAGCAGGCGAATCATCCTACCTGCTATACAAATGCCGGAAATTTGTGTCTTCACTTCGGGACTAGGATCATCTTACTAAACAGAATGCAGTAACTGTATAGCATGCAGGTAGGATGATTCGCCTGCTAGGATGATCCTAGTGTCATGTAAACACCCCCTAATGCACTGCTCACTGTATTCTCTCGCACCCAGGAGAGAAACGTATTTTTCTGTGTATGTTACTTCCAATTCCGCTTCCGTCGCTCGTGAAAAAAAGAACCTTAGTTGCACAAAGAGTCGATAGCACTATCCGTTGGATAAATATCCTTAACCAGCGAAATAAAAATACTTTCCATTAAATTTATCAACTGGATAAGGATTCATCCAACCCGTAGTGCTATCCACTTCGTGTAGTAGAGGCTTTGCACCATCACGTGACGGCAGCCATGACAGGAGGCAGGAACAATAGAGTCTGGACTAATCTGGTTTACATGTGAAGACTCTATTGTTGTGCCTCCTGTCATGGCTGCCATCACGTGATGGTGCAAAGCCTCTGTAGGGACCATCTCCCGGCGCATATCACAATTCCATTTTCAAGCACTCTATATCAGCATGTCTTCGAATCTCTCGAATAACCAAATTGCCAACAATCTGAAGCATCTTGGAAAAGGCTTTTACAATGTCTGCATGACATTCAATTTCCTCTGCTTCTTCTGCGTAACAGTTTATCCAGGAAGTGACGTCATCGCATATCTGGAAAAGAGAAACAATTCTTAAAAAAGTTACTAAAAGAATATCGACAGAAATGAACCCTTAAGGCTGTTTTACACATGCGCAGGAGTACATAACAGGAAGTGTCCATTGTTTTTATTTAGGTCAAATGGCTATAAGTAGTGCTTGGACTCCCTGTGGTTCCTCAAGCACTTTTTTCAGTTCTGAGAACTCTAGAGATTCTTACCTTTTTTTCTTTAGAGAATAGCATAACGTATTCTTTAACGCATTTCTTATGGACGTCGATAGCACATTGATCACGTGCCTTATCAAAGTCTGTGAAAGATTCAAATTAGAATGTATGGGATACCTGTGGTGGACTAGACAGAGATAGACTAATGTCTCATAGACGATACCGCAGCAAAACGACTGCTCATGCGTGAGTTTCGTGCACTTTTAATTTCGCGCGGCCGCGTCTTGATTACAGGAATCCAAACAATATATTTAGAATTGTTTTCTTTAGATTTTCGATCCCATATTATATCTTGAGCTTAATTTTGAGCATGGGGAAAAACAGAAAAGTGACGAGAGAAAAAAACAGGCAATAGAACATACTGCAAAGTCCTTGACCTCATTTTTTGGGAGACTGAGTTTGGCTTCTGTGGCTTGAGTTTCGCTGGCAAAGTTTTGTTTGACTGCTGAATGTTTTCACTGAGGTCAACATTGAGGAGGAATGGGGAGGCACGCATGCGTGACATATTTTACCGCGGTGTCTTCAAAGACTTTTTACTAGAACCGATGAGAGACAAATGACATTTTATACAAATATATAGTCTTGGTTAGATAAAGAAGTTCTTACTTATCGTATCCAGGTACTTGTGATTTTTTGCAAAATCTGTGAACATACAAGAAACGTGTGCCTTCAGCCCGTACAAACGATGCAACGTTTTCTGCAACATTGCGCGCAACACAGTTGCACTGTGTTTCCACTCCTGTAATGTTGTGCGCCACGTCGCAGATCAACTTGCAGAAGTAAACTGGCTGCAACGGTTGGAGGAGAGGACACACGGCTCTGTGTAACGCACAATTTTGCAGAAAAAAAATTACAAGAAAAATTGCAACTTGCGTCCGGCCCTTAGTTTTTTGTTTTTTGTTGCGTAAGCTTCATTCAGCCCGCGAGATCGAGCAGATTTCGTGTGAGTGTGAAACGGACCGCGCCGTGCCGTGACCGTGTCAGTACCGTGTTGTCTATAAAAACATTGGAAATTCCTGCCGTAAGCGTACCGTGACCTTAATTTGCGGTACAATTTTCACAGTGATACGAATTCTACTCTACTCGTAGTTGTGATATACTTCAGCCGTTTTGCAAGTCTCGCCTCCTTTTACCGAATTTATATACCTTTGACATGGTAAAAGATTAATAGCAAATGAAATGAAGTATTTTGTTTATCAAGACCTTTTTAAAGTGCTTGGGTGAAAATGATAAGCCTCGTATTGTAGGTCAGATTGAGGAGTGCATAAATAATTATCCAAGCATTGGCCTACCTGTTTGATCGGTGATGGATTTGATGTCTTTGAAATCAATATTGGGACAAAAGTTTGTTTTGGAGTTAAAGATGGCTTGTTGGGTAAAGAAATAACGCATAGAGTCAACCATTTGACCGTGTATTTCATGGCGCTTTGATAAACAGTTGATAAATATCTATGAAAGAGAAATAATGGAAGAAACAGGTGAAGAATGAACGGATAAATGATCGTAATCTAATAGCTGACTAACTGACCGACCGACCCACCTACCTATTGACAGACCGATCGACCGGCTGACAGACAGACTGACAGACTGACTGACTGACTGACTGGCTGGCTGGCTGGCTGGCTGGCTGGCTGACTGACTGACTGACTGACTGACTGACTGACTGACTGACTGACTGACTGACTGGCTGACTGACTGGCTGACTGACGGAATGAATGAATGAATGAATGAATGAATGACTGACTGATTGTTGGATGAATGGATACGATAGATGGATGAAAGAATGAATGAATGAATGAATGAATGAATAGATAGATGGGTGGAAGATGAATGAATGAACAAACGAAAGAATGAACAATTTCACCGATTTGATTTAATCACGAAATCATAATTTGATATTCAAAAGTGTAAACAGCTGAGATAGGTTAAGACAGATCAATAACACTGTGGAAGGCAGATGGACTATTGTGTACACACACATGCACGTGGGTGTTCAAATTTTGATAAAAGCAATATATTGGTTAACTATTGTATTTTAAATTATTGTATTACAAAAAAAAAATAGAAAATCCCATTCACTCTTATCCCAATATCCCCTCTTCTGTTCGATTCCCCGGCCGAACCGGGGAAGGTACTGCTTTTGTAATTACTTTACAAATGGTGAGACTTTCTCGTCTTCTTGGATAAGGACGTTAAATCTTAGGCCCAGTCTCTCCACCCTTCACGACTTGCATTGCATGAAAGGACTTTAAAGAACCCACACCACATTCGGGGCGAGTAGGACACGACATACTAGTACTTCCAGCATTGAGGTCAGCTAGTCCATGAGACCTCACACTAGAAATACAGCTAGCAACCTAATGGACTTTTGGACTTTGCCGGGTGCTGGGCCACATAGACCATAGACCCCCCCCCCCCCCCCCCCCCCCCCCCGTCCCCCGTCCCCAGGGTCCCAGTGATACGATATACAATATACAATACCTGTAATCTTAGGCATGTCCCTTCTTCGTTGTTGTAGTTTGCAAGAACAGTTTTGTATTCTTCTATACATTGCTTAGCAAATTCTACCTCGGTCAGTGTATAACATGCTGGGATTACCAGAAGGACAACCAACACAACAGTCCTGACATACATCATATCGCTTCTCGGAGTTGGTAGTGTCTAGAGAGAAGGTAATTTGAATACCAAATTAAATTAAACGAGAGGGAAAGAAAATTCACATGTTCCGACAAAGTAAAATATTATAAAGGTATGTAACGCAGGTCTCGGATGAGCGCTCGCGCTCGCATTTTCCTGCTTCTTGGTTTAAATAAAATGAATATATAAAATGCTTAGAGCGAATTCGTATACCGTGGTTTTACATGCCAATGAGTTCGGCTTATATTCTAATGAGCTGATTCGATCGAGTTGCACGAACAAGGAAAAGCCCAAAACACTGTAAAAATGTTAACAAAGGAAGTATGTCTAAAGTAATGTCCTGTGGATAGTGTTAATCAGCTTTAGCAAAAAGTCGATCAGTAAACCAGTGTGAGCGAAGCTAAGCTTTGAACAGTTCTAGTAAACTATTTTTTACTGATTCTTTTTTTTTTTTTTTTTTTATCCTAAAAGGATAGTTGACTTTGAAAAATAAAAATAAAACTGACATTCCCCTAACGTACATTTTGCACTTATTTTGTAGAATGCAGCAGGTATTCATGAAAAGGACTGGCAGAATATCGCGCGCCATGGACAAGTCAAGATGGAGAGCAACCTTAAAACGAGGCTGTAATCTCTTTGAGGAGCTGTTTATATGGAGGCGAATTCTTTTGTTTTCTTTTCCCTGGGGGCCGGCCAGAGAAACAAAAAAAGTCAGCCCGCACCCTTAGCGGGCTGGCTCGCCTCCATATAAACAGCCCCTGAAACGGAAAGGAAAGCTGTCATCGAAGAGAACCGCAGACGGAGGAAAGCTGCTGTCGCCCAGAACCCCCCCCCCCCCCCCCCCCCTTCCACTGGGATTTCCATGCCCATTTTGTACTAGAGTGTGTAGATCCAGTATACTGGTCTACATAGCCACCAGAAATCTTGGCGTCAACGGCAACCTTCCTACTGATCCTTGGACGGAGGAAACAGCATGATCATCATCACAGCTCATTAGAATATTCAGAACTCATTAACATGTGAAAAGTGCGAAATACGAACTCGCTCTAATGAAACATAAAGTGTTTGAGAAACCCAGCTAGCAAGGAGGCAAACCAGTTGGCCTATTTATAAGCATGGTCGAGAAACTGAATGTGGACATGGCGAACCCGGAACAAATACAGTCTCAGCTAGTGGCCAGAGCGGGACTCGAACTCGGGGTTACCGGATTCTGAGACCGACGCTCTGACGACCACTCGACCATGCTGCCTCCTGCCTCTTTTCCCTTGATCTTACAAACAATGGCAATTTCTAAAATTTTCGTTGAGGTTTCGGACGCCGATTTAATTTAGTAAGGTTTTCAAAAGAAAATGAAAATAGAAACACAGCAAAGAAAGCCGATTTTTTGACACTCGCTTCACGCCACCGGGAATATCCTCTATATGTATGACCAACTTTCAAATGAAGCATTCCGGTAACATATGTTACGTGTTGTAACCTACGTCGCTTCTATTTCTCTTGGTACACTCACACACACACAAAGGTTCACTGTAGAGTGCTATGGTTACCCAACCCGTTTGAAAGGGGCTCTTAATTTTAGATCGATCTTTACATTCTCAAGGCTTTTTATTTTTTTTATTTTTGGCCAAATGAAAATATATATCCAATGCATAGAGTGTAGCCTTCGATCCTCCAGCACCGTGTTAAACGATTGACCGCGAGTGAGAGGGTCTCCGTGGGGTTTACCGCTAGCCCTTAAAAAGTTAAAACGTTTTCATTGCAAATGACGATTTTTTCAATATAATTAAGTTACCAAGCTGTTCAATAAGCCTTATGATATTACATACCTACACTTCCACAATCCTGTTTGGTAGGTTCTTTAATTGTTGTGCTAGTTTTCACTATTCTATTGGTGATCTCCAAAGACTTTTAACATTTGAATATGAAAAGAAAGTTCGAAAAGGATTGTGGTAGATTAGGTATATGGCAGGTCATTAGGGTAAAGGCCTATTGTCAAAGCTTGTGAAACTTATTTCGTAACCTGGTACGAAAATGTAGAGGTGAGAATATTCAGTCGGTAAAGCATAAACATCCTTGTGTTATTCAACAATGAAAGATAATATGAAAAATTGACCAAGGCCTATCCCGCGGGTCCTTAAGTCGCCGTTTTTACAGCAACTTACTGCAATTTAATGCGTTCTAAGGCGTTTTAAGAAGATGTAAAGAAATTTATGTAATTCTTTAAGACGTTTTACGGCGTTTTTAAGGCGCGTTTTAAGGCAACTTATTAAAAGATTTGAATTAACTGAAATTAACCTAAGGCTACTTTAGGCTACATTGGGTATTTTAAGGCGTTTTACGGCGTGTTAAGGCAACTAATGGTCCTGGAGTAGGCCTTGACCACTGCAGGGGCGGATCTAGGATTTTAAGCTGATTGGCTAGGGAATGGTGTGTTTTGTTTAGTCGAGAATTGATCATACATATATACAGGGTGTCTATATCATTTTTAACCACCCTGAATTACCCCGGCCAATTTTTAGGATTTCCTTTATGTTGTGTCCACTATTTATGTGAGGAACTCCAGCATCCTACGTGGCTTCCTTTAATTTGTTTCATGTCACATTATATGATTTTGGCAAAGAACATTATCACATTAGACTATTCGAGACTGTAACAATATTGTAATGGCGAAAGGATACGACCAAGGTTTCAAACCTTTTATTGTCATCACTTTATCGGAACTGTTACAATTGGTTAATGAGACAGATAACAAGACAATAAGCATCGTAGGGTTCGAAATCTATAGAAGGAATTTAGCATAAAAAACGTTACATATATATCGCTGTTTGAATTATTGTCAAATCAAAGTAAGAAAATAGTTACCCATTGGTCCGTCCAATAGTCTTCACCATTCAGTAGCAAATAATGAAATCAATTAGAATAAGTGACGTAACGTATGACGTTTATAATTACAGATTATCGATAATATTTAAGCGATACAAATATAAATAAAAAAATTAACGCTGAATAATTACCACCCTCAATTCAATACAGCGTGAAGTCAAATTTCTTAACCAGGCGAGAACCAAGAACTCGGCCAGCGCTATTCAAGTTAATTACGATTCTGCATACTATATATTCACTCAGTATTACCATTTTCCGCCCTGAGTTAGGATAACCTGCCATGTTTCTTATAGCTTTCAAGTGAATCGTCTCATTTACTAGTAGATTTTGAGGGGTAATCTCTTTCGCAAATTTTAATTCAATTCACCACAAAACAAACAATACGAGCCTTAAGAGTTTGATTTAGTCTGATTTCTTTCTTCCCAATCTCTCTCTGTTGACTCTATTTGGTTTCTTAATATAGCTAATTGTTTTGAAGCTTTTCAATACTTCTCTATTGATTTATCACCTGTTTTTCTTCCCTATTTAATTCAGTTGTAAACTCCTTTCTGAAGATCTTCTAGATTTTCTACGGTTCAAATATTTCTATCAATTGATACATTTATTATTCCCTCCCCCTTTGAGGATGCTACTCTAGCTTTCTTCTGTTCCTCTCCGGACTTTTTGATACCGTATTTGTCCTTTAAACTTGGAAATAATGTTGAAAAACCTTGTATGATAAACTATGGAAGTCTTTAAACCAAGAAAATGATGTTTAAGTCAATACAGCTGTACAATCATGGCATATTTATTAATTCTATAGCATTATAGGACTCCTGTATTAAATACCGAAAAAAACAACTTTGAAACTTTAAAGAGGATATTCTTTAAAGAGGATATACTCGTGTTGAATGCATATATGATTTGGAAAAAAAGTCCCAAATAAATATTGTTATTTGTAATTTTAATGTCCTAGCTACCAATGGCAATAGATCTGTTTTTCAGCTTTTGTTCTAATTGAGTCTTTATATATTTCATAGTCAACTAAAAGCAGTAACGTTGTTGAAAAAGGTCTAAAAAATATATATTGATAGCATACTGTAGTAGTATGCTTTATAGTTTTGTACCTTAGAGATTCAAATACTAAAGGAAAGTTAGTCTTATATGATCAAGTGTTGACAGAATAAAAAGGATAATAAAGAAATTGTAACAACATGGAGACTGTATTATTAGCGATGACACAATTAGAAGCAGAAAAAGACAACCAAAAAGTATCCGATTTTCACATGAATTCATTATGATTATAAACTAAAAAGGGAAAAAAGGAGAATGCGTTTCTTTTCCATCGCATAACATACATTCAAAATCAAGTTTAAAATTCTCTTTAAGTAAATCTTTATTTTCATTTTTAAAGTTTTATAAAAAGAGCAATACAACCGAAGTCAGTTAACTTTTTATCGTTATTATTCCATACTTCTTATGTCAAATGGGACGTACATGAAATTTCACAATCTCCAAATAACCAAATCGGGCATTTCAACCTCATAAAGTTCATGATTTCAACACTAAATCTAGCTTTTTCCAAATGGAATAGATTTGATAATCTCAAAATGACTGGAAATACTCACCTTTTTAGCCTTTGAACACAGTGTTCTGTTTAAAATATGAACACGAAGTGATAATGCCGTCTCTAGCAGCGCCTGTATTTTTGTACCAAGTTGAGAAACCCAATCAAGTTCATTTCTACCACTTCATGTTTCTATGGCAACTCTCGCTCTACTAAGAGGGTCTCGATGGGGTCATGATTTTGTGGTCAATGGTTAATATTTTGGCTTTTACTGTTACGGTTAATTTCTTCTCGTTACGGCTAGCGCGCGATATCTCTATTCATCAGGTTTCTATGAACATGCCTTTAACATGTGCGAGGTCTTTGTCTCAATCTAAATCACTAGCACAAAACAGTTTTCTGTCGAGTTAATTGGTGCAATTTAGCACTGTTTAGTTAGTAGATAGACTGCACTTAGAGTGATCACACTTAACCCATGCAAAAGTTCTAACTAAATAGTGCAAAGTAGCACTAATCAAACAATGGAAAACAAAGGATTTGGGACTTTTTAGGACTATTTAGATTTTGTACTTTTTCACGGGTAAAGTGCATTTGCTCTACTCTGCTATTTTCAATACTTGCACTCATAGGCGTATATAAAATACATGCACTGCTAATGGCAAAGGAAGGGACTCTTACCTCTTGTCTGGTGAGCCCTCTGTTTTCGTTTATTTGTTTGTTTTTTATTTTAATTGTTTTACTTTGCTTTGTTTTGTCTTTTACATATTATTAATTTTGATTATTTTTGCTTTATTTTTAAACGTATTATCGCCAGCATTAGCTATAGCTTGCTCTAGGTATAATATTCACAAATTAAAGAGATGTTCACACAAGTATTTTTGGACTAAAAAAGCCCTTTATTGTTTAATCCTTGTATTATATCTCATCATTATACTGAACTGTTAGTACCAATTCAAACTTGGTCTATATCTCATACGATTAAGTAATGATTCTTCCTCTATATCAATTTTCCCCTACGATGTAGAGAAGGATCTCAAAGTTCAACCTTAGAACACAGTGGGCCCATAAGTCTCCTAAATGATTTCACGATGTTTCTTGCAACCACATTTAACATACTCTTGAAATGATTGAGAATCACGGCCCTGCAACCTGCTTGCTTCGCTTCAAGGTCGTAGCAGTCGATCAACGCATCAAAGTCATTGCAAAGTTTTCTATCAAGAAGGAGCTTACTGTATTTTTTCATACAGGTTTTGTGAACTTCGCCAGCGCACGCCTCCCACTCATCGTCATCTATCAATAAAAATACAAGCAGTTAAAATATTATTCAAGCACCGACGTGGTTAAACTGGCTTTTTATAGCACTTTATAAAATATTGGAGATATAACGCGCGCGCTGATTGGCTGGCTACCATGTTTATATCAGAGGACAGAGACATGGCTCGCTCAAAAACCGTCGAAAATATTTTATAAAAGCAATATAAAACGATCGCTTATGTCTCTGTACTGTGATACAAACACTCCGGAAGATGTAGAGCACTCGAAAAGCAAGAGAAACACTCGGCTACGCCTCGTGTTCCTATAAGTTTGCTTTTCTCTTGCTCTACATCTTCCATCGTGTTTATATCACAGTACAGAGACATGCGCGCGCGTTTTATATTCCTTAAAAAATGATTTCTTGTTAGAAACAAAAAAATCGATATAAAATGCGGTTTATTCGTCGAAGAAAAGCGTTAGCAGCCATCAAACGCAATATAAACATTTTTAAGCCTGGTTCTCACTAGCGACGCAAGCACAAGCGGAAGCAACATACGCGGACTCAGTATCGTATGTATCGCATAGGTGCGAAAAAACGACAATCTCTGCTAATGAGCAGTACACTACCGAGTCTGCGTATGTTGCTTCTGCTTGTGTTTGCGTCGCTAGTGAGAACCAGGCTGTATTTAACAATTTTGTTCAGGTTCCTATTGTTCTCTACGATTCAGGCCCTCATGACGTCATAATGAAATAGGGGAATTCTGTGATACTTCAGTAGTTTCTTTTTAATTCTTCGACACTGAAATTATTTCTTTTTTGTTCTTTGTCACTTAAATTGTTTGTTTTCAATTCTCTGTGGTACTGCAATGATTGGTTTCTTAACACCGAATGATTCTTCTACTTAACACTGAAATGGCTTCCCCCTTAACACTAAATTGGGTTCCCGAAAAAGGATTTTCCGCAGCCCTTTCTTCAAATCTTCACGACTTTGAAATAGCATTTTATCTATTCTACACAACGAGAAAAAAATAGCCTTACCAACGCTATCAAGGTATTTGTGCTTTTTCGCGACGTCTGAAAAAAAAACAAGATTTTAATACAGTGTTATTTATGCATTTTAATATGTATCAGACCACATCATTAAATATGCATTATTATGCGTTTTTATATGTTATAACATGCATATTTTGCACGTATTGTATGCTCATTTTTTCCAGATTTATCCGATTAGTTTGGACAGGCCAATGGGTCTCACCATAAAAACTACACTATCGGGCTTCCTGTGGAAACAAAGGAATCCCACAAGTGGAGTTGCATCCTACCAGTTTTATCTGCAATCCTTTTCAAATCACTGTAGTCGATGTCAGGACAGATACCAAGCTTCTTAACAAAAATGCTTTCTTGAGTGAACATATAGCGTCCATCATCGAGGAGTGGGTTGCTGTCTTCACTATGCTTGGATAGACAGTTCACAGTCAACTGAAATATAAATAACATTAGTAAATGTAACCTCCGTGGCCTTCTCTGAGGGGAGGGGAGGGGAGGAATTAAGGGAAGGAGAGTGAGAAGGGAAAGGAAGGGAAGGTCTCTCCCTTTCATCCCCCCACCTACTCTCTTTCCCCTCCCCTTTTCCTTTCCCGAACCGGAACGTCCGCGGGCATTTTTCACGCGCACCTTTACTGCGCACAGTAGCACGCGCTAACTCATTGAATCCAAGATGGCGGACTTAATAATTTTTTTCGATGTTTATTTTTTATCCAATTATCGACATAAGTGTTAACTATCGTAGAAAACTTAAAACGGTCACTCCTATGAGAGCGTTTGATTGCAGAGTTTGAGTGACAATTCTTACTAAAGCTGGTCGCTTAGGAGAGTGGTCGCAAGGAGCTTCGGATATCTTTACGTTTCTACGTCCGGTAAATCCTACGTACGTACGCAAGTACTTGTGCGAGTTCACCAATAAAAAATTCTAGTCTCTCTTAAAGAGTTAGATTATGAGATTATTAAGGACGGTGCCTACTTTTGTAAGCGCGCACCTCGTTCTGCGCATTTTGCTCACCGAGAGCGCGCGACACACAGCTAAATTTGAATAACAAACGTTTAGCGAAGATCGTTCGGCTAAATTATTTTTGAATAACAATAGAAGCTTTTGTATTCTTTCGTCGTTTTCAAAGAGTTCCGCTCTAGAATATATTAAGGTGGACGGGTTTTCGATTCTGGGCGTCGTCTTGAATATCTTTGTGCTCTCTAGGGAGGGCTAGGGATTTAGTTGTCATTTACGCAAATTCTTATCAGATCTAGTCTCATGCGTTTATCGGCAATGCAAGTAACTTTTTCAATCGCCTTGATACCCCTAATATTTCTTTCTAAATTATAAAGTAATGACGAAGCTAGGATTTTGTAAGGTTTTTTTTATAAATTTAAAATTGAAAGATGAAAGGAATATTATTCTTGCATTTTATATTAAGTCACCATGGACTGAAACGAGCCTAAAGTCAAATAGATGTTATTTCACTGAAAAATGTTCTTTTCGGTTTTCATGCCTTTTTATACACGTCATTAATCAATACTGAAGAACATTATGCCTAAAGTGTTTTTGGTAAAAAGTTTGAAACTTTTTGAAGATATGGAGAATTTATAATTTGTTTAATTCTTAGGGTCGGAAAAATTTGCATTTTTCGAAACATTTTGATGGCGTACAACTCAATCAAATGCTTCGTGACCCCAAATGTTTTTTCTTGGTTTCTCACAGCCTATTAGGGAAAAAATTACCTTCATATTAGTAGGCACCGTCCTTAATTCTTCCATGCATATGGCATTCAAAGTTATTCAAGAGTTTGTGGGTACACACCTGTAGACGAAGACAGTTGCTTTTTTCATCCCCAAATTTAAACACCACTTTCTTGTATTCCTTGAGGCACTCAGTGGCAAGATCAAGTTTTCCTTCGCCTGCCACAGCCACTCCCGGTCCACACCAAGGCAAAAGGCCAGCAAGCACCAATATCAATAAAGCGTACATTGTAAGACTAGAACGTGAGACTTAGTTCAAATTAAAGAATACTGTTACCAGTAAAATATTGTGCAATTAATAAAAATATATTGAATTCTAAGTTTGTAGACTAAGAACATAAAAGTGAATACCTACCGTTAGCTTTTGAAGTTGTATAAAACGCGCTCTGTAGTGAAATGTGAACGAACTGTGCAGCGTGCCCCGTTTTGTACCAAAAAGTACAAAAGCTAATTTAGCAAACAATTACCATAGATCGACGTGTGAAGAAAGTAACTAAGGGCCTGATTATATGAACCGGGCCGGTCCGATTAAGAGGGCCGACTTCTTTTGTTTTCTTTTCCCTTGGGGCCACAAAACAAAAGAAGCCAGCCCGCTTAACTGGGCCAGCCCGGTCCATATATTCAGGCCTTAACTAGTCACGCTTTTTAAAATACAGTGACTATATAATTGACCATAGTTACTATTATGGTACATATCTACATTTGATTGGACTAGTATCATGGTTTTGAACCAACAATAACAATATAACAAATTGTAGTTTGTTTCAGATCTAGGTTAATGCTATGGTAACATTTCACCAATGGAACGACCTATTATTGTCTAATAAATCTAAACAAGAATTACATCAATTTGATCAAAAGTTATTTAACAATATCATTCATTGAGCTTCCAACAAAAAACCCCTTAGGGCTGAATTTTCGCCTGAAAAGACAAGCACCGCTAATGAGCAGCTAAACTGAGCAAAGGAGCAGCATATTGCTGATGAGAGAGCGCGCCGGGTACGTCTCATCTACCTATATCCTGGTAATTTTTTAACTGACAAATCAAAATTTATTGGAGTGATCCTATTCCTGCACAGGAATATACCTTCCAGTGCGATACACTAGAAATGTTTGTGCATTTGATAGATCGAAAATATGTCGATAAATAACTACAATAGACCACTTGCAGCACCTCGGAATGCAATTTAATTTGGTGGACAAGACAATACGCTCCAATCATCAGGAGATTGAAATTGCTTTAGTTTTGTCCTCCAAATTGAGCTGCTTTGACGACGTCACGTGAAATTGGCCTATAGAAACTAGACAGAATGTAGGAAATTGCAATTTTTAATGTTAAATAAACGGCCATCACCGTGGTCAAAATATGCCAACGTTGGTGTCATGTGCATCTTTCTTCTTTACTCACTATTAATTCGTTGTTACACATCTACATTTTTGCTACATTAGATACAGATCTCTATTTTTGTTACACTAATTAGCTATTTAGTACTAAATAGCACTACTTAAACAATCCGACACTGATTTGCCCCTCGTTAAAGCCGATTTACATGCACGGTACAACTTTTGCCTACAATTACAACATACATACAACACGAATTGCGTCGTGTAAATCAAGCCTACAACTCTCCTGCAACTATTGCATGCAAAGTTGCGCGCGTGTAAACAGCGCTAAATTATGTCGTAAGCAAGTTGCATGCAATATAGTTGTTGGCAAAAGTTGCACCGTGTAAAGCAGCCTTTAGAGGTACACAAGTTTCTTGGAGTCATGACCCTATAGGGAATATAACCTGCACTTCAAAATTTTTTGTTGTCCATAGGAGCTCAAAGGAGTTGGACAGAGTCTCCATGTGGGATCTCCGTTTCTGATACTCAGATGCCATTGATTTTGATTTTATGCGCTGTTAAGAATTCTGCTGTCCGCCTTATACAAGGTTGTCCTTGGTTGCCGGGATAACCCTTTCGTTTTGTGATCCTCGGGGGGGGGGGGGACCCCTCAAAACCAAAGAGAAAAATACAATGCAAAATAACTTTATTAATTACTGTTGGTATTACAGTGTGTCAAAAACTAGCTATTACACAACTTCTTTATAGTTTCTTTGTAATGACCCTACTAAGGCGATCAAGAGAAACTTAGATTTTCTCAGAGTTCTGTTTTCGAACACTGAGCTCCCATGAATCGCCTGATTGACTTCACGACACTTTTCCCTACCACTCCCAACATGTTCTTGAAGTGAAGAAGAATTGGCGCATCGCAACCCTTTGCTTCATCGTTGTAGCAGTTAATCCAAGCGTCAACGTCGTTGCAAAGTTTGCCGTCGTGCAAAAGATTGAGGTATTTTCTGATGCAAGTCATGTGAACCACGCCTGCACACTCGGCCCATTCATCGTCATCTGAAATTAAAATCAAGAATAAAGCTGTAACGACAGTGACATGGTAGTAACGTAACGAAACACTAAAATGGTTTCTTTTCCGCAACACTAAAATGGTTTCTTTTCCGTAGCACTGAAATGGTTTCTTTTCGGTAGTACTGAAATGGTTTCTTTTCGGTAGCACTGAAATGGTTTCTTTTCGGTAGCACCGAACTGGTTTCTTTTCCCTAACACTGGGATGGTTTCTTTTCGGCAGCACTGTTTCTTTTCGGCAGCACTGAAATGGTTTCTTTTCGGTAGTACTGCAATGGTTTCTTTTTCATAACAATGAAATGGTTTCTTTTCCATAACACTGAAATGGTTTCTTATCCGTAGCACTGAAATGGTTTCTTTTCGGTAACTTAAATGGCTTCTTTTCTGTAGCAGTGAAATGGTTTCTTTTGGGTAACACTGAAATGGTTGCTTTTCTGTAACACGGAAATGTTTCTCCCGTAACACTGAAATCGATGGTTGCATTTGCTTTTGTGTAGCACTGAATTGTGTTCTTATCAATAACACTGAATTAATGCTTGCTTTTCTCTAGCACGAATGAAGTGACGCTGTCTTTTTAAATAAGTAACTGTTTATTCAAGTGTCCAAAATCTTTTAGCGTTTGCGCACTTATTGGGAGACATTGCACTATCATACACTCCACACTACGTTTTAGTACTCCATGTACACAACTCCCAGCTCACAAGTTCGTTTTCACTAATGAGGGAGGAGAACCGGAGAACCGGAAAACTTCGATGCAAGGAAAAGAGCGATTGACAAACTCAAGTCACATGTGATGCCCCGGCCTTCCGGCAATCAAACCCACAGAGGTGACAGACTGAAGCTCTCATCGCTCGGCCACCATTGCATTCCTTTAACTTCCCCGATACACTATTTTCTTTCGGAGCACTGAAGTAGTTTCTCATGTCGTCAATCTATTTGTTGTTTACGGTGCCTTACCTACACTATCCAGGTACTTGTGCTTTTTGGCAACGTCTGAAAGACAATATGAATATATCACTCAAACTTATATACTCCTGATGATTTTCAATCCAAATCCTACGTCAAATCACCATAGAAATATAGAAAACTATTTTTACGAAGTTACATATCTGGCATATAGCTGTCAGTAGACATAAATATATTTTTAAATAAATTTACTCTTTATTTACTTGGTTTACACAGGAATACCAAAAGCTGACATACAGAACAAATACTTATCTCTGACCGATCATCAGACTTACCAGTATCGTCGGTTATTCTTTTCAAATCATCGTAGTCGATATCAGGACAGATATCCATCTTTTTCACAAAAATACTCTCCTGAGTGAAGAGGTATCGCATATGGTCAAGGACAGGACCAGATTCATGGCCTTTTTTGGAAAAGCAGTTGGCGATAAGCTGTTATAAAATAATAATATGAACGTCAAAAGATTGTAAGCCAATGGCAAAGACTGGGCTTCCTGTGGTTCCTGAGAGTACCTGTGGCACCCGCAGTACTCGCTCTCAAATATCACGGGCGCACAGAATTCCGATTGCTTGACAGAAACAAAGTTAACGTACTTTTTCACCTTTTCATTTGCTAAAAAATGCTGCTGGAGTCACAGGAATTTTAGCCATAGTTAACTCGTGGATATGTAGCCCCCCAAATGCGGCAGTATAAGTAGTCTGCGCCGGCACGCATATATTAAAATTTGTATTTTTAGCGAGCTCTTAATAATATTCTTTCCACAATTTGTAAAGGAAACGTTAACCTGTAGTCTTAGGCAATGGTCTTTCTCTCCACCAATTTTGCTGACTACTTTCTTGTATTCTTTAAGACATTCCAGAGGGAGTTTCAGTTTGTCGTCTGCCGCCATGCTCCACCATGGAACGAGAACAAGAACTAGCATCCAGATAGCATGCATCGTGAGTAGGTTTCTGTGGAAAATGAGTAAAATGTTACAAGTAAACTAGACACTTGCCTTTTATAATTCTGTAGATATTTGAATGGTGAAACGCTTGTAATTATAAAAGTTTGAGATCGATATTTGAAATATTTCAAAAGGTATCAGCAATTAAAGTAGTTGTTAATGTGCAAAATATAATTACGAAAACTCTCGGTCAGGGATGGAACAAGCTTTGACGTATGAATAGTTACAACAATAAATTACCCAGTGTGTAGCTCCGCTACTAGCCTATGAAATAATGGACTACCTATCTTCGAGGAAAGTAAGAATCATCAGAACTAGTTTTGCATATGTTTCGCTTATACTATATACTTGGCAGAATATATACTAAATAATTTTCGAGAAAATTACCTTGTATTATCGTATACGTGTACGTAGTATTATCTCGCTACAAAACGTAACGAGCCGTCTAGTATTCGTAAAGCAGAGTTCAGTGTTACGTACGAATATATGATCAATGTTAAGTTTGAATTTAGTGACCTTAGAGCTTTTTGTATCTAGTTTCCTGTTACAGTTTCGCTTTTTTTAATTTTATACTGAAATTTAGATTTTGCTTCATTATCATTTAAGGACTTTCAAGGGGTCTGTTCCTCTCTTTCACTTTTTCACTCCATAACTCTTACGTTTTATCCAAAGTAAGTTTGAGTTGCATGGCTCAAGGTACCTAGGGATCAGTCCATATTACAATGCCCTACTGATTTTGATCCAAAGCAAGACTGAGGTTTTTATCTGACTCAACGTCAAAATGAACTCATTAACAAAAAGGGTTGAGTATTTTTTATTAATAAGCTAGCAGAGATGTATCTCTTGAACACAGATCTAATTTCCAAGGGATTTCGATATCATAAATTAGAGTTAATGATTTTCTAATCAGGTAGGAAATGAAAAGAGAAATTAAAACTAATAATAATATTCTCTTCGCGTGTGTAATTGTTGACTTAGCAGATATCTTTTCATTAAACCCATGGTCAACGCACAGCTTTCATGTAAAAAAGTGACAGCTTTTGAAATTCTGTGCCTAATAAAGTTTATTATTATTTAACTTGTTAATTAGCACTTTAATACTAGGAAAGTCAACAATATTATTACTAAAGATAACCGAATACCAATTTTTGACAGCAGCAATGTAAATACTAATAAAATTTGATTGGAACAAGTGATGAAAACTCCCCTTCATTGTGGAAGTAAATTTATAAGCACTTGTAGATTTGGCTTTTTCTCAAGACAATTTATACCTTATAAGAACCCAACTGACTCCTCCTTTGAAAAAATTGAAACAAAAGAGAATTTGTTTTCCTAAATGCGATTTGGTTACCCAGGCAACCGATAACAGTATCGTTCCCTGTTGCCCTATTACATCACAGCTATAGACTTTATAATTTAGTGAGCCTGAGTTAAGGGGAAAAAGTTCTAAATATCAGTAAGCTATGTACTTTTTATATAATGCTACAAATTCCCTTTTGCTTTACATCATTTGCTTCATTAATTAAGGCTAATTCAGGACTTAATACTGCTAATTTTAAGGTCTATTAGAGAGTTAACTAGAGATAGAGTTGCGAACAATATGAATGTAACTTAACCAAAGTTTGCATCTTCACATGCAAGATCTAGAAGAAAAAGAGGATGAACGGATCGAAACGCACCATGAATATAGAGAACCAAGAATAAAGAACAGATAGTTAAACAAACGTTTACACCCCATTCAAAACAACTTACAGCTATTTCATTATATTACGTATTTCAATTTTCATCTATTAATTGTCCAGTTAATACATTCTCTCTACTATTTTTCTAACCCTAGCTTCTGTTATTAGGTCATTTTAATGACATATTTTCTTCGTTAAAGTGCCCTCTATAACTTTTTTTCATATGAAAAACACTCGTCTTTTTGAAAATGACAAAATCCCGTCACAATATATACTTTAAGTCGTTAATCGGTTTTTCTACCAGTATTTTAACTAAAGGTGTCCCGCAAAGTACAAAGTTAGAATCATATATTGTACGAGTTGTGTCGTGTTCAAATATGTTACATCATCTTTTTTTTACGCGTTGACTTACGATTCATCAAATTAAGTTAAATTAATTGAAATTGAAATTGCATAGTGATCATAGTTACGAGTTGTGTAGCATTCAAATGAGTTTTACATCATCTTTTTGTATGAAGCTGACTCAGGATTCCCTAGGAAATGATCAACTTAAAATATCATCATGATATCATATGATATTATTTAGTGTTTTATTTGGACCCTAGCCTGTGGTTCGAAACGGGCTATCAACACTAGTGCTGCGAACTAAGGCGAAGTGACATTTAAAGCAGATTTAGCTTGTTAATATGTTTCTTTACATTGATGCTGTTGACAGATCTAGAAATCGACAGAAATGTTATTATAAGTTTTGCTCCGAAATTTGAAACAATACTAACATTTCTAAGTTTGGTGGTCAATTCACCGATCCCGCATCCATTGTTCTGCCTCCGTAGTTACTGTTGCTACGTCGGACAAGCTAACATGTTTTTTGATGTACAACCTGATACAGGCACCCGATTGCTGAAATTTGTAAAGGCCTTTCTGAGACTGAGTGCATTCTAAAGGAACATCAAGAAATCGTGTGATAATATCTATAAAACATCTTCGAATTCGAGTTTTGTTGCTCGGACATTTACTATTCCATTGGGAAAACCATCCATTGTTTAGTGGCCATTCAAGCAAAGCCGGGATCGGTGTATTACTACGATTGCTCATTA
Organism: Telmatactis stephensoni; assembly: GCA_029948255.1. Lineage (NCBI taxonomy): Eukaryota > Metazoa > Cnidaria > Anthozoa > Actiniaria > Isophelliidae > Telmatactis > Telmatactis stephensoni. The sequence goes on along the minus strand of JALIZF010001622.1, from coordinate 336,306 downwards.
TTGATGTTTCCACTGCATTTTACACTAGTTTCCGGTCCACAAGTACCAATGGTCTTTTCAACAACTATTGGTGACTTTTTCTTTGGTTATTTCTCAGTTTAGAGTTTGGAAAGTTTTAAATTAGTCAAGTGATGCCCTAAGTCAGCAAAACATTTGTGTAACAACAGCTAGGCACTACCTGAAACAATCATTTTTGTAATACTAAACACTTGCATACTTGCATAAAGTACTATAGGAAATCATGATAATAAGCACTTTATCTCAAAATGACGTTTTTCAAGATAGGCGACATCCTTATAACTACTATTCAACTTGTACAACATTTAAATTCGCTTTGTAAATTAATGAGGAATCAATAATCCGAAAATCTCTGATATTGGTAGATGTTGATGCTGAAAGATACGGCAACATAAATTGAGGTCGTCTGTCAATGCGGGCATGCATCCGTAAAAAACTTTCAACTGACTTTCCCCTAAGCTAAGTTTGCAAGTTTTCTTGCACTGGAAATGAAAAGTATAGGAATTTGAAGCTAATGTCTTCTGGTTTTTCCCATCAAGCTTCTACCTTACCTTTAGCTGATGCACTATCAAGTCTTCCAATGATGAACTGATTGTGTTCACTGTGTAATATGTGCACTTAAAGAATAAGCTGCATTTTTACCCGCCCTAAATATGTATCCTAGCAACCAACAATCTCCAATACAATGCTCAAACAAAGCGTTTCCAATGCAATACAATGGTCAAAGAAAGAGTTAACTTCGTCATCTTAATTGGATTACATTCAATATTACATCAATATTAACTTTTAATCAAAGGCCACGCTTATTAAGTCATTGATGAATATCGCATCTTAATCAATGATCTGAAGCTTTCTGTTCGCCGTGTGTTCATAATTTTTGTGAAGTTTCTAGGTTTTCACCAAGAGACAATAATACTAAGAGAGCGAAACTCAGTATTGATGTTTGTGCTTCACGGTGAATGTTTAAGTGTTTATCTATAATCATTTATAACGCGACGACGTTTCGACGATCCTCAGGTCTGTCTCTTTTTCTTGAATATTCTTGTTAGAAGTCCTTTCCATGGGTCAATGGGTGCGAATTGGATGAATATCTTTATAGGGGGTGATTCGTGTAGGCTTGATCATGACACTTAATCGGAATTTTTTATTTAGGCTGAACTCAGCATAGTCGATCTTTAGAATTAAATAAAAAAAATTATCACAAATTTAAAAAATAAACAGAACGTCGTAATATACTAGTAGTCCTTAGTTTGCAGTTTTCTCGATTATTTTCCATGGCCAATTTTAGTGGCTATTGCCCGGGCTATTTGCAATTTTTGTTTAAATTTTTGGGAACAAGAGTGCCTCAGGAATGGTCCATTGTTCCACTCCTGTCGTTCTACGTGAGCTCACGTTTGGTTCAGACTTTTCTTTTCTCCAAGTAGCTTTATGTAGCTTTAGAACCGAAAGACAGAACATTAAAATGAATGCAGGGTAGGGCAGTAGCGCACGGGCTCTGTTGCATTTTAGTGTCATACTCTTTCGGATGAAAGCCCCGGCGACGTAGTAACTGCTCTCTGACATCGCTATTTTCAACAAATAGATTCTGTGCGTCTGCACTCTAATAGTGCACAGATGACGTCAAAATGTGATAAGAACAAAAACGTTCACCAAGAGATGAAGTCCAGTGGCTCGACTGTTGTTCTCACCACATTTTATTTTGTTTTTAATTTTGAAAGTTTATTTTTCTATGACATTTTTGCAATTAGGTGTAAACAATATCTAGCCATTTGATGTCACGCGTCATCTAATGCATAATAGTCATAATAGTGTAATAAAGCGATCAAATAACGACAGCAAATATTATTTTTTATTTGATAACTCAATAATTAATAAAAATGGTGTTATAAGATTTGATACAAATCATTAAGCATATATATATTTAAAAATCGTAAAAACTAATCAGTAAAAACAAAATCAAAATTAAGTTGAAAACATCGCTATAAACAGAGAACATGCATTATAAAGGCAACAGCTTTCTTGAAAATTAAGCAAGTTTCATTCAGGACACATTATTTGGGGGGTGGGGGTGGGGGTGGGGGTGGGGGGTGGCGCTTTAGCAGACGTTCTTTGGGTCATCTCACTTGCATAACAACCCAAAGAGCAACTGCAAAGGCCGTTGAGGGGTGCAGTAGCTGCTTGTGCAACAGCTACATTACCAAGAAACAAGTCACTGCTAAGTTTGGTGGCTTTAATCCAGTGATGATGACTGATTCACTACAAATTTACACAATGGCATCATTCTAATAAAACTACCAGAATACTTTAAAATTTTCTTTCTTTTTAGATTTTTATTTCTTCCTGAGAAGAGCAAAATAATTGGCACTGATTATTTCACAAAAGCAAGCGGACAAAGCATTCGGGTAGTTTTAGTTATGACACAATAATGCACGTCACCTATTGTCCTCATCATAAGCGATGAGACTTCTCTAATAAATACCTCAACTGAAGAACATTTTTGAAGTGTAATTCATGATGATTAGCTTGCTTAACTTCCAAGAACTAAGATCTAATTAATTTGTAAAAATATATTAAGTGAAAACTTTATGCAATAACAATTATCAAAATCTGGTCTAATTACATGTATGTAATTATGATGCGTCAATTACAGTCTATTGCAGACTGCAGAACAGATACATTGTTACAGCAAAACTGTTCCAAATACTTATCTGAAATTGTTTACAATGATTAGAGAAAGAGGAAGAGTGGGAAAGAAGGAAGGAAAGAGATGAGAGAGAAGTGGAAAGGAAAGAGAGAGGAGAGACTTGTGGGAAGGAAAGCAGGAGAGAAAGAAAAGGCTCTGCATTTCAAAAAGCAAAGGTTGAGGCAACTGAGTTTAAAATGGAACTCTTCTTTAGACTGATGTACAATGTAACTGTTTTGCTGACTGCAGCTTTGAACATATTTTTATTATTTTTTCAATATAAGAATAATTAAGCTAAAATATATTTCTTTGGTAAGCAGGATATAAACATTTAGAGTTCTATATAAAGATACATGTATGAAACACCATGAAACAAGGCATTCATGTATGTTTTTGTCAGTTTTTGTGTAAGGTGTCATAAAGTGTCTTTAAAAATAAACTATGTAGGAATCTTGCATCCATTCTTAGGACCAAAACCATTGACCTTCTGTTGACTTGTAGAACACGTACAAAGTGGATTTAGTAGCTTTGGATCAACAAGAACCTCACCACATGGACCACGAAAGATCATCCCACAACAGATTTCTTCTTGTCTCCATAGTGATAGATCAATATATGGCAACTTATTGAATGTTGAAGACTTTAAAGAGGGAAACAAGAAAGATGTTTGACAACCTGTCGAGGAGGTAGACTTTGTGGGTTTTTCATTGGGGGTAGATGAGCTGGAGGAACATTCATCTGATGTGTCGCTAGGAGGGGGACTTGGTGATACACAAGCTAATGATGGTGGTGATGGGTAGTCACTTTCATCTTCTATATCTGATGATAGAAAAATACATAAGGAATCATAAAGAGATGAAGGGAAATTTGTAATTAACAAATAGAACAGCTTTTTCCGTGCTCCATTCAGTAATACAGCACGAAGGAAGTGACAAAAGCACGAAAGAAGTGTAGGGAGACCACGAGTCGTAGGTGAGTGCTCTCCACACTTCTTGAGTGCTTTCGTCACTTCCTAAGATTCTTTCCTAAAAAATCTCAAAAGGTGCGTGCGCGGTCGAGCTCGTGCTGCTGACATCAGAACTGTGCTCCATTCTCTGATAAAGTACAGCTGTCAGCCAATCAGAGCGTGCATATCGACAAGGGTATATAATAACACCATATAAAAAAGAGAGACAACTTACTGACATTTCAAGCCTTGGCCCTTTAACAAAGAAAAAGAAGGGACAGGCTCTGACAAAGGGCCAATTTAGACTCAAAAATCAGTAAGTTATTGCTCTTTTTGTATGGTGCTACAAATTTTCCTTCATCCCTTGTTGTATTTTTTATACATTGATGGGCCCCACACTAGTTTACTTGCTAGTCTCCTTTTGTATAATGAATCATACATGAATTACATAAATATAAAGCTCATCTTGCAATAACAGATCATGTAGCAGTTATATCTTGCTCAATGCCAGTTTCAACTGCACAAAATATATTCAAACTTGCAAGCAAAAGCTCATGGAAATGGAAAATATTTACTTTACTCATTCACACCAATATGTACCTGGCTAACGTGTGTGCATTTCTTGCATTTTCACAGGCAATTACCAAAACTCCAAATAATATATTATACACAATCAAGGCTGCCACTGAGCAAGATATATGATTTGTATAAATATGAAAATTTTATGGTTTATCCCAACAATAAAATCAGCTCTCATCAACCAGTGGTGTAGCCTGGAGGTAAGTAAAGCCAGTCAAAAGGGATCTCAATCAAGAAAAAAGGATTCCAATTACTCAGATGAGCAATTAGGTTCACTTGTACTTTCTCAGCTTTCTGAGGTATGCACATGCATAGTGCATGATCAAATAAACATTCTTGTCAAACTCTCTTAACTAGTGTTCAATAACTACATGGAAACATTCATTTTCAATTTCTAACAATAAAGGTGATCTTAAGGCATTAATATGATTGAAGTATAGTTTTACAGCGCATATGCACAACAGTTGCAAACATGGATCAAGACATGTACACGAAAAGTTGCATTCTGTGTGACACCTCAAAATTGTGTTTATTGGCCTTAATTAACATACAGAGCAAATGCAAGGGCAATGCGAAGAAATAAGATCAGTTGAATTCATTGTATGACTATCACGACAATGTTGTGACACCATGTTCAGTACATAATTTCACTTGTGTTTTGTCCCCTTCTTCACACTGGTGACAATTTTGAATACAAGTTTGTCAGAGCAAATTCTTTTTCACATTGCAATGCATCTGCTAAACCAGACCTCATGCAACAGTGACTTCAATCAAATGTATGTACTAATTCAGCTGGAAGATTTAGTCTTGTGCCATATGTGCATGGTCAAACAACAGTAAAATTTATTGTATTAAAAATTAAAAACTACACAATGACTCTTGTCCACTCTTAGGGGGTGTTTACATGACACTAGGATCATCCTAGCATGAACACCTCCTTAAAATTGCTGTTTTTAACAACTTTTATAGTATGTAAATTATCTACTAGAACTTGTGCACACTAATTGGGGGATACTGTATTCTCCAGGGGTGGATTTAGGGGAGGGGTGCAGGGGGTGTGCACCCCCTCCTGAGATGAATTTTATTCCTTTTATTCTCAATATTTTTCTTGGCAGTTTCCAATTTATATGACAATGCAACCCCTTCAAAAGATGGTGCCCCTCCTGAAGATAATTCTGGATCTGCCCCTGCTCTCTCTCACACAATACCACTACATTCAAATATTCTATGCACACAACTCTCAGCTCACTATAATTGTCAGTAGTTATTTTTTTAAATGTAAAAATTAATAGAAATACTACTAATAATAATATAAGTCTGTCTCCTTTTACTCTTTGTTGACAACAGAGATGTTGAAGGGCAATATTCAGCAATAGTGAAACCAACTGCAAATAACAGCTGTCAATGGCTGCACAACATAAATATCTGAGGAGCATACATGTATACAACCAGTATACATCATGTTTGCACATAAACTTCCATCAACAGTCAATATTTTTCTGTATACTTCCAGTCATCTATATGCATGATCAAGTTTTACCATGTGCTTAACATATTTGAAAACAACATTTGTGTCTGAAACAACCCAAGGATGTTGACAGAAATAAGAATAACATGTTAACAGACACATCAACCACAAAGGTGAAAATGGCAAGAAAACTAGAATTCAAATTCTTTGGTTATTATTCATGTTGGGGGGATGAAATACATGAAAAAAATGAATCAAAGCTGAAAATTTTAAGCCATTACAATGACCTAAATATCATATAGTATTTAACAACGTTTTGGTCTTTGAAATGTTACGAAAAATACATATTAATAAATAAAATAATCCTAAATAAATAAATAATAAATGTTCTAGTGTTCTAGATGATATGTCTGTCCAAGTCATCTTAATTTAGCTTTGAAAACTGAGCTCAAAAATGACATCTGTTGTTTAAAACTGATAAAAGTTTTTAAACGAGGAACCATGTCGAGAATAAAATATTTTGATAAAAATAAAAGCAAAAAAATTTATATGGAAAAAGTGACATGTGATAAAAATCTTACAGTAACTATTTTGCGGTGTCCTAGAATTAAAATTTTACCGGAATTGTTTTTTATGTAAGAGATAAAGGAGGCAATTTTTTAATGTACCAGATAAAGGAGGCAAAAAAAAAAAAAACCATTGACATGTCAAGTTAAGAATCATGTTTAAACTCGAAATTTCCTCAGTCTGTAAGTTATATAATATCTGAAAACACGTTTTTTCCTGAAATTCTGCGTAAATAGAGTTTCAATCTAGCGGTAGTCAAAACATGTTAGCGCGGAGTAAGGCGATCTATAGACTGAGTGATCGATCGGAAGAAACTATACGTACTATCAGACAAACAAATTTCTCCTCCAATGGTCCACAACAATGGATTTTCTTGAAGTCAACATGAATTTTCCTCTTCAAAAACCCGAACAACTAACTGACACCCCTTTTGATTTATCAAAAGCATTAAAACTAATTTGATGTTAATACTTAAAACCCAAATCCAAGAGATTTTGACTTTTTAAAGGCAATAAAAAGTTCAAAATATCTTGACTACTCGGGAGAAAGTTCTTCAACTGTGCTCGCACGCTTTCTTTTCAAAGACATTCTTTGTAAATGTTGAATGACAAAGCGTGAAAACACCATGATTTAAAGCTCAGAGAACTTCTCACAAAATTACAAAGCACTGAATATAATCGCGAGGCAAAAAATAAGCTTTTAACACAGTGAAAGCTTGTTGTTATACTTGCCATTTGCATCCATCATGGAATCAATGGAAGAATCTTTCATGACACTTGTTGAATCTAGATCTTCTAGTTCCACCGATTTAAGGCTTCCATTCTGAGAGACAGCCGATCTAGATCCCCTTCTTGTTCTTGGAGTTCTTTTTACGCTAGCCTTACTGTCAACAACCTAAAGATGACCAAGAATGAGTTCTAAAATACATTTTGATGACAGCAAAATCTATGCTCAAAAACGCGCGTCCATTGTGCCTTGAGTTTAGGAAGTTTAGTACTGCGTTTAACAACTTACATGCTTCCAGTTCTTTGTGCTTCCTTCAGGAAGCTTACTCCATCTTTTAACAAGCAATACACAGGCATTACATATCTCTCCTTGACGTTTCCCATCCAAAACGAAGCAGCCTTCGAAGTGTTCTTCATACTTTGCCGAAGATGTAAACCGCGAGCTGGAGGATTTTGCACCGCAAATGCAACATCCGAGCCGCGATCTGTAGATTTTGGGGCGATGAGTAGAGAACATGTCCTGTCTATAAAGTATGATGAGTTGTTAAGGTAATATTTTGTTAAACAGCGAGTTCTTGAAACAGTTTTGACTTCTCTTCTACCTGCAATGCCCCTGCTAAAAGAAAATGACTTTATACTGGGGTCTTTGTTATCGTCTCAATGTGCTAGTGCGCATGCGCCAGAAATGTCTATGAATGAATGAATGAAATGATAGTAAATGAAGAAAGTGGGGAGGGGGGACATTTTAACAAATAAATACAAAATATGCGGACACGTGGAAATAAGATGTTTATCATCAAAGCTTGAGGACATCATGTTTGTAAATGTAAACCTGATTAAGTGTGAATTCACCAAGAAATCACTTTTCTGCATCTGATAATTTAAACCTTTACTGGGATTTAGATGAAGGAAAATATTACTGAGTTCTTGATAAGGTGCAAAGTATTCTAATATAGTAGATTTGGTAGATGGTACTGAACTGAAAACCTCTTCCCACTGAATTCATTAATTTTGTCTTTATTGTGCATAACTACTTGGACGTCACTCAAATACTCCAAACAGTATTTTTTGTATAGCTCATGAGCACAGCTATAATTGAATATCTGCATGAAGGACACAGCATCCAAAACATACACCATCAGGGTCACAATGCTTAAGTCTCCCATTACATTACACATTAGTGTTGTTGCATAATGATAGTTCACACTGTAATCGATGGGGATGGGGTGGGGGTGGACCATGGAGTAAACTGACTCACCATCCATTCAGTCCCTAGTCTCCTTCACAGCTGTTTTTAGTCTTATCACGCCATATGAATATAATGCTCCTCCTGTGGGGAATGGCATATGACAAGACTTTTCAAAAATTCATATTCTTGTGAGTTTTAAATTAATTTCCTCAGATTTCAATGTTTTGCTGATTATAACATGCCCTCTCCAACTATGGTAATTATTTTATTTTTCTGATTTACTAATTCAAAAATACCTGATAAAAGCTCATTACCCATGTCTTAATTATTGACATTTTGGTGCAGGTTTGAGATTGAGTTGTCCTTCAGCATCATTTCCTGCAACATTGGAAAGGTGGACACATGGTGCAACTGTGTTGTGTGCAATGTTGCAGGAATTGTAGCATCATGTGTATGTGTTCCGAGGCCTGAACATCGACACATTTTTACATGCACATTTTGACTGAATTCTCTTAGCTACAATCATTGCCAGAATTAGTTGGCATGCTTAACAGATATTCATATTTTATTGGGCACTTTCCCCAAAGCTAACTAGCACTAAACCCCCCTCCCCCCTGTACAATGTTGGGAGTCCTGTGGTTGGGTATAGGTAGTTGGTCCGTCTGATCTGGGGTACCAACTTGCCTTGGGGAAACAGCACATTGTACAGGGGGGGAGGGGGACGCGCGAACTAAGTGAAACCCGATTTCAGTACAAGCCAAAACATGCGAACGTGCCAAGTATTCTGGCAATGATTGTAGCTTGTCACTCTTAGTCTTGGATAAGGACCCTTATACATCACACTGTCTTAAATAGTTGTCAATCATACTATAAAATGTTTTATTTTAGCAAACAGATGTACAACTGTATGCTATTGTTGTGCTTATATTATAAGCAGTAAAGTACTAATATTAAGATATCTTTAGATTGAGTAATTTACAAACAAGTCAAAAAAGATTAATTAATACATCCATAATGGTACAATGTTATGGAACTATTCCAATTGAGCACTGTTATTAAAGGAGATCCGTTAATGGTGACTTGTTAGTCAAGGACTACTGTAATGTCCAGACACTAATCCATATAAATTTGAAATGAATCTCTTTACTGTTGACAAGCCTTCCATTCACTCAAAAAAGTCATTTTTCTTTTGTCTGAGGTGCATGCAAAAAACAAAATAAACTGACAAAAACAAAGCAAAACAAAACAAAACAAATACAAAACTAAAACTAAAACTAAAACAAAAAACAAAAAGAGAAAAAGAGATGCATTTCCAAATCTAATATCTGGATTAATGTGAATGTAGCCTAATATTATAGTAATACAAAAATTCTACTTTAATATAATTCATTACACATTTCTAAATTAGTCCCAATTATGCAGACACAACTGTAATTGGTTTTAAGACCACCATCAGTATCAGGAACTGCCACATTTCCTCTTACCCTAGTAAAAACATTCATATTACCACCATATGCACATGTGAAGTAGATTTTGTATGAGTGTGCCAAGACAGTGCTGAGATATCTATAAAAACTTTTGAAATTCTGCCATAATGGTTAAACCCTTGACTGTGTCATAGGTTTCACAGTTATAGAGGCTTTGCACAATCACATGATGGCAGCCATGACAGGAGGCAGGAACAATAGAGTCTGGACTAATCTGGTTTACATGAGAAAGAGTTCAGTTTCCCAGGGGGAAAAGACTGTTGTGCTTCCTGTCATGGCTGCCATCATGTGATGGTGCAAAGCCTCTATACAAAACTACTCACAACTAGTTACATGTACATGCTGCACCATGCACTAAAGCCTCTTCTGGGAATAGGTGACAGTAATTAATATAGTGTTCCAACAGTCACTCAAACAGGCAGAGGTTTTAGACAAAATAGTGAAAATTCTGCCTTTTTAGTGACTGTCTAAACACTGCTTTGGGTTTATGGTAGCCTATCTTCTATTCCCAGTGGAGAGGTTTTGTCTGACACAGCACCCAGGATTAATACCAATCACCTTTCAGTTGACTGATTCCAAGTATTTAATTCTAACAATGATAATCATTAGATAACAAAACATTTTTGGATTCAGCAGTAATGACAATTCCTCAGTAGTTGTCTTTTAATAAAACTGAAATAAACTGTTGCCGTTATAATGTGCCATACAAATACTACCACAATCCTTTTTGACATTTCTTTTCATATTCAAAATGAAATGTTAACACTCCTTTGACAAAACCAAGACAATAGTGAAATCTAATGTGACAAGAGGCTCCCAAAAAGGAATCTGGAAGTACAAGCCTATAAAACGGCATAAGGCAAGGCCTTATAGTAATAAATTATACAAAGAATGCATATGTTTTTGCTCTTAGGTATGCTTGTATTGCACATTTGGAACAGGCTTCCTGAAGAGTTGACATTAGCTCTAGACCTTATGCAACCAAAAGCACTGACAGTGCAAATACATTCCTTTTTATTCATGCACCATTATGTCTTCAAGGTTTTGGGATATGAAAATTAAAGCACACACTAATGTTCTGGCAAGAAGGCAAACCTTAATACGATGGTGCATGCATAAAAAGTACATGCTCACAATATTCCCATCATTTCTGCATCAGCTGGTCTCTATTGTTGAGACATAAGATTTGTCAGTGACCAAATAAACATGCACTTTGGTCAACCATTCCTCTTTAGTATCAATTATCCCATACAGGGGTAGTGAATGTTACTTGAAATTCTGAGAGTCTTGCCACAAATTTAGCTTAAAATTTGGAATCTTGGTGGCTGTACAATGTTTTGAAAATCTCTAAATTATCTAAACACAAGAAAGTCTTAAGTCCTGTTTTTGTTGTCGTTGTTGTTGTTTTTTTGTTTTTGACCAGGTACTGTTGCAGTCCTGCCAGCAAGTCTCCTATAGAACATTCACAACCCCCGATACGTTGTGTCTGATATATCAGATTTAAATACGAGAGATAATTCTTCTTATAGATAGTCATCTTCCTTCTGTATGTTGTTGCCTCTTTATGGCCTAGTTAGTTATGCACACAGTCTTAAGCTTTAATCCCTCCCAATACAATTACTGCTATAGTTATCATATATTTTATAACTATGTCTTACAGATGACTATAAAACAAGTGATTAAAGTTTAAATTCAAAGACATATGAAGAATGTTAATTAATGTCTCATTTGTATTGTAGCTAGTGTAATAAAAATAATATATATAAACATCTACAGAATTGTACACCTGCTTTTGGATTTTGGCTTTTTTGGAGGAGCTACTGTGGCTACATTGAATTGTCTGTAAAGTAAATTGAAATAAAGAGAATTTGGAATTAAAAACTAAGGTGAAAACTAGACAAGAAAGAAAAAAAAATGGTGGGAAAAAAGGAAGTGAGAAAGAGGGAAGGTAGGATTTTTTATGGAAAGTAGGAAAGGAAGGAAGGAAGGGAGCGAGGTTACGGAGGGAGGGATAGAGAGGCAGAGACAGAGAGAAAGAAAGAAAGAAGGGAGGGAGAGAGAGAGAGAGAGAGAGAGAGGGAGGAATGGAGGGAGGGAGGGAAGGAAGGAAAGAAGGAAAGAATGAAGAAGGTAAAAAGGGAGGGAAGATATTTTATGGAAGCAGGCAAGCAGGTTGTCATCATTATACACATACAGTATTGTTTTGTTTTGTTTTGATTACCTTATGCCACGGACAAGATCATGAAATGCTTGGTCAACATTAGTTCTTTGTTTTGCACTAGTTTCAAGATATGGAATCTATAATAAAACAAAGCAGCATTAATTTACATTTATTAAGTGCATATTTTGACTAACAAAGACTCGGCCCACCAAAATTAAAAATAGTATTCTTTTTAAAGCTGTGACTTCATATTAACAAATCATCTTACTTTAAGTTTTCTAGCTAATTCCTGCCCTTCAGCAGTAGAGACTGTTCTTTCATATTCAAGATCTGATTTGTTTCCTGCTATGATCATTGGAAATTCAGACCTTAAAAAGTAAAAACAAATATATTAACAAACTATTTTCAGATGGAAAAAATGACAGACAGACAGACAGACAGACAGACAGACAGACAGACAGACAGGCAGGGCACATCAAGACAGGAAAACAAATTGAATATTATTAATATTGTATCACAGAATAACAAACTGTCAGACAGACAGACAGACAGGGAGATACATGAAGACAACAAATAGACAGTTGATTAATAATGAGTAGACAGACAGACAGACGTACAGTGCATGTACTCAAATTCATGATAACCACTAACCTGTCTTTTACTCTTAGAATTTGGTTATAAAATTTGTTTATTTCATCAAAACTGAAAGGGAAAAGAAAATAATCAGAATTACAACCCCCAATGATCTGATCACCACCTGGTATTTAAAATAAACATGAAAATACAGTATAAAGCACTGATTCATATAGTCAAAAACAAACGTTTGAGTTCATATAAGCTTTTAAGTCAAAGATGTAATGAGAACTATTTTCAAGACAGCTGATCTGGACTAGCCAATAAACTATGTTACATGTACAGTCAAACCTCTCTTAATTAGGTGCATGACTACAGAAAATTTATGCAAATTAAAATGCAAATTAGGCAAATAGTTCATTGGTTTTTAATGAAATGTAATTTTCTCAATTGGACACCTCACTTGAACTCTCCACAACAGCCTAGTGGTCCTTGTGGAGAGGTGGCTGGCCACTGTATAGAGGCTTCAGTATGTACAATCATGTAATGTAATAAATGTTTGCATCAGATCAATGGTGAGGACAGAAGATGCTGGCCATTGTGGAGAGATGGTCGTTGTACAGAGGTTTCAATATAGAGTAAATGTATGTATCAGATTGATGGTGAGGACAGACAATACTAGCCATTGTGAAGAGATTGCTGAGTGAAGGTTTGACTGGACCTAATGTCAGTAACATAATGTCTAAGTATGAAAACATTCAAAATTCTTGCTGTTACTGTACTGTGTGTGACCATGCTGTTTTTGCACTCATATGAAATCTGCTCTATTACACTGTACCTTGATCGATCAGTTACAGAAAAGACTAAAAGAAATCCCTCTCCACTTCTCATGTACTGTTCTCTCATTGCACTAAATTCCTAGAAGAAGGAGGAATTTAAAAATTAGCCTTTCTGGGTCAATGATATATGTACATAATATCTAATGGTATATGGTAATCATGGTAATGATGGTACAGTATTTTGTAATATCAATAAAATATCATTTCTGAAGGCATCATAAGCAACAACATCTACAAATGTCCAGAAGTGTACTTTTTTCTGTATATATAACAGTGAACAGCCTGTAATAATACAGTCTATGTTACTTGTGAAGACATTATAGAGAACACTAAGACCGATTTAGCTAACATGTCATGTGAAAGAGAACGCTAAGCACTGATGAATTTTGTTTGAAATGACTACTGCAGACATTGCTGATGTCATGATGAGGCAGAAAAACAAGTGAAATGATGTACTGAACGCAGTATTGCAATGTCATCATAGTTGTTTCACATCCTCTTCTATTGACACATCACATTTGCTAAATCAGCCTATGCCTTAATGCAAGGAAGAGCAGTTTTTGTAATGACTGCAACAAAGTCTGTAAAAATATTGTTCAATCCCCAGTACCTGACACTATAAAAAAAAAACAGGGGAAAGCCAGAAAATTCCTGGTCTCCTAACCCACATCCTTGATCTTTGCTTACCTTGGTACAGTATGTGTCACTTAGATACATCCAGAACTAATACATGTACTTGTTAATTGTAAGTGCAGTACAAATTCATTTATTTTGAATTTAGAAATTTATGCTACATGTATATATGAAGAGCTTTCAGTGAAAATGGCCTAAATGGCTTTTTTGATGAAGGTTAGTACTCAAATGGTCAAAATTTGTATCAATAGTCTTTATATGCCTGAAATATTAATGTCTGGTCCTTTTGGAAAACATCACTTAGGTCTCTTTCACTGGGATCTCTTCATATTACACTGTGCATCACTCTATTGCACCCCCTTTTGATCAAGTAAGGAGTTAGTTCATTAGATTTAATACTGTAGAGCAATTTTTGTGCGAATGGAAAAACAATACAGCACAGCAAAGTAAGGTTATAGCAGGAATTTCATAGCTTTTATGGGCAACAAGGCACTGAATATATTGTTAATGGGCAGCATGAGGTGCCATCCACTTCTCACTTTGACAAAAACTGCTCTATTGTGTATTATACATACTGCACCAAACTTGAATATGATTGAAGGCATGAATGAAAATAATCTATTGGTACCAACCTCCTGTCCAGCAGTATCAAGAACTGAAAAGAGATGAATAGAGAAATGAATGAGAAATGAGAAATTTGTACACTACAACTTCTCTGATTTGCTGAAAATGTAATGGGAAATACATGTACAACTTACAATGTATAATATACACTGAATAAATGATGAGATTGATAAAAATAAAAGTTCTAAGATCGCAGGAACTTTTTTTAGGAAATCAGACCTATATGGTCTGTAGCAAAGAGAACAATAAAATCACAATTCATGGTAATTGTAGTCCTTTTTTTCTCCCTGAAAACACAAAATGCCTATTTAACCTGGAACATTAAAAGGTTAAAAACTTTTGAAGAGCAGACCCACTTCAAGCTATCATCTGGCAAAGATTAAATAAATTCCTGTGATATCAGAGGTTTGATTACATGCACATACTACAGATATCATTTTAATTTCTCTACAACATATCAAGCTTATAACTCTCTTTTATTGTACATCGGTAATTAAATATATACAATATCAGTCATTTGAAGTCATTTGAAGCATGATGAAAACATCATTATTATTACTAAAAATGGTTAGATTTATAAACACATGTATACACCATATTAAAATCACTTTCACCTATATGGGTACTTTGGAATAGACATTGATGGAAAAGGTCAAATTGTAGTATCAGTGAAAGATAATTATCATGACAACAACCTTCTGTACATAGCATCCTGTGACTGGTCAATACAGAAACAGTTAAATCTATAAATATCTTTATGGGACAGAAAAAGAAGTTTAAATTTTATAGATTTAAAATCTGTAATGCCGATGGGTTTAATAGATTTAAAATTTGTACAAATCATTACTGTTCAGAAGCAATCACTTTTATATACAATTTTTTAACAATAATTATTAATTACAAAAAGTCAGAGGAATGCATGTAAAATGTCAGCCAATACAATTAAATATTAATAATTTTGTGATTCAAACTATGTGTATTAGATTTCTCATGACCTTTAATTATAGTGGTGTTCTTGTAAGAAAGTTATTACAAGCATCAAAGTTCCACAGCAACTATCTTTGACAATCAACAAAGTCCTTGTATTTGCAATTGTTTGCATAATGATCAACAGTGTCTCAATAGAGTTCAAGTGGTTTAAAAATAATGAATATTTAACAACTTTTTTGTCAGACAAAATAAACATAATTTATTATACACTGTAGTACTGCAGTAGCCTTTGGTGATTTGTGAATGTGCATCTGATTACATACCCTGTTTCAGAGTACCCATTTCAAGTACTTCTCTAGAGAATTGTCAAATTTAATTACTAATCCAATTAATATTCTATGATCTAGACCCACATTTGTATACTGTATGAAGTATATGTACTTTGACAGAATTATCAGACAATCACAATTTCAATATGCATACTTAAAAGACTTCTGATGCTGTCAGAGCTAACTTTCAATTTACCATAATCAGACAAGTCATAATTAGCCTAAAGGTGAACTTGAGTGATTTTCAGTGGTTCCAGTAAACAGAAACTGAACATTATTATAACACTGAAACTTTTGTTACTTTCTAGACAATGTTTATGCAGTTGTATAGTTATTATGCAAACTGGCTAAAAGTCATAAAAGTAAACCAACATCCAACAATTTATTTATAAAACTGCAATGTTCTAGTGATATTAGGAAGTGTTCCAAAGAAATTACTTTATTATACATGTACAGATATAAAATTGAAATGAAATTCTTTATTTAAAGAGGCTGGCATAGAATAGTTAAAATAACTAATAATTTCTTATTAAAAGAAATTTGGATATTGATTTTAACAGTTGAAACGTTGAATTTTATGCATAATCTTACTGTTAAAAACTAATCATTTGTTATTAATAGAACAAAAATATAATCTCCACATTATGAACAACAGTTTGATCATTATGTCAATCATTACAGAATATGTACCCAAACAGGTCTTATCTTAATTTTTTTCTTTTAAACAACATAGGAGTAGATAAAAACTAATAATTATCTTTATTGTATCTAGATATGAGTATTCATGGTCATGTTAATTAATTCTTTCTATATATTCTAATAAAGTGAAGTCCAGGAACATCAATTATTTAAGCCATAAAATGCCCATATGTTCTCAATCTTGCAATTGTAAACTTCAAATTCTTGGTTCATGAGGATTAGATCGCAAATCCTGAGGGTTTTAAATGAAAACAGATTCTGGGCCAAAGAAAAAAGGAATTCTACAATGTAAGTGAATATTCTAAGCTTACTGACAAATTAGTTTTGTCATCATTATGCTGTGGTGATAGTGAATTCCATTGCAGGGTTTAATTAGCACAGTTTCTTGAAGACAGATAACATGGGGCTGCTTGACATGGCTATTCTACTGCTCATGTCATAGCAATGACACAATGATGCTATTTGCCCTCAAACAACAAAACTCAGGCCCCTGAATTAATGTTCTGGAGAGATGCTAATGACAGGAGTGCTGTGAAATGCAATGGAAAGAAAAAGAAAGCAAGAATTTTGAGCGATGAAAGTGATTCTAATTTTTTCCAAAGAAAAGTGAAACCTTCCTTTAATTAATAATTTTACTACATTATCATCATTATTAATTGAGTAAGGTTGTTGTGACAGACCTGCTGATGTCATTGAGCAATTGATATAATTTAATTAGCTTAATCAAGTATTTTTTGCAATATTCATTGCCTAACCCCAAGCAAGTTCCAGATCTGTTACCTTGTTTACAAAGCATACAGCACATTGCTAAATTGTATTTCAATTTCTATAATGTTCAGGATATATTAAACGTATAATATTAATTACTACAAATGCATATACGAGCAACAAAATTCTTTGGCCAGCATATAACATTAACATGGCACCGAAAATTTAAAATGTTAGGAAGTCTGGACTCATAACTGTCGCTTTGTCATGAAATGGTCAAGCAAGAGATCAGACGTGATTTTTTATGAACCATTTTATTCTAAATAAAGACAAAAATGTAATTTTGTTTGAACTGTTGGACAAATGTGAAACCTTTCATCATAGCCAAATAGAGATCTGTTATCTTTTGAGTCAAATTAGGAACGGTTTTAGCATTCCCATGGTCGGACTAAATATGGGAGTCAACTCAAGAAGTCAAATCACAAACAGCACTTTGATTTTCAAATGTCCTTGGGTATTAACGATTTTTTAAAAACTAATAAAGAGCAAGAAGGCTACTTACTGTCTAAATGAGCGACTCTGTCGTCTATAACGCATTGTTTTCGGTAGCTATCTTCAATGGTTGGGTCGTAGTCACTCACAAAGTGTGATTGAATAAACTGAATCGTCAGGGCTGATTTTCCAACGCCGCCTCCTCCAACTACAACTAACTTGTACTGCTTATCAACATCCTTCTGCTCTCTAGCCATGTCTGTACGTTGTTGGCTTGTTACAGACTAGAAAGACGGCTGTAAAGCAGTAAATCACAACACATACAATAATCTTTTGCCGATAGATTGCTCTCTTGTAGAAGGGCGGAGGGGTTTCATTCCATACATAGCAATTTACAAATCCCAGGGATAACCGCGCGCTATCAACAAGGGAGGGGAGGGCAGTGCATAATAAGTTAATCCCAGTAATTCTTTTCGAAAGACAAGCCAGTTCTTGATTCTTTGGATTTATTCCTTGGATTTATTGAGACGTTTCGTGGAAAGTATGTATATTATCTAACTGTCTGTCTGTCGCACGGGAACAGCATTTTAGTGATTTATTTTTCTGTGGCTGCTTTGGCCGGTTCACAGGCTCATTAGCTGCTGATTTGCATGCAAAATAAATACAACTATACCCTACCTGCAAGAAGAATTGAATAACACAGTTCTCACGATCTTCAGCGAGGGATCAACCAGAATGTAAATATTGCCCTGACCTGACTACAGATAAATTTAAAACAAACAAAAAACAACTTTCATGAGCTCAAAGATATTTTTCCTGGAACTGATCAAGTCTCTAGCATACCGTATAGAGATGGTCCCCTGCTTGTATATAGCTACCTCTGGTTTATAATCTGTCCAAAAGATGTAAATTCTACACAACAACAATATAAATGGGACGATGTAAGGAGATTGCTTATATACCTTCCCATCAATCTAAAAATAGCGACTCATTTGCATATGGTATGACATCACTTTGACGTCAAATTCCTCGAAAGTGTCAAGGTAAATGATTCAAACATTTCGTTATTTTACTTGTTTCATCAAATTATTGAGTTCCTCTATTTCATTCTGAAAATAAACCTTTTTTCCAATTATTTCCCAGTTTCAATTCTTTATCTATTTAATGTTATTTGTTCGGGTTTCATTCGGCCAATCTTCGACTGTTACTCGCTTTCCGTGCTCGCTGGGTTTCCTGGGAAGGTTTCAAAATGGCGTACAGGGCTCTCACTGCAGCTCGAGTAGCCAGAACATTTTCACCTTCCACAGTTATAAGAACTAGTGTTTTAGGTCAAAGAGCAGGTAATGCAATTTATTATACATTATTTTAACGATATGCTACATTTATGAAGTATTTTCAAAGCTTTTTGATGTATTTTCTGCAAGATAGAAAATGCCATATTTTTGCCAGGCTCTTCACGTTACACTTTATAAGGCTATTTGGAGTTCAATCATATTTGTATCTTTCACTTTTCTTTAGTAATAGCCGGTTATCATACATCAAAGTCCGATCCTCCATTACCAGTTCCAAATGATGACAACAGGAATGTTGTAAAGACTGGTTGGGCTGATGATGGTCTTGATCTGGGAGAATACCCAAACTTACCATACATCTCATCTCAAAGAAGGCAGTTCTTTGGATGGTGGGATATGCAGGATAGGAGAAATTATGCTGAACCTGTATGTACTTTTACTGTTACTAAATAATGTGATACCACAGAACAAGTACAACTCAAATTAAACTTGTACAGTCTCCAAAAAGTTATAGCAATACTGTGTTGAATTTGAAAGTGTGTGGTCCATTCTGTTGTACATTGCATATGGACAGCAGATTTTATTTGACTCTGAAAAACTCTCAACATAGTACAACAGTATATTGTAATGGGAATGTACCTCGTCCCATGGCCATGCCTTTTTTTCTGTCATTTTTCACTGTTTCCCTGACATCACATGAAATATAGAACACAACAAAACAGTTTTGTACATATATTGTACAAGAGTATGAAATATGAAAGTAGAGCAGATTTTGTATTAGTGTGAAACTTACTGCATGGCCATGTTAGTGCTGAGTTGTCTATAAATACATGTAGGTTCGATCGAAGTTGATATCCTGCTGTAACCATACCATAACCATGCAGTGCCATTTTCACTTTCATACGAAATCTACTCTAGTCAACAGTCTGATTGTCTGTGCTTATTTTTCATTCAATAGAGTGATGTTATTTAACCTAGCTATGAAATAAAAACTAATTGCTATTGTTCAATTGAATTACAGTTAACTAAATCATTTATTTAATTACCTCAAGGTTACTATTTTTAGGGAATTTTAGCAAGTTCCTCAAAATCCCTGAATTGTGTACTTACTAAAATTAGTATTTTAGAGTATTTTTGGTCATTTACAGCATCAGTCTAATCAGTCTAACAGCTGATACAATAATTATTACAATTGTTATTATAATTATTATTACAAGAATTATTCTTTTCTTTTGTCATATGATTCTTGAAGCCTTCAAAGCTTCTAAACTTACTTTCTCATTCTCAAAAGATTAATTGTGATAAATTTTCACAATAAATTTATAGTGAAATTGATTTGTGAAACTAATGGTTTTGTAATTGAAAGGTTTTTGTTACTACAAAATAGAAAATTCATCCAGACCAATATTGAGACCATCAATTTTCTTGCTATTTACAGGTTCATGAAGATGAAGATGCTTTGAATATCTGGGTTTGGCAAGAAGTTGAATGTAATGATAAATATACCAGGTATATAATGTACAGTTATGACTTTTTATTTGACTTACAATCTTGGGATAAACTGAAGAAAATCACCCAGGGATATTTTTGTGCAAACAAACTACCTTAAGGTTTAGTGAGTATATAAATTACCAAATTTTGGTGAGCTCCTCAAAATGCCTAAATTTTGTACTCACTGAAATTAGTATTCTTGGGTTTTCTTGGTTAATTTAGTAAAAATAGTAAACAAAAAAATCACTAAACTAAGTACTGGTAGCCACTAAATCTTCCCCAGCTTGAGAAATTGCTAAATGTATTCCCAAAAAAATAGTTACTAATTCCCCTGGGTTACCAAGGATGTATCATTAACCTACCATTGAAATTCAGTGATTGTTCTGTAATTTACTCTTTTTGTCTCAGCCCATTCAGACGATTCATACTAATTGAAGGTTGACTGTAGAAATATACAATAATATGAATGTTTTTGATTATAGGACTGATGTTCTAAAGCATTTTCTAATAGCCTTTGGTTTACTTGGTGTTATTGGATATTTTTCGTATTTATATGATGCTCCTTCACACAACCCAGCTGTAAGTTAATTATTGCTGTTGTTCATTTCCATGATTGTCAAGAAGTATTGCTGTACATGTAGATGTAGGATTTTGTTATAAATAAGAACTGGTGGAAAGTTCACCCACATCCCAACAAATTTTCATCCAGCAAAAAAGTATTCAGCAATGTTGTTTGCTCGCATTTATAATGACAACCCCACATAGCAGTGCCCTGGTATATTCATTTTTGACATGGAGGAACGGGGAGGTTTCGGAATACATTTTAATGCATAATAATATTTACCTTTTTTTACCAGAGGGAAAGAGCTTTGTAAAATATCGTGCCCTAGTAGTAGAAGGCACACTTAATTGGGGAGGGTGCCTTTTTGAGAGTAAACAGTTATGCAAAGAAATGTATTATTGGCTTTCTTATCCCTGCCTGGTTGGCTCAGTTGGATGAGTACTGGTCTTTATTGCAGAAGGCCATGGTTCGATTCCCTGACTGGACCAACACTCATGGTCTTTAAATGATTGCAGAGGTGCTGCCTTTGTATTGCAAATGGTCTTTGTCTTCCTGGTCTTTGTCTTCCTGGATAAGGATGTTAAACCATAGGCCCTGTCTCCCCACACTTCATGACTTGCACTGGAGGGACCTTGAAGAACCCACACCACTACTGTCTGGGGAGAGTAGGCCATGAAGCTGCCAGTGTGTGTGTGTGTGGTCTGACCAACTACACTAAAAAGTGTCAAGTTATTTGGCAAAAGCTGTTGTGGTGCCCCTGCCTTCATTGGTCTGGAAGGAAAAGCTAATAAATTAAACTAAACTAAAATTAATTAGGGTCACAATAGTAATACATTTAATTTGTAGCTTTACATTATTGCTTTCTTTTCAGTTGCCAAGAGAGTTTCCCTTTGATAACCTTTATTTAGAACGTGGTGGTGATCCTGATAAAGACCCTGCAGAAGATAAAGGAAAAGTTCCCAACTCATTGTTTGGAATGTAGACTGATTATGATTATTGTTTTCATGTAATTTGTACATAAATGTTTTAATTCTGTTCAAAATAAAGTGTTTAAAACTTTTCATTTGTTCTCATTTTTTATTTTCCTTTTATTTTTGTCTTCTTGATGTTGAAAGTGGCTTTCTTTCCTTTAATGCTTGTATTTTTACATTAAAATCCTGTTATGTATAGAAATGTGTAAAAATTCATTTGCCAGTTGTTAAGGTATTCAGTTCTGACAAATATACCAAATCGAAATACAGCAGCTAATTTGAATAACCACTGTTCTCGACTGACTAGCTTCATATTCATGCAAGTATATATTCACAGCGAAGCTAATAAAATTGAATAAAATGTGAAAGTGCTATTTGTGTTTTCAAGTGAACACAAGGCTAGCCGGTCAAAAAAATGTAGGTTCAAATAGGATGCCATTCACTTTTCGATTTGATCAATAGATTTTGTCGCAATATTTCTCGTTGGGCTACCTGTTGTTTGTCTATGACCCATAATGCTTTTCATCTATCAAAATGGCGGACATTGCTCAGTCATCCGGGAAGTTTAGCTACCAGGTCGTCATAGAAACGTACCTTACAATGTCCCGTCAAAATACATAGAAAAGACGGAAAGTATTGGCCTGAAAAAGCCGTAAATATGGACTTACTTCAGTTCTAAAAGAACTGAGAGCTCAACTGAAGTGTGAAATATTTATTTTTGTGTATATTTACTCAATAATTTGGTGAAGAACTGTGGAATTCGTTCTAATTTTCGAAGATGAACGGTCACGCGCGAAACTCAAACTTGAACTTGGTTTCTCCAAGATCTCCAAGTAGAAGAGCAGTTTCTCCTCGTTCTCCACAGTCTGCTGGTTTAAGTTATCCAAATATAAAACAAAGAGGTTATTACTCCGATATTCTTGCTGAAGGAGCAAGGCATGATGTAGCGGTAAGCATTGATTTAGCGCGCCAAATTGCCAAAATGACAACACTTTTAATCAAAGAAAGCGTAACTTTGTGGTGTTGTGGCCACAAAATAGTAGATTTTTGGAGTAACCAGTCGCTGAATGAATATATTTTGCTTTAATATTGATTATCTAATTATTATATCAATTAAAGAATAAGGACTATAGATATATTGATAAGATTTATATAAAAATGCATTAATGTCACAGGACGTTGCTGTTGGACCTGTAGCAGATCAGAGTACATTGTGGAAAGCTGCTAAAGTCAAGCATACTCCAAAAGGTGTCATTAGCATAATATTACTTATTGGTAGTTAACACTAGTTGTCATCCTTCGGAGCCAAGGTCGTCAGGATCAGGCTTGGGGGTGGGTGGGGGTAGCATGCATCCCATCCAGGAAAATAAACCCTTTTTAGTGGCATTAGAATTTATGACCTTCACAATTTAGCCAATCACAAGCATCTTAATTTTCAAAACCAGAAAGACCTTTGGGGCCCGGCACATCATTCATGTCACAGATGTGAGACAGATCTATTAAACAAGAGTTTTTTTCCAGATGTGATGAAGACTAGAGTCCCGGGGGGGGGGGGGGGTACTCCCATATATTTACTATACGGGGATGATCTGCTGAACAGGGTATGGTTTTTCGAGTTCCCTGTCATAAACAGGGTATCCTTTTTGCAATTTTTTGAGCTTCTGGTCATTTTCAGGGTAGCAGCTTTCGGCATCAACCTTTGTAGTTAGCTAGCCACAACGGCAACGATCTGTCTAGAAGCCTTATTTATCGTGGTTTGATCACGATCGCAAAAAACTCGTTAGGAAACTCATCTACATTACAAGCAAATAAGTACAGTACATTCTGCAATTATTATGCTAAAATCATAAACAGGGTATAGTATTTTGAGTTTTTTGTCATAAACAGGGTAACCGTTTTAGGATCCCAGCGGAACATCCCCACCCAAATACTGCTCAAGTACCCCCCCCCCCCCCCCCCCCGGGGCTAGAGTGGAGAGAAAGAGTGCAAAAAAAACAAAGCAGCTAGCAACATACAAGATTTAATGTACAGATGTGATATGGCAGTTTTTGTGTGACTGTGTGAAATAGGCTGTTCTGTGTTGTTTTCACAGTCACATGAAAATTAACTTATCTAAATGAGCAGTGCATCATATTGTGAGCCATACTGGGGTATAACGGCTGTGTTTTTGTACATGAGCATGAAGGGATCCATGTCATGACCATGTCAGTACCTCAACATCAATAAAAACATTTTGAAATTCCTGTTGTTGTCAAGTTGCCAGTCATAAGAAAACTGCTCTTTTCACTGAAGAAATCAACAGTCAAGCAAAACAATAATTGAAGGGTTCTCTGTGAAAATGACCTAAGTGACTTTTTGATGGATATCCAGACATTGATTTTTTGGCATAGGAAAGTTAATTGATATAATTTGATACAATTGAAAAAAATCATCAAAAAGTCACTTAGGCCATTTTTGTAGGGAGCCCTTCATTATTGTTATAATAAATAATATTAAATTATTGTGCTTTAATTTAGCCCTGACCATGTACCCATGTTTTGCAGCTCAATCAATAGAGTGCTTTTAGTCAAACCGTTCAATAGTTAACTATCACTAAATTAGATAACTATTTCACTATTTTAGCTGACGTCACATATTTTGAAAAATCACGAGCTAACGCTCTGAAAATCAGGGGGTCGTAGTATGTAAACAAATTGGAGCTAAGCGAAAAGAAACCTTTCAAAATTTGCGAGCGATCGTTTGAAAGCGTTAGTTCGAATTTATTTCTTGATTTATTTTATAGCATAACAAATTCAAAAAAATTACACGTTAGAACCAATATTCATTTGCTTTTCAACGTACAATAGCCTAGTAAGTAAGTAAGTAAGTAAGTAAGAATTAAGTCCCCCCTGAATTACATGACTGTTGGCTTGGCGGGGTTTCACTATTTTAGGTGACGTCACCTAAATAGTTAACTAATTTAGATAAATTTAGTTAACTATTGAACGGTTTGACTAAAAGCACTCTACCCAATTCTTTTTGAAGAGATGACTGTACATTCCCGTGGAATAAGTACTAATTCTAAACATTGTTTTGTTTAAGTTGACTCATTTAAAGGTCCTGCAAATTCAGAATCCCTTAAAACTCTTCTTGATGATCAATTTCATGGACCAACTACTGCTCCAATCACTGTTTCAGTAAGTCATCAATGGTTTGGTTAAAATCAAACCTAGGACTACTTTGTATCCCTTACTTTTATTTGTATTCATTATAGAGTTTTCCAGACAAGGCTTGGGAACCTAAGGTTCAGCTCCCATACAAGACTGAAGCAGGTCAAGTTCCAAGAAAAATTGAAATCGAAAGGTATTTGATGAAGTTTACAAATATATTATTATGATGAAAATAAAGTTAGACTATATCTGATACATTGATTGGAAGGACCTGTCAAGGCTGCATGCTGCCCAAGACAAATTCTTTTAAATCTTATGAACTGTAGAATCCATACTGTCCTTTGATTTGAGCAAAGTCTCCAGAGGTGTTAACTTTTGTGTCCTGATACAGACTAGTATCCAGTCACTTCTCTAATTTGCATTGAATGCATGGTGCATCAAGGAAAGGAACTTAAGGAAGGAAGGAAAAACAAAGTAAAGCATCATGTTACTATTCCTCCATTTCCTCAATCCTTGTGTGTGACTGTGTGCTTTGTCTTCCTTTTGTGACTGACTGGCTGGACCTTATAATTTGAGTATGACATTTCTGTTGTGCTCCTATACTATTATATAGAAAGTTGTTATATCATACAATGTACATGTAAATCCTACCTTATAATTTCAGGCGTAAGCGCATCTATGCCAAACAAGACATTAACACACTCTTAGAAGAGTTTGGTGTCAACACTTGTGATCTGATGCCCAAAGAAGATATCAACATGTCAGTCAACCTGACAGGACTGTCTAATGGCGAACCAGCTCCATTCCCTCCATTCCTACCTCTCCACATCTTTGATGACACAGAGTATGACACACGAACACCTGAGGAATGGATGAATTTAGGTGTCTGTGATGGAAAAGCCAAGCCTGTTCCTGGTAAAGCTTTGCTACCGACAGCAAAAGTAGAAGATGGTAAAATGGACTATGAATGGGTTGACGTTGGTGCTCTGGAATATGACAAAGAAAGAGAAGTATATGTTGTACAACTTGTTGGTACAAAAGGATTAAAACACAATGTGGTCCCTAATGAAATTAAAGTCAGGGCTGTTGTCCATAGTCCTACAGAAGAACGACCTCCTTCTCGCAAGCGTCCAAAGAAGTATTCCAGGAGCCATTTTTCTGTTCCCAGGATAAGACTTCTCTTTGCTGCAGAAGATCCTGTAGTATTTGCTGAGAGAGTTGCAAAGGCTTTTGCACTTCGTAGGGAAACAGAGGCCTTGTTGCGATATAACCTGTATATTGACTGTATGCCTATGGATGGTGTACCAAGACTGGACAACTTTTCTATTGATAGAATGGTTAACTGGGCAAAAGACACACGGACACTTAGGAAAGATAGAAAGTAAGTCTGCTCGGAATCATGCATACAAATTCAATTTTAACTAGCAATGAGCTTTTATCATGTAATTCCAAAAGTCATAGTACAGAAATATAATTACCATAGCTGGAAAGAGCATGTGAAAATTAGTAAAACTGTGAAGTTTGAATGAAGTAACTTTGAAACTCACG
Source organism: Telmatactis stephensoni (assembly GCA_029948255.1). NCBI lineage: Eukaryota > Metazoa > Cnidaria > Anthozoa > Actiniaria > Isophelliidae > Telmatactis > Telmatactis stephensoni. Next base: position 309,643 of record JALIZF010001622.1, on the reverse strand, counting down.
AAGATATGAATTTTCCAAAATCGAAATTTTGTATGAAAACATTCGCTGGTAGGCAAGAGATGCCTACCAGCAAAGGTTTTCTTACAAATTCACACTTTTCAAAAATTCATATTCTCGAGAGTTTTGGATTCAATCCCTTCAAACTTTACTGTCTTGCTAATTTTAACATGCTCTTTCCAGCTATGGTAATTCTTTTTCTGTTTTACGAATTTAAAAATACCTGATAAAAGCTCATTGCATCACTGATGTGGTAGAGCACAGACTTTTTCAAAAGTAATAAGGAAACTGATCTGCAACTAAAAAATTATCAACTAAATATACTGTGTAGTCAACGAGAGTTTTGTTTGTTATTATTTCAGTCTTGAAGAGTATATCAGTCTTCTCTGCAAAGAGGTACAAATAGATTTTGCTAGAAGTATGAACAAGATAACCTTTGATAGAGTAGTGTCTTCTAAACCTGACCTTTATCCCTATGTTACCATTCAACAAAAAGAGGAAGAGGTTGTTCCAGAGAGGGGTAAGTATATATTTTACCTGTATTTTTGTTGCATAAATTGGCCTTCCTTCCTAAGTTCTTTCCTTCCTTCTTTCCTTCCTCCCTTTCTCCCTTCCTCCCCCTTTCCTTCCCTCCTTCCTTCCTCCCTTCCTCCACCTTCCTTCCTTAATTCCTTCCTTCCTCCCTTCCTCCCTTCCTCCCTTCCTCCCTTCCTTCCTCCCTTCCTCCCTTCCTCCCTTCCTCCCTTCTTTCCCTCCTTCCCTCCTTCCCTCCTTCCATCCTTCATTCATTCATCCATTCATTTTCACCCCCAATCTTTCATCTCTCTATCCTTCCCCTATCTGGCTATCAGTCAGACCACTGCTTTTCAAGGTCAAACTTGTAATAGACAGAAAAAGAGCTTGGCCTTTTATATAAATTGTCTGATCAAAAGTATCTAATAAAGTTTGTAATTTTCCCTTAGGTTTTTACCCAGATGTACCAGCTTACCCTTTTGATGAGAAGTTTGATAACTTTGCCTTTAATTCCTTGTTAACAAGAGAGGAGTCCATTGTTGCACTTGGTAAAGTTATTACTGAATGTAACAAAGTGTCAGCCATGTCAGTATTTCAAGTTCCTGTCACAAAAAGCATGAAACTGGAAGAGTTTGAACAAACCCAGGCACAAGTCAGCTCACAGGTAAGCCAATCTATCTTTTTGGGAGGTGAGTGGTGGGTGGGCATTTGAGCCATTGAGGTGGGGCAGTTGGGGTGTTGGGAGATCATAATATTAAGTATTAGGCTTCAAAGGTACATGAATGGTATAGAGTTCATATACTCAGCACACACCTTATTATGTGATTCCTCAAAATTATTGTGGGTAGCTGCCCTTTTTAACTTGTCATTTGAAAAGTAGAGAGTAGGTGCCTATTAGCAAGTGGGAAAAGTAAGACAAGCAACTGGGAAGAGGTAACCATGGCAACCGTAGCCATGGGTCAACCTCTTGACACCTATCACACTGTTAAGACAGTGGAATTTGTATACTCCTCTTATCACCAGAGCAGGGTACGTGGGTGGGGCAAAGGCAAAAAATGCAAGTAACTGAACAGTAACCAGAGCTACAGTGAAGTAAACCACAAGGCAAATGACAGCAAGCATGCATGCACAAACCAGGCATAAACACACCACTGGGCAGCTTTCCACTTCAAGTTAACTTTGCTTAAGAATAACCACATGAAACTAGGAATACTGTTCATAGAGTAAAGCAGTTTCATGTGTGTGTGGGATGGACCAATTGCCATGACACTGTCATTGCCATTGTGTCTAAATATAAAAGTAATGAATATTATTGAGTGTGCTGTATGTGCTATGCCATTTTCACATTCACGTAACAACTGCACTATATAAAGGTCCTGGCCAATGTTCTTTCATTCTAGGTTCAGATCTTTCTACGTGACAGTTGGTTGAACACACTTAGAACAGCCATCAGAAGCAGTCTTCTTGATGTTGGCAAAGGCTGGTTTAATATGGATGAAAAGAATTGGGAAGTTTACAAAATCTCTAAGTTATCCAAATTTATGGAGCTGGTGAAGTTTGCCATGCAGGTAATTACTAGTTCAAATGTACATGTTTAATTCTGCAGTGTTTCAGGTAATTTGTATTCTGTAATATATGAAAGTGCTATCTGATCTGTACTACTGCAGGATTCACTGAGGTACCTAGTCCAAGACTCACTGGCAGCATTCACTCAGCTCATTGTTGATGCTTGCTTTATGGTACAAGACCTTCCAGATGATCTTGATTGGGGATCTGATATTATCAGTAGCCCTTACAAGTGAGTTACTTTTTATTATTGTTCCAATTTCAGTAACTGGATGAAGGACAGCAAAATACTTAAGTAGCCCGCTGTTGTTATTGAGCCCTTGCAGTTTGTACCAAATTAGAAAAGTATTAATAAATAATAGCTTCTATGTGCACTCCTTCATAATAAAATATTAAACAATTATTGTTTAATATTTTATTATGAAGGAGTGCACATAGAAGCTATAATTATAATAATTATTATAGTTTTTGCTGAGTGATATCAGTTCAAATAGTTTTGTGAGCATGTACAAAGACAAATAAGCCTGCCCCAGGCAAGCGTTAGGCGGTTGATCAGTCTCTAGTATCAGTCATTGACTGATGTTTAAAGTTTTCGATATAGCCTGCAAACCTGCATCAATAGGCCATATGCACTAACAGGTCACGTGACCCTATCTCCCCTAAATCAAGCAGCACCATCAAAATGAACTCCAAAAATAGAAAGCGCAACTCGATATTAGTAAAAATACAAAGTTTCAGCTCATAAGGTGTAATACAGGAGAAATGACAGTAAATTTAAGATTGGATATTTTCTTAAGATTTGTTTGGAAAAACGCGTTGGATGGCAAGCTCGTGCCATCCAACGCGTTTTTTCGAACGAATCTTAAGAAAATATCCAATCTTAAATTTACTGTCGTTTTTTCTCTCCTCTTCTTTTATCTTATAATCTGAAACTTTGCACTTTTACTAATATCGAAGCGCTCTTTCTATTTTTGGAGTTCATTTTGACGGTGCCCTTGATTTAGGGGCAGATAGGGTCACGTGACCTGTTAGTGCATTGGCCTATTGTCCTGATAATTGTTAAGAGGGACTGTTAGAGATCAAACATCCCTCTTGAAACAAAGGATCGTGAGGTAATCATGGTATTATAACTATAGAAATAAGCTGTGATCAAAGGCTAATTCACTGAAGTTCTGTCAAGGTGAATTCTCATATTATTGACCCATATGCATTTTATTCTTTAGACCCAAGAAAAATGCCCTGTTTCTACTGGATTTGATTATGGAAAAAGGTATTGTGACCTACAACACAGACTTGGACAGTTTTGAACGTGTGGTCATCAATCTATTTGACAAAGGCATTACATGTACAAAGGTATGAACTTTGGACCAGATTAAGGCTGATGATATATTCTATGATCTCTTATATTACTGTCAATCAAGAGACATTGAAAAACTAACTAAGGCACAAAGTACAGTTATGGTATAGCATATAGTTGTTGCAGAACTTTCCATGTTTGATGCATACAGTTGTGCCCTGCCCTAGTCTCACACTTTCACAGCATACACACACACACACACACACAGTATGTAGAATTGTGGTATGTCAGGTTCTCATGATCATGCAAAATCTTGTCTAAGGGGACTGTCACTGCAAGTGATATTAGAATGGTTTTCATATGAGTGGGAAACCTACCAAGCCAGACCATGACCATGTCAGTGCCATAATGTCTATGAACATTATCTGTACCGTGTACTGTACTGTACTGCGGTACTGTACTGTATCACAGTAATTGTACTGTGCTGTGATCTTGCTGTTTTCCCAGTCATATGAAATTAGCGCTGTGTACTAGATTGCATGTGAAGATACAGCACATGTAAGCTTATATTGAGTTGGTTGTCTCTGATTGAAAGTATAAACTTATGCTTAGGATGTTTCAGTCAATACTGAGTATAAGTTTATACTTTCAATCAGAGACAACCAAATTCAATATAAGTAATTTATCATGCCTGATTACACCATCTTCAATGTTTTCCATGTAAGCTCTCTGACTGGAACTTTGACCGTATCTCAATTTCCTCTCCTGCAGAATGTTCCTCAGCTTGAGAAGATGGTTCTGGAGGGACTGTTCTGGAGTGGAACTCCACTACTGGAATCAGTTGGTGAGAATGAACCAGAGGTTGTTAGGCTAAGAGAGACAGTGCGCAAAGCTATAAAGTCATCCTTAAAGCCACTGAGAGCTTATGCCAAGCAGTATGAGAAATACCTGGACCTGTATAACCTTGATATCAATGAGTACCTAGAGTAAGTAGTACACTAGAATCAGAAATCAGTGGAAGTTTTATGAGCAACTTCCTCTCTTTATAAGTGACAGCATCAGGCTTTTATTATGTAGTCATTTACTAGTTAAGGCAAGAGACCATAGAGTGGTTTTCGTATGAGTAGGAAACTGACCGTACCAGTTACGGTCAATGTACAGTACGGTTACGGCAGGAATTTCGAATGTTTTTATAGACATTACGGCACTGACACAGTCACGGTACGGTACGGCCAGTTTCCCACTCATATGAAAACCTCTCTAATACTAAGAGTTAGAGAGTGAAACTTGAAGATTGATGTCTGCAGGATGTGTTTGGCACTTAGGGTTATTTTTAGTAACAAGAAGTTGATGCCATATCGTGTGTGCAAGGCACTCAAACAATGGATTTTATTTATTACAGTAAAGAACACAACTACCCATTAGGGCTATGGAGTATAAGTTACAGTATGGTACAATATTGATATTGATACGAAATTAGCTGACTTAACTGACGCCATTACTTCATCATCATCATCATCATCATCATCATCATCATCATCATCCTCCTCCTCATCATCAATAATCTAGAGAACATGGCCCAGGCGAACAATTTGTTATAGGTTACAGATACATAAGGAATTCCAGATTATAGAATGTTCTTAATATAATGAAAGCCTAAGTACAGTTGTGACTAGGATCATCATGCATCTTGATATGTATTTCAGACAATATGACTCCCAAGAGCACTCAGCTGCTGAAGTCAAGCAGGAAATAGAACGTCATTTACAAGATAAAGAGGTTCTAGAGAACACCCTTCCATCCAGTATTGTAGTTGGTTCATTCTCAGTCATGACAGAGGGCATAAGAAAGGAATTAGCAAAGAAGAGAAAGACTCTAGCTAATGCTGTTATTGAACTTTTGGCTAAAAAGCTAAGAAAACAAGCTGATGAGGTAAGATTTTTGTGAGTTTTGTTGAGTTCTGATTTCCTTTTGCATGTTACACATTTTACATTTAACTTTTGACAAGCAGGTTCTGGAGTTGGTCCAGAAGTCCTAAAGTTCAAATGGTAAAGGTTTACAAAAAAACTTTGAACTTCGAACCTACTTCTCATGCAGATTCTGAAATTTGTTGGAATCGAGATTCGATTTAGTCTTGGAAGATTCCTTTTTGATGATCAAATGGTGAAATTCTTTCAAGCACTGCCTTGCTTTGTGACAATTCATTCTGACTGCGCACAAACCTCTTTGAAGTTCAGCAGCAAAGGCCTTTGCAAACTCTTAAGCTTTGAACTTCCAAACAAAGTGCTGAGAACCTATTTATCAAGAGTTATTTGAAGCGCACTGTAAGGTTATTACAATAATTAAGGTGGCCCGTACCTATTGATTTGTTTGTTGGGCATGAATTTCAATCGCGTCTTTTTACATCAAAACCTTGTCCGGTTTCTGAGAAATTTGCAGCCATTTGTCTATAAGCCTTGAAATTTGTACCGGTAATTATTTTTCTGCGAATTAGATCAAGTAATTCGAGATATCAGACGATTTTTAAAATTGGCTCTTTGAGAAAAATTGGTCATAAATCCAAAATTCCAAGGTGAATTTTTTTCCTATTTCGTCAATCGAGTGTAAAGGCATAGAGGACTACCTACAACATGTATCGCGCCAATTTAATCCTTAGAAGTTGCGATACAAAATTTGCACTGCCTGTTACGACGCAAAATTATGTAGTCAAAACTACCGCCAAAATCTCAACAAAATTTCAAAAACAGCGAGAACTATATCTGCTGTAAGAAAGACAAATACCTATTGTAACTTGTGCACAAAATATGGAGAGATGAGAAGTTAAACGCCAATGTTATCCTCAAGCAAACTTGGGGAGTAATTTTTGTGACCACGAGGTGAGCTTGCGAATTTGTATTACTTCCACTTCTACAAATTCTGTCGAATTGTTTTGTGAAATTTTCTAGGTATAGGATAGAACAAGATGTTAACATACCTGTTGCCAAGTGTCGTTGTGTTTGCTGCACTAGGTATAATTCTGTAAGCTTCAAAAGTAAGCAACTTCATCGAGTCGACGTTTGAGCTGCCAAGGTAAAGCCCTCATGGTTTGTTAATTTATTCAAAACAACACCTTTCTATCTGTTGCAAAATTCCACACGGGATTTAGACTCAGAAGCAATTGTATTCAGAGAACTACTGTCATTATTCCCAAAAGTCTGAGATTTTGGCGGTAGTTTTGACTACATAATTTTGCGTCGTAACAGGCAGTGCAAATTTTGTATCGCAACTTCTAAGGATTAAATTGGCGCGATATATGATGTATGTAGTCCTCTATGCCTTTACACTCGATTGACGAAATAGGAAAAAAATTCACCTTGGAATTTTGGATTTATGACCAATTTTCTCAAAAAGCCAATTTTAAAAATAATTACCGATACAAATTTCAAGGCTTATAGACAAATGGCTGCAAATTTCTCAGAAACCGGACAAGGTTTTGATGTAAAAAGACGCGATTGAAATTCATGCCCAACAAACAAATCAATAGGTACGGGCCACCTTAAATGTAATCTTTGGATAACATCATTTTCATTTATTATCTTGTAGGTTTGTGAGGAGTTCAAGTCAATTGCTCGCCGTCTTTATGATAAACCAAATAGTATTGAAGAGCTGGCAGAACAAAGAGAATACATGAAGACCATTCCTGATCTATTAAAGAAGAACCAGGAACTCATTGACAAAGCTATGATTGATTATGAACTGATTGAAGAGTTCAACTACAGCATTTCAGCTGAAGATTTTTCTGCCAAGTAAGTATTTGTAACTAATTTACATGTACGAGGGATAAGGGGAAGGGGTGCAACTGGACAAACATAGGTCATGCCACACCCATCTTTATACTGTGATTCGTTTGTTGATTTTTGATCTTCTAAAACTTAAACACCAGGCTGACCACATCAAAATTAACTAAAACTGTTTTCAGTAACACCTTGCATGGTTCTTTATTTGTGTGGCGACGTTTCGATGTAGTTTTAATAGTCAACCTTCTTCAGGCCTACTGAACGCTTTGCAATAACGATGAACAACACCTAGCAAAGAAGAGTTACAAAACAACGATCTTAACATTGTTTTGCGGTCTCGAAAAAGAGTTTAACTTATTATCCTCTTTGTTTCTCTCACAGGTGGACATGTATTAGTTGGCCACACAAGATACAGCAACAAATGGACCTCACCGAAGAAGCTCTCGTAGCAGACGAAGAACGATTTCAGAAGAACCTATTAGCTGATCAGAATAACTTCCAGGACCGACTTGATTCACTGAATATGGCTGTAGCAGGTTTTGCTGCACATACTGACCTTAGTAAAGCACATGAGATTGCTAATGATACTCGACGATTGGTTAAACAGATGAAAGAGTGTCAGACATTAGCTCATACATACAACAACAGAGAAAGACTGTTTAATCTTCCTGTTACTTCGGTTAGTCTTAAGAACTACTACTAACGTGCTACATTGTTCAGTGGAACCCCGTTAATATGACCACCTATGGGTTAAAAATAACTGTCCGTAACAACGGGGTGGTCGTGTTAACGGGGTAGCCGTATTAACGGGGTATTCCTTACAAGGTATTAAGTGAGGTCTGTTGGTCCAAAATGAGATGGTCGTAATAGTGAGGTGGCCGTATTAACGGGGTACTTTTTACAAGAGATTTAGGGCGATCTATGGTCTTCGGACCAAAATGAGGTGGTCGTAAAGCGAGGTGGCCGTATTAATGGGGTACTTTTTACAAGAGATTTAGGGCGATCTATGGTCTTCGGACCAAAATGAGATGGTCGTAATAGCGAGGTGGCCGTATTAACGGGGTAGCCGTAAGGGGCGTTCCACTGTACTCTACACCTCTGTACAGCACTCTAACTTCATGCTGTCCCAGTGTAACCGTTATAGTGAGGAGAAAGTGTACACTTATCATAATGAGAGATATTTTTTTATTGTAACTCAATTACATAGAAAGCTCAAAGTATCAAGAATCATATACACTAGAACTTCGCTAACTCGAGCCCGGCCGTCTAACTTGAAAACCTCGCTATCTCGAACACAAACCCATTTTCCTTGAGTCTTTTTATATTCAGTCAATTGTTATCGTTTATCTCAAACCCTCACTATCTCGAATAATATTTATAACCCCTGGGAGTTCGAGTTAGCAGGGTCTTACTGTATTATCTTGACGCATATTTCTCGGTTTCTGAATGCATCGGAACAAATCATGCAAAGTATCATGACAAAGAAAAAGTTGCCATGAGCGATACTCATACCTCTTCATGTGTACGTAATTATCATGTACCAAGAACACTAGTCAATGATCTTTTCTTCTATTTCATCAGTATGAAAAACTTGCAAAACTAATCAAAGACTTCGAGCCATTCAAGAATATGTGGCTGACGGCATCTGACTGGCAGAAATGGCATGATAGTTGGATGAACGACCCTTTAACCACTATAGACCCCGAACAACTCGAACAAAATGTCAGCAACTCATTCAAGACGATCTTCAAGTGCTACAAACACTTCAAAGACATCCCAGCTTGTCAAGAAGTTGCTTATGAAGTCAAGGAGAAAATCGAAGCATTCAAGCCTTATATCCCATTGATACAAGGCCTTAGAAATCCTGGTATGAGAAGTCGACATTGGGAACAAGTAAGTGGTGTCATTGCAGGCTTGTTTTTTCTTTATTTTGTGTTAACTGATTGGAAGTAGGGTATGGAATAGGGTGGGGTTGGTCTGCGGCTAACTATGTGCCGTTAGCGTAAGGGAAATAGCGTTAAAAAACCGATCGCCTTTAGAGTAGTGTAATGTAATATGCATGTACCGAGAGTAGTTCATAGAGCAGATTTCGTATGAGTGTGAAACGGACCGCGCCGTGCCGTGACCGTACCGGTGCCGTGATGTCTATAAAAACATTCGAAATTCCTGCCGTAATCGTGCCGTGACCATGCGGTGCCGTTTTCACAGTCATACGAAATCTACTCTAATGGTCTTGCAGCATTGTGATAACTGCCTTTGTTCTGATTATTTAGCTATCTAAAGACCTTGGGTTTCCTGTGGTTGCCAATGTTCAGCTCACATTTACCAAGTGTCTTGAGATGGGTTTACAGAACCATATTGATGTCATCGCTAAGATTGCAGAGATTGCTGGGAAAGAGTACTCTATTGAACAGGTACAGTGACCACTTGATTCGTAACTGCATTATAGCTATATAGAGCAGTTTTTGTGTAAGTGTGAAACGACTGCGCCACGTGATCGTGTCTTTGCCGTGATGTCAATATTCGAGATGGGCTGTGTCATTTTCACGGTCACACTAAAACTGCTTTGTTGGAGAGTATAGCCCGTTAATCAAGACAATAATAGTTTTATCATCAACAATAATATTCCACCTTCTCACAACTTTAAATCAGCATCACCATTCTGTCATCAGCGTCATCAGCAGCAGCAGCAGCAATATATTAGCATGCATGGTTCAAATTATCACTATCATCATACCACAGGTCTACTCATACATGTGGCAATGAAACATCATCTTCATCAACAAATGTTATTTACATTTTCTCGTTAGGCCTTGGATAAGATGGAAAGTGAATGGAAGCCAGTGGTTCTTGAGATCGTCCCATACAAAGACACTGGAACGTTTATCATGAAAGTCAGCGATGACTGCTCACAGTTACTAGATGACCACATCGTGATGACACAGAGTATGTCCTTCTCACCGTACAAGAAACCTTTTGAGGAACGTATAACAACATGGGAAGGCAAGCTGGTCATGACACAGGTATTGTATCTTTAATTTGTTATCACTATCAACAACCTCACTATAGATCGCTAAAGATCATAAAATATGATCTTTAGCGGTCTCAACAAGAAAGAAGTCAGGACGCTTCCTGCTTTTTTCCCCACAGCCATATTGAAAATCTTCTCAATTGTAAAACGCTACCTAAGAAGAAAGTTTTGAAAGCACGTCTCCATTATCTCCGTGTGGACGAGGCTCCTTAAGGCTTTGGTCACTGAAGAGCCTTGAACGAGGGTTTTGGCTTCAAAGATTCAAATTAATAGTGCTTTGTCGGTCGGTTTTTTGAGTATTATATGTATTAGTGTTTTTGTTCTCATGTATTGTTTTTATCTGCAATAGGACGTGATGGATGAGTGGCTGCAATGTCAGCGTAACTGGCTTTACTTGGAGCCTATCTTCAGCTCTGAAGACATTAACAGACAATTGCCTGTAGAGAGTAAGAGATACCAGACTATGGAGAGAATTTGGAGAAAAGTCATGAATTCTGCTAAAAACAACCCTCAGGTATAATATAGAAAGATTTACCGAGAATTCCTTCGTAGCGGATGTCTTTTATGGCAATACTACACGATTTTTCTGCAGCTATTAAAGAGCGTTCTCATAGGCAGGCACCTCTCTAGGATGGGCAGTAAGTCAGCCAGTTTCCAAGTTGTTCACTTAGAAGAAGTTGACTGCACATATTTCCGACAATGTAAACATGGGATACTTGAATAGTTCAATGTTAGGTGGAAGGTTTTCTAAAATCTATAGTTAAATTTGTAAACGGAGTTTCATCTTACTAGGTGTTGATATGTTTGATGATATGGTTCCTATACGTCTTGTAGGTTATCTCACTTTGCCCTGATGCAACCATCTTGGAAAGCTTGAGAGAGTGTAACAAACTGCTTGAACAGGTTCGTAGCAGTCGTATTATGATATTTCTAACATATGCAATTACTATAATAGTGGTGGAACTATTTGTGTTACCCGATAAGTCTGCACTATAGTATGAATACAGACTGTAAATACTAATAGGAAATCTAACTCTCTCTGTTGGTACTTTCTTTTTTACAGGTCCAAAAAGGTCTCAGCGAGTATCTGGAGACCAAACGATCTGCCTTCCCTCGATTCTACTTCTTATCTGATGATGAACTTCTGGAGATTCTCTCACAAACCAAAGACCCAACAGCTGTACAACCACATCTACGTAAATGCTTCGAGAACATCGCAAGGCTGTCATTTGAGGAAGACCTGCGTATTTCAACCATGTTTTCTGGCGAGGGTGAGAGTGTACAATTCTCAACTGAACTCTACCCTACTGGTAATGTAGAGGACTGGCTGCTGGAAGTAGAGAACACCATGAAAGGAAGTCTAAGAGATATCCTCCGTCAAGCCTTGGGCGTGTACTCTGAGATACCCCGTACAGAATGGGTACTCAAATGGCCTGGCCAGGTAGTCATAGCAGGGTGTCAAACCTACTGGACCAAAGAAGTCACTCAAGCTCTTATTGATGGCAAGCTCGATGAACTTACCAAGTGTCTGCATGGACAGCTTAACGGTCTGGTTAAACTTGTAAGAGGAGATTTGTCTAAGCTTGCCCGGGTAATTTTAGGTGCGCTGATTGTTATTGAAGTGCATGCTTGCGATGTGGTAGATAAAATGGTCGCTGAAGGTGTGAAGTCTGCTAATGACTTTGAATGGATTAGTCAGCTAAGGTACGTCGTATAAAAAGTGATCAAATTTAGCATTCAAGAATTACATTGTTATAGAAAACCTTGCCTTTTTTCTAAGATTATTTCACACTTTTCAGATACTACTGGGAGGAAGATAACATGGTTATACGAGCAGTGAACGCCCAGTTTGATTATGGCTACGAATACCTTGGTAACACTGGACGTCTGGTCATCACCCCCCTGACTGATCGATGTTACTTAACACTAACAGGTGCTCTGCATCTCAAGTTTGGGGGAGCACCAGCTGGTCCAGCTGGAACTGGTAAAACAGAGACCACCAAGGATCTTGGTAAAGCCATGGCTGTACAATGTGTTGTGTTTAACTGCTCCGATCAGCTGGATTTCATGGCTATGGGCAAGTTCTTTAAAGGTCTAGCCAGTGCTGGTGCATGGGCTTGCTTTGACGAATTCAATCGTATTGATGTTGAAGTACTGTCAGTAGTTGCTCAACAGATTTCTACTATACAACAAGCACTAGAGGCCAGAGTTGATCGGTTCATGTTTGAAGGCGTCGAATTGGCACTAAAGCCAAGTTGTGCTGTATTTATCACCATGAATCCTGGTTACGCTGGTCGTACAGAGCTGCCTGATAACCTTAAAGCCTTGTTCCGTCCAGTAGCCATGATGGTACCAGACTATGCCCTTATTGCTGAGATCAGTCTTTTCTCCTTTGGATTTTCCGAGGCTAAGAGTCTTGCTAAGAAGATAACCACAACCTTTAAATTATCCTCTGAACAACTAAGTTCTCAAGACCATTACGATTTTGGTATGCGCGCTGTCAAAACTGTCATCTCAGCTGCTGGAAATCTAAAACGTGAGAACCCAGAAATGAGCGAAGAGTTGATCGTCCTGCGCGCCATCCGCGATGTCAACGTTCCCAAGTTCCTACAAGACGACCTTAAGCTTTTCAGAGGTATTGTCTCTGATCTCTTCCCGCACGTGAAAGAACAGCCAATCGACTATGGTGTTCTAGAAGACTCCATCCGTAAGAATTGTCTTAAAAATGGTCTCGAAGATGTTGATGGATTTGTTACCAAATGTATCCAACTTTACGAGACAACCGTTGTACGTCACGGTCTCATGTTGGTGGGGCCAACAGGATCCGGGAAGACCCAGTGCTACGATGTACTGAAAAAGGCTATGACAGCACTCAAAGGGCAAATGTCTCCCGCTGGTTCCCCATTTGAAGAAGTCCACACCTTTATCTTGAACCCCAAATCTATAACAATGGGTCAGTTGTATGGTGAGTTTGACTTGCTTACTCATGAATGGACCGATGGGATTCTATCATCCATGATCCGTCAAGGCTCATCAAGCACAACCTCAGATAAGAAATGGTACATCTTTGATGGTCCTGTAGACGCTGTTTGGATTGAGAATATGAACACAGTATTGGATGATAATAAGAAGCTTTGTTTGACCAGTGGTGAAATCATCAAACTGAGCGAGGTAAGTCATTACAGTTGAACAGACAACCAAAATTGTACCTCACGATATTTTGGTAGGATAGACCTCCCTGCACTGTGAGGGCTAATCGTCAGCAATGGAACTTTTATCAGTCAATTATAATCAGCTATAGATTACTAAACTTTTTTTTACTAAATTATAATCAGCTATAGATTACTGAACTTTTTAAGCACAAAAATATGATGTAGTACATCAAAGAATGCGAAAGTATAGAAAGAAGGCTGAAAGAGGTCCGAAAACTGATCCCCAAGGAACTCCAAATATACATATTACTGATTAATAATAAATTGCTGTAAATCTACATAAATTAACACATTTTAATTTCTTTGTTAGGCCATGACAATGATGTTTGAGGTGCAGGATTTAGCTGTAGCTTCACCTGCTACTGTCAGTCGATGTGGTATGGTGTACCTCGAGCCCAGTATCCTGGGACTTCAACCTTACGTTAACTGCTACCTCAGACGAATTCCAGATGCCATCTTTGATCATAAGGAAAAACTTCAAAAGCTCTTTGATGCATTTCTTCAGGTCAGTATGTTACCACATGTTTTGATTTAAACATAGGTACTAGGTAAAACGTGAACTGTTCTTTACGTTTCCGTAGGATTCCATTACGTTTATGCGTAACAACATGAAAGAGTTTGCACCGACTGTTGACAGCAATCTGACTTGCAGTTTGATGAGACTGTTAGATTGTTTCTTTGAGCCTTTTGTCCCTAAAGAGGTGTGTAAAAGTAGTTTGCATGTGTTTTTTTAATTATTATTATCATCATCATCATCATCATCATCACTACCATCACCTCAACCTTACAATCATTTTTATGCATCGCCGTATAAAGTGCCACAATATATCACCATTACAAGGGCGGATCCAGGGGGAGGGTTTGGGGGGTTGCATGACCCCCACTATGAAAGTGAGAAAATGATGGTTAACTAGAATTAGGCTCTGCTTTTGCTTGCACTGCCATCATACAACCCCCCGTTTGGGATGATGCATAAATAATCCTAGATCCGCCCCGGCATTACCATTACCATCACCGTATTCATCGTCATCATTTTCTTTATCATTGCCAATATAACTTACGTTGTTTTGTTAGGGCAAGACCATCGCTCCTGAAAAGATCGCTATGATAGAGCAGCTACTAGAACCATGGTTTATTTTCTCTCTTATTTGGTCTATTGGTGGTACATCTGATGGTGATGGTCGTAAGAAATTCAGTGATTTCTTGAGGAAGAAAATGAAAGATGAAAAGGTATTACTTTGAATACTCTCTTCTCATAGATTTATAGCAACGCACATCAACGTAGGTCCCTGAGGATGAGTTACGCATTTCTTAGAGCAGATTTCGCATGAGCGTGAAACGGACTGCGCCGTGCCTTGTCCGTGTGAGTGCCGTAATGTCTATAAAAACATTCGAAATTCCTCCTGTAATCGTGCCGTGCCGAGACTGCGCTGTTTTCACAGTCATACGAAAACTACTCCTGACAATAATAAGGCCCTGTTTAAATTGTGTTTTTAAAAAATACTCAAGTGTAAGCACGACATAATTAAGAAAAAAGTGAATGAACAATGAATGCATGCGAAATGAGTAAGTGAATACAACTGCTCTTTTCTCGCAATAATTCGGCCCTGTTTAAATTGTTGTGTTTTAAAAAATACTCAAGCGTAAACACGACATGATTAAGATAATGAGCAATGAATGCATGCTGAATGAGTAAGTGAATATAAGAAAGACGTGATTTCTAATTTTTCATTATTTGTATAGATTGCCATGCTGTTTCCACCTCAAGGTCTTGTATACGACTATCGTTTAGAGGATGGTGGGGTCAGTAAACCCCAAGAAGAAGACGAAGAAGGAGAAGAAAAGGTTAAAGTTGTAAGTACCTAAATCTATGTGCTATACACTGGAGTATATCGTTTTTAACTCGAGTTATTGTGAGGGGCCAAAATATGCAAATGAGTCACTCACTCACTCGCAAATCCGTAAACTATGCCACTGCGCATGCTCTACGTGATTGACCACAGGCCGAAAATAATGTGGGCTCTGGGTACGAGATGGAAGGAAATATGATTTTTTATTCCGGGACTCCCGAAGGGACTCCCGAGCTATTCACAGATCAACGATATTTGCTTTTCACGATTTATGTTGAAATCAGACTAGACAAAATTTATATTTAGTTAAGAACAGAACATAATTATGTTTCAAAATAGCTAGTTATGCTAGCAAGTCATTCATTGGTCTTGATTTGTATTACAGGTAGAACCAGAGCCGCTAGGAGAGGTACAAGGATAGTATAGATAGTGTAGCGCAGGTTTATAGTATTGTAATACAGTGTAACCCCTATAAGCGGCCAGCATCGAAGAACGGGCGAGTGGCCGCTTTATAGGGGGTTATAGTTACATTATATACAGTCATTTCTGAAACGTTGTCGCTGATTGGTATCAAGCTTAGGCGACTCGACCGAAAGGGATGATGGGTAGAAATCACTGAGGCGAATATAAAATGCATATCAAATTAGTCGAGCTTATATTGCAGACCTTTGCTGGTGAGCGGTGTGTGGATGGGTGCTGGGCATGAATAATTAGATATGCATTTTATAGTCGCTTCAGTGATTTCTACCAATATAATAATAATAATAATAATACTTTATTTATTCTGCAAAAAATGAGTCAGCTAACATTAAAAAATGATAGCTGGTATAAATTCATGTGCAGCAATATAATAAAACTATATCTATATATATAAAAATCGTCATGAAAATGTGGAAATAGCTAATGAGATAAATAAAACAAAAAACAAAAACAAACAATATATAAATATGTATTCATGAATAACAATATTATCAACTAATTACGATTCGGTCGAGTCGTGTAGGCTTGAGGCGGAAGAACGATAACGTTTTCTGAAATGACTGTATAACACTGATTAATAATAAACTCTATATTTATAGACGGAGCCAATTTAGCTTTCGCTAATCTTCCATTGGGCCTTCTTCAATCTCACACTCACTACCTCTACATTTTGAAAATATTTTGCATACAACGCTCAACTCACATGTTGATTTTCGCTGAGGGAGGAAAAACCGGAGAACCCGGAGAAAAAACCCTCGTGGCATGGTAGAGAACAACACATCAAACAAACTCAGTTCACTTATGATCCAGCTGGGACTCGAACCCGGATCCGAGCTGGGACTCGAACTCGGACCACAGCGGTGAATGGCCAGCGCTCTCACCGCTCGGCCAACCATGTCACCCTTAGTAGTACCAATGGCCACATAGTAGGGTGACTCTATTAGAATAGATTATTAAGCCTCTGTTATTTTCCATGTCCTTGTAATTCATTTCTTGTAAATTATCAAATATCCAAATGAAGTGACGAATCGTTCAAAAAGGGAGCAGGGGCGTCTGTGACGTTTTAGGTCTGAGGGAAACACGACGTCAAATTGTTTGTGTTCGAGATAGCGATTATATTTAAGTTTAATTCAATACGTTCTTATTGAACAGGTAAAATGGAAGAACTGGATGGAAGGTCTAGGTGAAGTTTCCATCCCAGAGGAGATGAAGTACTCAGATATTATCGTACCCACCATGGATTTAGTGCGTGGTTCGTTTATACTTGAAAAACTCGTCGTTAACCACAAAAAGGTAAGTGATAAATTGGTTTTAGTTGTGGCATTTTAGTTCTCGTTATTTTCTGTCAAGACGTTCCTACCAGTGTTCTCGCTAATATTGCGTTCGTGGTGTGCCACAGGTCTTGTTTGTTGGTCCTACAGGATCAGGCAAGCCCTATGTATAGCTGATAAACTAATGTTCTCGCTAATATTGCGTTTAATGTGTTCCACAGGTGATGTGTGTTGGTCCTACGGGATCAGGCAAGACCCTGTGTATTGCTGATAAACTCCTCAACAAAATGCCGCCAGCGTTTTTGTCCCACTTCTTGAACTTTTCAGCTCGTACATCAGCCAATCAGACACAAGATATCATTGACGGCAAGCTGGATAAAAGGTAAATTGAACCTTTCTAAGAAACGTACTTGGGTAAAAAGGTTTAGATAAAGCACTAACATTTTGCATTGGTAGTTCCTTCAGCACAAAGCTGGTCTCCCAGGAAGCCGACAAAGGCCGACAGTGCGCTTTGTATCCCCCTCCCCCTCCCCCTCTTCCCCCCCTCTCTCTCTCCGTCAGTGGTCCATTTTAAGGGTATTCTAAAGCTAATCAGAATGGAAATAAGTCAAAACAAGTGTAAAGGGAATCCAACTGGACATCTCACTCAGAAGGTCGCGTACTATCCAACTCTGCTACACCTTTTTTAATGAATAATCAATAATTTTTTTAGCCTTTTACTTTAGTAAATAACAATTTTTAGCGTATTATGTCACAATAATTAAAACGTATATTATGATTTAAACGAAAGTAACGATGATCAATCAGTTATTAAATCTGTATGTAATTTATTGCAGACGTAAGGGAGTGTTCGGACCACCATTAGGGAAATACTACGTTATCTTTGTGGATGATCTTAACATGCCTGCCTTGGAAGTCTATGGGGCACAACCCCCAATCGAGATCCTACGACAGTTCTGTGATCACAGGGGCTGGTACGATCGAAAGGCCATTGGTATGTATTTACTTACAATATCCCTTTTCAGTCGATTGATGACCAACGATCAAGAGATATCTTTCAACATTCGTCTCGATCACTAGCAATTTTTCCTCATCTCCTTCGCGCTCAGTTTCGCACTTTCGTATAGCTTTTCCGTGTACACGAGTATAGAGGGTATATTGATTGACAAGGTCTCTTTTAGGAGGGGATCGTTTTCAGACCCCCCCCCCCCCCTCCCCTGACAGTTGTCAGGATCTTGAATAACTGAGAAATCATAAGGGTGCTTCTCGTTGTCAGCCCATATGAAAATATTGGCATTATTTTTCAAATAACTTTTTACAATTCAATGACAGAAACTCTTCCTGGCAAGAAGTCACTGCTGGAGTTCCTCAGGGATCCATGCTTGCCCCTTTGTAACTAAAATTTCCGTCCTAGAAAGAAAACGTTCAACTTGTATATTTTGTTTATAGGTATGTTCCGTGAACTGGTAGACATCACATTTGTATGTGCCATGGGACCCCCTGGAGGTGGGCGTAACCCAGTTACTCCAAGATTCTTAAGACATTTCAACCACTTGTCGTTCACTGAACTGGAGGATGCCAGCAAGCACAGGGTGTTCTCGACCATCCTCAAGTCATGGCTGGGTAAGTTATTACTGATAAAATAATCAAAGGGAATTTGAATAAGGATAGAATAGGGGAGAGGGACAAATAGGTCATATAGGACAATAGAAAACAGGCAGACTACAGCTGTTGATTGTTATTATTGTATTTATATTAACTTTTATTTTCATGTCTTGTTACAGATAGGAACGTCAGGCTTGCTAGGTCAACAGGTTAGACTATAGGCAGTGTAGTAGTATAGTATGAAGTAATAGCTGTAGTTCAAAAAGTCCGCTTTATATATAGTCTTTACTCCTAAGGATTTACTTACGCTCGTGTTGTTATTGGTTTGAAAATCGATTTTCAAACGTATTTGTTATTGGTTGCCTTGTGATAAATTTCAAATATGGTACCTGATGTTTTTAGTTGACTACAAGGGAGAAGGTAAAGAGTTACTTGGTAACGCCATAGTGGATGGTACAATATCTGTCTACAATACCGTCATCACACAGGTAATCAAAGACAACAGTTGTTATCCTAATTTTCTTTGTACCATTTTCAACGTATTGACTATTTGTTAGTTCAGGGAGAACGGGCTTGGTTTGCAAGTGCATGGCATAACGTTTTGGTTTGTGCCTTATTCATGCCTTCATGTAATTTTTAATATTCTTTTAATTTATATAGCTCATTCCAGCTTTAATACAAACATAGGAGAAAATTTATTGTGTGGGGTAGTGTAAGAGGGTGCACCGTTTCACCCCACCCCACCCTCACCCCATTATTAGAATTATAATTGATGTTTTGTAATTTCTCTTCTATTTAATTTTCACAATGCTCCTTCATAGTTCGTATTTACTCATTTCATCGTTCCTAATGTACCACTTTTATACTTTTCAGCTCCTCCCCACACCGGCCAAAAGTCACTACACCTTTAACCTACGTGACTTATCCAAAGTCTTCCAAGGAATCCTCATGGCGCCTGCTGATAAACTCACAGAGAAAGCCGACGTGCTACGCCTATGGTATCACGAAAACTGCCGTGTCTTCCAAGATAGATTGGTCAATGAGGAAGACGCCAAGTGGTTTACTGATCTGATGAAAGAGAAGATGTCTAAAGGGTTTCAGATCAGTATGGAGGAGGTAGTCCAGGAGTCGCCTATGATCTATGGGGACTTTATGTTACCTAATGCTGATGTCAAGGTTTATAATGAAATCACTGATTACAGCAAGGTACGTTAGCACCTCTTTACTTAAGTATTAGAGCGGTTTTCGTATGACTGGGAAACAGTACGATCACCGCACGGCACGGTTACGACACAGTTACGGCAGAATTTTTGAATGTTTTTTATAGACATTACGGTACTGACACGGTCATGGTACGGACCGGACCGTTTCCCACTCATATGAAAACCGCTATAATTATGACTATGATGTAATCATAGTACGCGTAATGATGATGGCGATATTCCTCGTGATAACTGTGGAGCTAAGCGGAACGCTTTCTATGGGGTTAAACGGGGGCTAAGCGAGCCGATGGGGTTAAGCAGGTCGGTTCTTGAAAGCCCGATTTAGCGCTGATTCAGGAATAAAACGAGGAACAGGAACACACAGCTAGGGACGGTTGTTCGATAGGCAATTAACACTAATCCTGGATTAAAATGAATGATTTTCTTTAGATTTAATCCTGGGTTAATGCTAATCGTCTTTCGAACAACCGGGCCCTGATGATTATTACATCTTGATGAATGTCATGTGAGACCAGGGCCCGGTTATTCGAAGGGCGATTAACGCTTATCCTGGGTTAAAATGAACGGTTTTCTTTAGAGTTAATCCTGGGTTAATGCTAATCGTCTTTCGAACAACCGGGCTCTGATGATTATTACACCTTGGTGAATGTCATGTGAGACCAGGGCCGGCCGGCCCGGTTGTTTGAAGGGCGATTAATGTTAATACTGGGTTAA
Source organism: Telmatactis stephensoni (assembly GCA_029948255.1). NCBI lineage: Eukaryota > Metazoa > Cnidaria > Anthozoa > Actiniaria > Isophelliidae > Telmatactis > Telmatactis stephensoni. The sequence continues at coordinate 289,108 of JALIZF010001622.1, read as the reverse complement.
AATGGACGTTTTTTTAGAGTTAATCTTGGTTTATTAACGCTAATCGTCTTTCGTACAAGCGGGTCCAGTACTCTTGCTTTGTGTGAGAATTTTCGTGGTATAATTTATTCATGTCCATTTTTAATTTCTTTAGATGGTGAAAATTCTTGAAGAATACCTTGAGGATTACAATCAAATCAACACAGCTCAAATGAAACTGGTGCTGTTCAGTGACGCTGTTCGTCACTTGTCACGTATTAGTCGTATAATCAGACAACCTTTAGGTAACGCCCTATTACTAGGCATGGGCGGTAGTGGACGACAGAGCTTGACAAGATTGGCTGCGCACATGTAAGTAACTCGTGTTTGCACGTTTAGAAATTTCCTTGATGCATGGCTAATAGAGCGATTTTCGTATGAGTGGGAAACTAACCTACCGTACCGTGACCGTGTCAGTACCGTAATGTCTATAAAAAGATTCGAAATTCCTGCCGTAACCGTACTGTGCATTGACCGTAACTGGTACGGTCAGTTTCCCACTCATACGAAAACCGCTCTATCAAGCGCGCTTACTGTTTCATAAATAATAAGGAATTTGATAAATTTCAAAAATGCGATCATTAACTTACATTAATTATTGCTTGAGGCAAAATTAAAGACATTTGACTGTACAAGCAGATTAATTATCGGTTCTTTACCGTGTAGGGCTGAGTACGACATCTTCCAGATCGAGCTAGCCAAGAACTATGGTATTCCAGAATGGAAAGAAGACATCAAGAAGATTCTTATGAAAGCAGGCGTAGAAAACAAGTCTGTTGTTTTCTTATTCAGCGATACACAAATCAAAAGTGAAACCTTTCTTGAAGATCTCAATAACATCTTAAATGCTGGTGATGTGCCTAATTTGTTTGCTATAGATGAACTTGATATTATTTACACTGCTTTAAAACCAGTGGTACAAGATGAAGGACTACAGCCTACAAAAGTCAACCTGTACTCTGCTTTTACCAGAAGAGTGAAAGCTAACACCCACTCTGTAGTATGCATGAGGTAAGTGTATCTTATATTTGTGTAAACTTCTTGCATTTGTCTCTTTCTTTTTGTCCACCCCTCGTCTTTCCTGTTTTTGCTTTTGCATAAGGAAAGAAAAAAGAAAAAGCCTTATAGTGTTTCTAAGGGCTTTTCCAGAGCAGTTTTCGTATGAGTGCAAAACGGACCGCGCCGTTCCGTCACCGTGTCAGTAACGTGATGTCAGCGTGAACTTGCCGCTTCGTGACCGTGCCGTGTCGTGATCGTGCTGTGTCGTGACTGTGCCGTGTCGTGACTGTGCTGTCGTGACCGTGCCGTGTCGTGACTGTGCCGTGTCGTGACCGTGCGGTGTCGTGACCGTGTCGTTAACGTGCGGTGCAGTGACCGTGCTCCGTGAACGTGCCGCTCCGAGAGCGTGCTGTGCTCCGTGACCGTTTTCACAGTCATACCAAAGCTGCTCTAAGAGATGATCCGGCGTTTGACGTTGTTAGACGAAGATACCATGGTGATACAATCAAGAACTCTGTTTATAAATAATCATATTTGTCTTTCAGTCCTATTGGTGAAGTATTCCGAGCGCGTCTCCGTCAGTTCCCTTCATTGGTAACATGTTGTACTATTGACTGGTTCTCTGCTTGGCCACCAGAAGCTTTACGCTCTGTTGCATCGTACTTCCTTAATGAAATCCCTGAACTGGAAGATTCGGGATCAACCAATGGTTTGGTATGTAATGAAACGTAAAATAGGATGGTCAGCATTCATGTAGATGACATTAAACTTTCTTTGTACTGTCTATTAACTGTATGCAAGTCCGTTGTCTCTGCTACTAGCCATATTGTCATGATATTAAACAGAAATAAGTGGACGAACAAGCAAGCTCTTTTAAAATACATGTGTATACTAGCTATTGTTTCGCCCAAGAAAACTCTTGTAGTCAAAAGCCAATGTCCCACACTTTTGTTGAGGGTGATAGCTCAGGGCCGTAGCCAACAGTATTTTTAAATGAAATGATTATTTTTCATTCAAAAAAAAGTAATTAATTTTTTTAAAATTGATTCGGGTATTTTTAAATGAAAACTAAGCTAAAAAAAAAAAGAAAAAATTATATGAAACAAGTAGCAAATAAACGAGCCTTCCACCACCCCTCTCCCCCCCCCCCCCCCCCCCTAATTTTGAAAACCGGACCATTCAAAAACTCGTGGCTACGGCCCTGTAACTGAGATATATCTTTCCTTTCATAGGTGTCTATGTGTGGTGAAATCCATCAGTCTGTCGCTACAAAGTCTCAGCTGTATTTGGCTGAGTTATCTAGACATAACTACGTAACACCTACCAGGTTTGTGTAAACTTAAGGCTTCTTGCTACTTCCCATTTATACTTTGATAGTCTCCTTCGCAGCCGTTATTAGGGTCGGGCTCCCTGTGGTCATTCCTGTTAGTGGGGAGGAATGACCACAGGGAACCCGACCCTAATAACGGCTGCGAAGGAGACTAGTACTTTGACTTTGATCTATAATCCAAGTGTTTTGAATAGTTTCTTGGTTAATATTTTGCGCCTATAAATACTGTGGTACTTTCTTTTAGCTATCTTGAACTTCTGGGAACGTTCCGCAAACTGATCGGAGTGAAGAAATCAGAGTTGCTGAATGCGCGAAATCGAACCAAAACTGGCTTGGATAAGGTATGAATTATTTTATATCCAATATGCTCATGACTACAATCACTGACAAAATTACTTGGTAGGACTTTTTTATGTATTTGGTGAATCCCTCACCGCCTTTAATACAATGTTGCGGTTTCTAGAATAACGAGGAGTGTGTGTTGAGCGTGTCAGAAGTCGCTTTTGCCTTGTTTTCTACCCCAACATTGATTTAAGGGTGCGGGGAGGAGCAAGAATCCATTGGTTTTTAATTAAGTACTGATTTAGAATAACAATCGTGCCAACAATTTTGGCAATGCATGATTGTAAGTTCATAGGCGACGAGCGGGAGTTGAGGGGAGGGAAGTATTTACGATATTTGATTTAGAAACTCAAAGCTATATTACTGGGTGTCATTTTACTGACCTCCTTGATTGACTTTTTGTTGATAGTTGCTTACTACAGCACAAGAGGTGGTAAAACTTCAAGAAGAACTGGAATCCATGCAGCCTTTACTAGCTCAAGCTAAACAGGAGACTATCGAGACTATGGAACAGATTAAACAAGATTCCGTAAGCCTAATGTTAAAACCAATCCTCTCTTCAGCAGTTTTCGTATGGCTGTGAAAACGACACGGTCATGGCATTGTTTAGTTACTGCAAGTACGTTTTTACACTGTACTGTGATCGCTTGACTTGACTTGTTATGTTTGTCACAGGTTGTTGCAAATGAAACTAAAGTGGTTGTTCAACGAGAAGAGGCTGAAGCAGCGAAAAAAGCAACTGAAACCCAGGCTATTGCTGATGACGCTCAAAGGGATTTGGACGAAGCCCTTCCTGCATTGGTAAGCTCTATTGTTGTTAATGTTGTTGTTGTTGTTGCTGCTGCTGCTGCTGCTGTTGTTGTTGTTGTTGTTGTTGTTGTTGCTGCTGCTGCTGTTGTTCTAGTTATTGTTGTTGTCATAGAACATTGCTATTCAGCTGAATTCTAAATTGCTTTGTGTTTGAATTTGTTATAGGAAGCGGCCTTGGCGAGTCTGAAATCCCTAAATAAGAATGATGTCGTTGAGGTGAGTGAAATATCATACTTGTACTGTAACTAGCGATTTTTCATTCTACTATTCTGGTAAACCACTGACAATGATTTTGTTGTTTTAGGTCAGAGCTCTGCAGCGTCCACCTGTCGGCGTCAAGATTGTCATTGAGTCTGTTTGTATCATGAAAGGCATCAAACCAAAGAAAGTGGCTGGAGATAAGGTACCTTAACCACTTGTCTTTGCAGTAGGTCACCCATACGAATTGTCCACTTGTTGCTCTATCATATTTTGACTGGGCAGAACAAAAATAGATCCTTGGGGAATACCATGTTATTTTTCTATTGAAGATATTTCGCTTAATTCGACGTCTTGTACTGGGTTTTTGTTGAAGTTGGAAGTAAAGTTGATGACTCACTATTTGCTCTATTACTTTTTGACTGGGCAGAACAAAAATAGATCCTTGGGGAACTCCACGTTATTTTTCTATTGAAGACATTTTGCTGAATCTGACTGCTTGGGTTTTTGTTGTTTTGTTGAAGGTTGGAAGTAAAGTGGATGACTACTGGGAACCAGGAAAAGCTATGCTACAAGATCCTCAGAAGTTCTTAGAAAGCTTGTTCAAATATGACAATGTAGGCCAAGATAATTTTAAGTTGTGTTAATATCATTATGGGTGAATTATTTGGCGTTCTTTCATTAGGATAACATACCCGATGCGGTCATACAGAAGATTCAACCTTATATTGATATGGAAGATTTTACTCCTGCGGCTATTGCTAAGGTAAGTGTACTTTCATTCTGATGCCAACTCACTTGCTCACTTGGTAACCCATTAGCCTTGTTACTTCATTCATTCATTCTTTCGTTATACTTATTGAGACTCCCTTTAACATGGCTTTTCAGTCACAAAATTATTACCCAAATTACACCTATTACCCAAGCCGTAAGTCACCTACCACCCAATCCCTAGCTTGTTTATCGATTCATCCACTCTTACATTCTATTTTCCCTAGGTATCCAAAGCTTGTACATCGATGTGTCTATGGGTCCGTGCTATGCACAAATATCACTTTGTTGCCAAGGCGGTGGCTCCAAAAAGGGTAAGTAATTATTAACGCAGTTTGTGGTTGTTGTAGGACACCTGACCCAAGGGTTAAGGGTGTTGATCAAGATATGTTGCAATCTCGTCACCAGAGCCGATTTTTCGTATTGCGCATATTCACAGAAAAATGCGCAGTACGAAAAGTCGGCTCTGGGGACAAGATTGGTTATGTCAGTGACAGTAACCACTAGAGCCATTGTCGTCGTTGCTACTGCTGCTCCTGATAATAGTGGTTGTAGATAGGATGGCGGCGATGGATCATCATCATCATCATCATCATGACTTATTTAAGAATGATCCTGTTTGTCATTAGGAAGCTCTTAAAAAGGCCACAGAAGATCTTGAAGAGACTCAACGAGTACTCGAGGCAGCCAAGAACCGTCTAACAGAAGTAGAAGAAGGTATTGCATCTCTGCAGGCAAAATATGAAGAATGCATCTCTAAGAAGCAAGAACTGGAGTTTAAAACGGAACAGTGTTCTGGCAGACTTACAAGAGCAGAAAAGGTACAAAAACTACGTTTTAGACATTTTAGACAGGAACCTTTAAAGTCAACGCAAACTGATTGCTTCAATGTACTAATCGTACGTACCAAAACTGGTCCACATACTCGGTACTTATCATAAGTCTATTCCTCTCTAGGATCTATAGCCTATATGTTCGCCACCGAGCTGGGCTTGCTGTTATGGTATAGCTCACACCCCGAGCGACTACCAGTGCAAAGAATGTAAACTTAACGACTTATAGGAACTAATGAAGAGATGTGTTTTGTTTTGTAGCTTATTGGTGGTTTAGGAGACGAGAAAGTGCGTTGGCAAGAAGCAGTACAGATGTTTGATGGACAAGTCATTAATATCATTGGTGATGTGATGATATCGTCCGGTGTAATCGCCTACCTTGGCGCTTTTACGGTAAGCCGTAATGGGATTCAGGCTATAATAATAATAATAATAATAATAATAAATCCTTTATTTCATGAGGGTAGCACTAAATAGCCAAAGGCTAATAAACTTGTGGCCCTCTATAAATGAAACTAAAACTAAAAAAAAAACTAAAAAAATAAACCAATGCTTCTTAACAATTTCGTCTATAGGAGATGTGAATCATTAACACTTTGAGAAAAAAGAAACATACGCAGATATAATAAGTTCGGCTTATTGTTCAGATTTATATTTACAAGTAATCACCCTGTTTTTACTTAATTTCCTGTTGCCTAACCCCTTGAGAAACCTATCTGTTATGTCCTAATCTGTTATTAATGTCCAGTTGCATTGACCCCCCTCCCCCTCCCCCCCCCGGCCACCTATCTGCAATTCAAATTAAAGTCCTCTACCTTAATGCAAGTTCGATCTAAATACCATATACTCTATATTTTCTATAGGGCGAGTATCGTAATTCTATGGTCGAAGAATGGCTAGAAGCTCTAAAACGTCTAAACGTCCCTCACTCAAGTCCATGTTCCCTGGTATCAACGCTTGGGAACCCTGTGGATATACGAAACTGGCAGATTGTAGGTCTACCACGTGACAACCTCTCAACTGAAAACGGTGTCATTGTACAAAACTCTCAGAGGTGGCCACTGTTTATCGACCCGCAAGGGCAGGCTAATAAATGGGTGAAGAATTTAGAGAAAGAGGCTGGTCTTGATGTCATTAAACTTACAGATCGTGACTTTCTAAGAAGTCTTGAGAATGCAGTAAGGTTTGGTAAGCCTTGTCTTCTAGAGAACGTGGCTGAGGAGTTGGATCCTGCTTTAGAACCTATATTACTGAAACAGGTAGAAATTTGGCTACATCTCATATTCCTAAGCTTGCTTTTCTTGTGTTCTACAACTCACATCGTGTTTGTTGCGCGCGCGCGCGTTTTACATTGTTTAAATTTTCGTAGACACACTGATGCCCTGTTCGTCAGGGCCCGGTTGTTCGAAAGGCGATAAGCGCTAACCCAGGATTAAATCTAAAGAAAACCATTGACTTTAACTCGGGATTAACTTTAATCCCCCTTCGAACAACCGGGCCTTGCAGTAAGTGCTGTCGTAAGGGGAAGAGAAGCAGTTGCGCACGTTTTTAGGTCATCGATTTCTTTTGGCCTTTCTCAATCGATTTTTATAGAAATAATGGAATCACTTCACAAACAAACATTTAAGGCCTTGCTACACTCTAACACTATAACTACGGATGTTTTCTTTCTTGTAGACATTCAAGCAGTCAGGTAGTACAGTCATCAAGCTGGGTGATGCTATCATACCATACCATGATGACTTTAAGTTCTACATTACTACCAAGCTACCCAACCCTCACTACACCCCTGAAGTATCTACCAAGGCGACCATTGTCAACTTTACCCTTTCACAAAGGTACGAACAACCAGTATATTCAATGACTGTTAAGCTATAAACGCATCCACTTACATCGCAGAAGTAGAGTAGATTTCGTATGACTGTGAAAACGGCACCGCACAGTTACGGCACGGTTACGGCAGGAATTTCGAATGTTTTTATAGACATCGCGGCACTGACACGGTTACGGTACGGCGCGGTCCGTTTCACACTCATTCGAAAACTGCTCTATCATCCACGTGTAGTGTTGATGCACACCTGTCTAGAGAACTTCCTTTCAGTTTGTAAAAGCAGACTAGAACATCATAAAAATGCAGCATTCACCATTTTCCATACATCGGTTCAGCGGTCATACACAAAGCATTGAAGCGAGGCTCCAGGGTGCACACAAAGGATTATTGCAATTTGTACCCTGAAGCCTCGCTTGGGTGCTTTGTGTGTGACCACTAAACTGATGTATGGAAAATGGTGTATAGGCAGAGGCTTTAATTTAGCAGATTTCGTATGCTTTTTAAAAACCAAAGCAAATGCCACGGATATTGCATGGCATGCTTACGGGAACGTAACGGTACGGTAACGTAACGGTACGACATGGCTGGTAGAATTATACAGAATTGTGCTCTACGAGAAGTAATTATAAACAAACACCACTAAAGAAATTCTTTTATGAAGTGCTCTTGCACAGCCACTACACACTAGCTGATGAAGGTCACAGCATTGACCGAAACATCCTAAGTATAAATTTATACTTTCAATCAGAGACAAACAAACTCAACATACATGAGTAAATTAATGCTCCGATCCAGAATTAATCTATCTCGCTTGTATTTGATAGTGGTCTAGAAGATCAGATGTTAGCTTTAGTGGTAGCAGAAGAACGTCCTGACTTAGAAGAAGCTAAGAACCAACTGATTATAAGCAACGCTAAGATGAGACAAGAACTGAAAGAAATAGAAGACAAGATCCTACATAAACTATCAGCATCTGAGGGGAACCCTGTTGATGACATAGATCTGATTGCTACTCTAGAGGCTTCGAAAGCCAAATCTGGAGAGATTAAGGTAGGTGCTTCATGCTTCATGCTGGATGATGATGATGATGATGATGATGATGATGTTAGTAAAGCGACCATATTTTACGTCGATAACTCGTGACAGGAATCAGTTTGAGTAACTGATAAACTGGAGGTCGACGGTGCGCTCATTTTACTCCCCTCTCTCCGTCAGTGCTCTGTTTAAAGGGTTAAAGCTACTTAAAGCTACACAGAAAGGAAAGAAATTAAATCTAGGGATCGAACTCTGGACATCTTCCACCGAAGGCCGCGCACTAACCAACTGTGCCATCCTAACTGAAGAAAATGACAATGGTAGCAGCAGTTCTGCTCTTGTTCTTGTTCTTGTGCAATTCTCACATGCTTGTCTCAGCCTTCAGCTAATCTATATAGTTCGATGTTGATTTAAACACTAGTAGAACGGAGCACTGATGGAGGGAGGGGGTAGAAGGCGCACAGCCCACCCCCTGAAAAATCATGTTTAGGGTAAAGGGCTTTAGATGGCTAGCAATTTCTTTTGTTCTTGTAAAAGCTAATCCAATGTGTTCTTTGGTATTACAGGCCAAAGTGGTCATAGCAGAACAGACTGAAAAAGACATCGACGTGACTCGTTCCCAGTACATCCCGGTAGCTGTACGAACAGGAATCCTGTTCTTCTGTACTAACGACTTGGCCAACATTGATCCTATGTACCAATACTCTCTGGAATGGTTCGTAAGGATCTTCCTTAATAGTATCGCCAATGCAGATACATCTGGTAGGTACCACTAACTTTAGCGAACAAGTAGAGTTCGTATGACTGTGGCTGACATAGAATGGACCACACCCTGCTGTGATAGTATCAGATCCATGTTTTGTATCAAAACATTGCAGTTTCCGTCCCGAAACCGTACCGTAGCCATATCGTAACCATGCTTAACTGTTACGCAACAGTTCCGTAACCGTACCGTGTAATGTGGTTTGTCATACGAAATCCACTCTAAAAAAACTGTGAATCTTCTGTCAATGCATGTCTTCGTGTCGTACGAAAATAAGCAAGAAACAATCAACGCATATATTCTCTTTTCTTCATTCGTTTGTCATCTTTCTCTTGTCCAGGATGTTTTATGAATGACAAACATTTGCTGCTTGTTCTGTTTTAGATTCTGTGGAAAAACGTATTGAGAACATAAACGATTTCTTCACGTTTAGCCTGTACTCCAATGTTTGTCGTTCGTTGTTTGAGAAACACAAACTACTGTTTTCTTTCCTGGTGTGCGTTCGTATCTTAATGAACGAAAACAAAATCAACATGGTAAGTAGTAGCTGCAATCTTCATACTCGTTTTGCTCATTTGCTTAAGCCTATTTTATCAAGACCATTTCCATCAAAAAGAGCGGCGTCTGGAAAGATCGTTATTGCCTTTCATTTTTCCCTTCCCTTTTTGTTTTCTTTTCTCCTTTCTCCGTCTTATCTTTTTCCTGACTTTTCTTGTTGCTTCCTTTTTCCCATTCCATTCCATTCATTCCTTCCTTCTGCTGCCTCCAGTGGTCCTTGTTTACCATTTCTTTCGCTCATTGACATCATCTACTTTCGTCCCTTTCTCCTTCTACTCTTCTCTTTCCCTGCATTTCCTCCCTTTTTCCTTTGTCCTTGTACTCATTGTTGTTGATTCTTAAGGATGAATGGCGTTTCCTATTGGCTGGTGGTACAACAGTTCCCAAGGAGCTTCCAAATCCTGCACCAGACTGGTTGTCCGATCGTGCATGGGGAGAGGTGCTGAAGATACCGGCATTGGTAAGACAAAATATAAATCATTCAAATGTATATATCTTTGTATAACAAGATTGAACGGTGCCCATTTCTATTTCCTTTACAGCCTAAATTTGCTTCATTTGCTGAGACGTTCCATGAACACTCCCAGGCCTATAAGAGTATCTTCGACAGTATTGATCCCCACAGGTAATATTCACTACAACAGCTCAGCAAAGTTCCTATGATCCTACTCATTCATCCATCTACCTCTTTGTCCATTCGTTTGCTCATTCATTCATTCATTTGTGTGTTCATTTTACATTCTTTAGGGAGCCTTTACCAGAGCCGTGGAATTCTGAGTTAGACGATTTCCAAAAAATCCTGGTGTTGAAGTGTTTACGCTCTGATAAAGTTACTAACAACATGCAAGACTTTGTATCTACACATCTTGGACAACGCTTCATTGAGCCACAAGTATGATTTATATAGTACATACATGTTATATGTGATTACAAGCCGGGCACGATGGATAAGTAAACCATGGTTCATCATGAAAGGAGTTGAATGAAATTGATGATGATGATGATGATGGTGGTAATGGAAATGATAATAAGATGGTCGTTGTCGGATGCTGTAATCAAAGCTGTTGGTGTTGATGATGGTGATTTTTATTGATCAAGTTGTGGTATGGTAAAATTATGCCTGTAATGATTATGATGATGATAATGATGATGATCTGGTTTCATAACCAGTTTGTTGCTCTTATTGCTAACGCGTAATCATTAATGATGATTAATAAGATCATATGTTATCCTGTTGTAGACCGCCGAACTATCGTCTGTCTTCAGAGACTCGTCTCCATCAACACCCTTGATATTCGTGCTGTCTACTGGTACTGACCCTGCTGCTGATCTCTACAAGTTTGCTGATGAGATGAGATTTTCAAAGAAACTCACTGCAATCTCTCTTGGACAAGGACAGGTACATATGACCTACACCTCAACTACAAGCCTCACTTCTCCCCCTTCTCTTCTCCTTTTTTCGGACACGTTTATAGAAGAAGAAATCGTCATTCGGAGGAGACTAGTGTGAGGGGGTGTTTGGGGCCCGTCTTCTGTTTCCTCCGATATTCCGTCAGAGACACCTTAATCCTCTAAGAATGATAGGTGCTCACGCGATCGACTTTTTAATTTATTTTGTTCCGTCTATATGAATCATAAAGTAAATGATATGTTGACAGGGATAACCAATTATAGTGGTCCCGTAAATTACCAACAAATATTTAAAGCAACAAATGAGTGTTCGGTCAACAGTGCGAGCCATATTGGACTTCAAACAAATTGACTGCCATGAGCGAGGGTTTTCGAGCTCATATAAATTGTAGACAGCAGTTTTATAATATTCGTATAGTTTGTCTCTGAAGGTTTTCACTGGTAGGAATTTATTGTAATAAGAAATTCAATGCTGTTGTCGTTGTTAGGGTCCACGTGCAGAAGCGATGATGAGGTCCGCCATGGAGCGCGGTAAATGGGTGTTCTTTCAAAACTGTCACTTAGCACCAAGTTGGATGCCTTCCTTGGAACGTTTGATCGAGAACATTGACAGCGATAAGGTTTGTAGGGCTTACTACGTGTTGTGTAGTTGTATAGTAGACGGTACAGACATACACATGCACCAATAATAATTAATAGCGCAAGTAATCTTGGTGCTTACTATATTTACTTAAAGAAGCCTGAAATTCCGGTTAGAAAAACAAATGGTATGTGAAGTTGGAAAACTCGGTCTTTCGATTGAGATAAACCACTTTCCCGCTCTTTTCGGTTCTTCCGGTAGACGCATCCACCATTTGTCGGAAGTCGTTTACAGCTCTTTTTTACCATTATAGCAAACGATTTTCCAACCGGGTGAACTGCTTTAAATGTTAAGCACCCCTAGTTAAATTATTGGAAAACCAGTTGTTCCTTTAATTTATCAGCCGTCTTTTCGTTTGCCAGGTTCATCGTGATTTCCGTCTTTGGTTAACAAGTATGCCTAGTCCTCTCTTCCCTGTGGCTATCCTACAGAATGGCTCTAAAATGACTGTAGAACCTCCACGTGGTATAAAGGCCAATCTGCTCAGATCCTTTGTAGGGTTTAATGATGACTTCTATAAGTCCTGTAAGAAGGTGAGATTTTTAGCATTTACTTCTTTGGTTTGCCTTTCTGTCTGTTTGTGTGCCACTTTGTTGTTGTTGTCATTGTTGTTGTTTGTTGTTGTTGTCGTTGTTGGTGTTGTTGATAATGATGTTGTTGTTTCTTTGTCCTGTCTCTTTGTCTACCTTCTGTAAGTCTATTTGTCTCCAATTTTCTGACTATCTTTTACCGACTCTTCTGTCCCATACATGGTATGTCCCACAAAATACAAGTCGATACTAACAAGTCATGACGTTTTATTCTTTCTAATCCTCTTCGTGATTCTCTAATTAAATCCTTTATTTATTGATTTTCACAGGAGGAGTTCAAGTATCTGTTGTTTTCACTGTGTCTATTCCATGGCGTAACTCTTGAAAGACGCAAGTTTGGTCCACTAGGGTTTAACATCCCGTACGAGTTTACAACAGGCGATCTTAGGATATGTATCAGTCAGCTTGTTATGTTTTTAGACGAATATGAAGGATTTCCCTTCAAGGTAAAGGATTGTTTTAAGCAAAACGCGCGCACATTTCTCTGTACTGTGTTATAAACACGATGGGAGATGTAGAGTTAAGAAAAGCAAACTTACCATAGCGAGCGTAAACGTATAGCGGACCATGTCTCTATCCTCTGATATAAACGCGGTTGCCAGCCAATCAGCGCGCGCGCACGTTATATCTCAAATATTTCATAATAAAACAAACAGCACTTAACTCACAGTTGACTGTTAAGGAGGGAAGAAAACTGGGAAACCACAATGAATGATGATGAATGATGTCAAGTCTTGCAGCAAGCAAAATAGCACGTTCATCTCGTGTGAAGATACCTTGCGCACAGCCTAAACAACGCGCACAATTTGTAATGACTAAGTCTCATGGATGACTGGTTTAAATCTCTACTGTAATGATGAATAATATCATACAGTAACCATCATCATCATCATCATCATCATATCATACAGTAAGGATGTTTAACAAACGTGATAGTAGAACGTGACATGTCATGAGCTCAAGGCTGGGCAAGCGTATGATTAGTGCGTGGCCTTCTGAGCAAGAGGTCCCGATTCCCAGCCACCTGATACTTATTTCCACTTCTTTCCAAAAGGAACTCTTTTTTCCAAACGGAGAGAGGGGCATAATGCGCGCCGTTGGCTTCCCGGGAGACCTTGACCTTGACTTTTACTTTGACAATTATAATGCATAATGTGATGTCAGCTATGCTAACATCGCGCATTTTTGAAACTTTTTGTGTGTGCGCAATGCCATCTTTCCTATCGCGACGTTATTGCTAAGTAAATGTATAATATTGTTTACAGGTTCTGAAGTACACGGCTGGTCACATTAACTACGGTGGTCGTGTTACAGACGACTGGGATCGTCGTTGTATTATGACAATACTGGACGAATTCTACTCTCCTAAAGTCCTTGATGAAAATCATAAATACTCACCATCGGGGATATACCATGCGTTACCCTTAATAACAGAGCACGAGGTATGGTAGTAATGAGTGAAAGTGCGGGTGGAGCTCCTCTTGTGACCACTCCCATAAATGACCAGCTCCCCTCAACGACCACTCTTAAGAAACCACGTTCGAATTTAATCTGCGTAGCTGGCCCTAAGAGGAGTGATATGGGAGGGGAAGGACAAGAGAAGGGGAGGGGGGAGAGGAAGCGAAGGTGCATTTCCTCTCCGTCTTCCACCTCCCTCTCCCCTTTCAACCCCGTCAAGCTATTGGAAATCTTGTGCCAACCACAATTGTTTGTATTGAGACTTTTTTTGGATGACCACTTTTACGGACCATTTTGGATTACCCAAAATATAAGTGATTTGCCATACCCTCGAAAAAGGGGCGTGGCCTACCCTACATGTGCACTTAATAATGCATTTCTTCTTATATTCAGGGCTATCTTCATTATATCCGTGGTCTTCCCATCAACGATACCCCAGAAATATTTGGTCTCCATGACAATGCTAACATCACCTTCGCACAAAATGAAACTGAAAGCCTTCTTCATGGAATCTTACAAATGCAGCCGAGGTCATCAACAGGAGCTGGACGATCACGGGAAGAGGTAGTGTACAGAAACGTCTAAAGCGATACCTATATTGTCCCAGACACGATTTTTTATCGAGAAATCCTTTTACGGTGAAATCCACTTATTATGGATAATCTTGTTGGTCAGGCATCTGCATTAAAGTTAAATGCACTGAACTAAATAGTCTGCAGAATGTTGAATGTACAAGGAAACGTATCAGGTTAAACAAAGTGGTCCTAAAACTGATCTCTAGGGAACTCCCTCGACTTGTATTTTTGTATCGATCCTGAAACTGATTCCCTGACACTCCCTCGTAATTTTGTCTCGATTTTGTTCATGAAGTTCACTTGTATTTGTCCCATAGGTCATGGAGGAATCGGCTCGCGGGATTCTCGAAAGTGTCCCAGAACCCATTCCCATTGGTCCAATAATGGAGAAGTACCCTGTGATGTACGAAGAGTCTATGAATACAGTGCTGGTACAGGAGGTCATCAGATATAACAAACTATTAAGCACTGTCAGACAGACACTCAATGACTTGCTTAAAGCCCTTAAAGGTTTAGTGGTCATGTCACAAGCATTGGAGACCATGTCTAATAGTTTGTTTAATAACAGTGTACCAGAGATGTGGGCTAGCAAGGTACGTCTCCCTACACTACTTACAGTCTCTCTAACACTGTATTGGTGATTTAGTATAAATAGCAGTGCTATTCAGAATTTAGGAAAGACATGAGATGTAGACAAGTGCTTTTGAACACTTCTCGAATTTTGGCAAAATGTGCAAATGTAACTTCTAAATATAGCTGCAGAGAGCTATTAAGAGCCTAGAGAGCAATTATTTTAAGCAATATATATAAGCAATATATGTGTATGGCAGCGGTAAATATTCCTGAATTTTAAGTCATCCAAGAAGAGGACGACTTGAAAATTTAGGGTATGCAGGGCGAGGGTTAAACTCCTTTACCCTGTGTTTGATCTGACAACAATGCTAATAGTTTTTGTTTTATCATTAGGCGTATCCCTCGTTAAAACCTCTTGCTTCATGGGTTCAAGATCTTGTTGCTCGTATTCACTTTATCGAGGGGTGGATAAATCAAGGAATACCGCCTGTAAGTAAAAACATCGAAATATACTTCATTCTTGATAGCTTTACTATGCGTACTTTATCGTTTATAGCTGTTTATCAAAGCCTTTATGAACATGTTACGTTTTATATTTTGACTTTTACGCTGATACTCTTTTGCGTTAGTTCTTCTTGGTCATATTTTAACTGTAGGAAAGACACCCATATAAAGCGACATGTTTTTCTGCTCGAAGTGTTGCCGCCTAATTTAGGCTCGACTATCATAGAGATTCGCCTACCTCTACAAGTGATTACCCTTTATATATATAATAATTGTTATATTACCCGCGCTCTCATTGGTCGAGAATTGTGTGTGATTACAGTACACACGCATGATGTCTTGATGATGTCATTGAATCTTACGCGTGCCCTGATTGGTTGATATTTTTCAATGAATATTATATAAAACAAACAGATTCCATAGGTCTGTACTCTATTAAATGCACCGAAGCACGTCATCTGTGCATCTATTACAGTACAGACCCACGGAAAAATGGAATCTATTTGTTAAATATTAAACGAATTCAATAGTCCACTTTCGATATAAGGTTGAGTTACCGCACACAAAGGAATCAATACGAGGCTCCGGGGAATAATGCTTAGTAGTGCGTAACAAAACAATTGTTGAGTCGCGCACCACTAAGCATTATTCCCCAGAGCCTCAAACTGATTCTTTTGTGTGTGGTATCTCAACCATATATCGAAAGTGGGCTATTTAATGTTGGTTCGGCCGTATTATATTTTCCCTTTTAATACGCCCTTTTCTATTTCATTTCCACTTTCACTTTTGGAACCCCTATGGCGCGCTTGACACTTTTACCTCTCAATTTACCAAAATAAATGTCAATTAATTCAAGAGGTCCTTTGTGGAAAACTGTCAATTAGACGAGAAATGTTCCTGTTAGCCTTTAAGTGTGCAATCTACAACTGTCAATTATGTGATGAAAGGGAAATGTTATTAGTTGCTCTCAAGGAGTTCTCCTTCACTTATCAGAAGCGTCATGTCCTTCCTTTGTCAATCAATCTTAAAAGTTCAAAGTCACGACAAGGGAACTAGTTAGTGAGTCAACTTGTATGGGCTTCGTAGAAGGTTAAAATCTTCAATAATGAAATATATGTGCATCTGATGCTTAACTTATTCCGAAATCAAATACTAAATTGGATAAGAATTAGTAGAGTTAATGACTGTTTCTGAAAGGCTCTTGCGTAACAACATAGATATTTGACAAGATATAAGTGCCACGTAATAATTGGTTTAGTAAGGAAATGCTAACTGGCACGCTCTAGAGCCAACGTAAAAATCTCTTAAAGTCTCTTAATAACGTGACATTGACCTACAAAAACACATTAATCTCTTAAATTGATTTTGTATCAAAAGGAATTGAATGAGTAGTATTGTATGGTATAAAGTGACTAATATGGTATAATCCCTAAGTTTCCCTCGCTATTGAAGTACATAATTCCAGTGGCTGTCAGGCACGAGACCAGGCACGTCACATCTCTTATATACAGGATCTCTATTCGTCTCTAAGCTAAAATAAAACATAGCTGACCACCGACAAAATTTAGAAAATGTTAATTGCCGATAGCCAAACTTAACTAAATTGAGTGGCAACTGAATAATATTATTTTAATTAAATGTGGCTAAATGAAATTTAAGCAAAGTTAAAATCAAGGCACGCTCCCCAGCAATCTCTTGCTTGCATTTGCGGGGTTCGCGTAAGCCATGCAGAGCCCTCACGTGTTGTCATTCGTGCGGATCGTTGCGGATCCATAGCTTGATCTAACTGGCTATCGACATGTAGATAAACCAGACCCTGACGGGTTTGCGCGAGCGAGTGTGCAGCTTTGCACGCTTCCAAATTAACTTCGCTTACTGGTAACCTTATTAAACCAACGAAACACATACGTTATACGTACTCATACTCGTACTTATTTGCTGAGTTACGTTTTTGCTGAAGAAAAGAACGGCGACTGAATCAATAATGCGTACGACAACTTTCATAAGCTGGACAGCAAAGTCTTCTGTGATAGAACAGTGGTACCCACTGCTTCGAAGTCGAGCTCAAAGACATTAGGTAAAGCTACATGACTGAAGCGAAGTATAGAATACGTTACGGTACGGAATTAGGTGCGCACATGACTGGAGCAGAGTATGGAATACATTACGGTACGGAATTAGGTACGCACGTGACTGAAGCGGAGTATGGAATACGCTATGGTACGGAATTAGGTACGCAAATGACTGGAGTGGAGTATGGGATACGTTACGGTACGGAATTAGGTACGCACATGACAAGAGCGGAGTATGGACTACATTACGGTACGGATTTAGGTACGCACATGACTGAAGCGGAGTATGGAATACTATACAGTACGGAATTAGGTGCGCACATGGCAAGAGCGGAGTATGGAATACGTTACGGTACGGAATTAGGTTCGCACATGACTGGAGCGGAGTATGGAATACGTTACGGTACGGAATTAGGTGCGCACATGACTGGAGCAGAGTATGGACTACATTACCGTACGGAATTAGGTACGCACATGACTGGAGCGGAATATGGAATACGTTACGGTACGGAATTAGGTGCGCATATGACAAGAGCGGAGTATGGACTACATTACGGTACGGATTTAGGTACGCACATGACTGAAGCGGAGTATGGAATACTATACAGTACGGAATTAAGTACGCACGTGCCTGGAGCGGCATATGAAATAAGCCTAACAAGTTAGCAATCATTCAAATATTTACTTCGAGGACGTAGCCAGCCGAGTCATAAAATGCAGTTTTTGCTTCGTGCGTCACAAGCTTCAGGCAGACCTTTACAGCGCATGCTCAGCCGAGGAGGTTCGTAAGCCCGCCGAGTGAACGTTCAAACGAGCGTCTTGTTCATTATAATTTAGAATATAATAATAATAGTATTATCCATTGTATGGCGTTATCCTCACTCCCTCCTATCCTTGTATTCATCGCCGAATCATTTCACTCCTTTCCCTCAAAGCGCACACCAAATTAATGATCGTAATAGGACTGAGGGAGTCGGTCTGTGAACATACGAGGGGTAAACAAAATTGGACGACCGCATAGCGGGAATCCAATTTGTTGAATCCGGGTATAATTACGGACCGAATTGGACAGCACGAAGTCCAATTATCGGTTAATCATAACTATTACCATTTCCGAGAAAGGATTTGAGGAAATTGTAATAGTTATAGTTAAGGCAGAAACCGGATACCCCTGCCTGCGGCTTGCAATGGCACCGGACATTAAGCACTGGTCCAAGGATGCTTACTATAAAACCAGTGTTTTCGAGGCATTTTGATAGTTAATTTATTAAGGGATATTTGAAAAAAATGGGTTGTGAATAGGAGGATTAAGGTAGTTCGGGACTCATAGATTTTACGATAAACTTGTTTTCAAAATTCCTCCAAAGAAAGAGGTACATAGAGCAAACTAAAATGTAAATAAAAAAAGAGTTAAAGAGTTAGAGGAGACCAAAGAATAAAACTCTTCAAAAACGAACACCAAAAATCAGCTATTTTACCGTTGTTCTTGCCGGCTTTTTCGACCTATAATATTCGCTAAATCTTAAAGTTTGAGCTTTTGCTCCTACTTTACACAGTGTACAATATTTTGTGATAAAAACATTTGCAGAGTTTGGGCGATATAATGTTATTTTTCTCCACTAAATGTAGAATTCTTCGCTTTTCAATCGTTGACTCGCTAGTGCCCAGACTTCCCACGGACAAACGAAAGTTCTTTAATAAAAGTGCGCGTGCTCGAATGCGCGTAGAGATGCGCAGTAGCAAGGTTCCGAACTACCTTATAATCTGAAACCTCTGTTTATACAAATAAACGTGTTAGCACTAATCCTCACAACTCAAAACCCCTTTTTTTTCATTTGATGACTTGAAAATCAGAAGCTGCTTTCAAGTGTTTTATGTGGTAATCTTTTTGCAAGGTGGTTCTTCATAACAATAAACCCTAAAGTATTTTACTTGTACAGAATTACAAGGATTTACTCAAGCGGTTTTAATATTAATGTGTTCAAATTCTCCTTAAGAGCTAAGAAGATTGATACGCCTTAGTATTTTTAATCCCTAAATGTTCTACAATCCTTAACCCTCAAGTTTGAACTGGAAAGATCTGTTACTCCTCTTTCAGGCTTCAATTATACGCCTAGTTCTTACTTGTGTCATTGCCATAGGCATAAAGATCGAAGAAAGACACAATGAACTTTTTCTTGAGTGTATGTTGGTTATAGTTGTGTTTATGTCGCAAACTTTGGTTAATCATTTTTAAATATTTATGTGTTAAAGTGCTTTTAGGAGCTAAGAAAGTGTAGTACTACTTAGTAAAGTGTTAATACTTAGATCCTTTAAGTGTGTTGGCCTTAACCTCCTCGAAGATATTCCAAGAAACTTTTAAAAATGCGTGCTATTTTGACTTTTTGAAAACACTTTTTTTTCAGTATTACCCTCAAAGTGAAAAAGTAACAATAAAGAACGCCAACGCACACTCGGACTGGGTTTTTTTTCCGCCTTTTTCTTCTTTCCTTTTTTATATTGTGTTCAAGGCACGCATATTAAAAGCACGCAAGAATTTGTTCTGACGCGAGAGAATTGCTGGACATAGTACAAACCCATAGGTGATGCGTCATAACTGCAAATTCCTTTTTTCCTTAAAAGCATAATTTTTTCTTCATCTTTTGTCTTCATCTTTTTTGGCCCCATCTTAATGCATCAATGTTTTTAAATTTGAACCCACTTCTTTCTTCTTCATCTTTTGTTTTCATCTTTTTGGCACCATCTTAATGCGTCAATGTTTTTAAATTTGAATCCCACTTCTTTCTTCATCTTTTGTCTTCATCTTTTTGGCACCATCTTAATGCATCATTATTTTTAAATTCCAATCCCACTTCTTTCTTCTTCAACTATTGTCTTCATCTTTTTGAGGCCCATCTTAATGCATCAATGTTTTTAAATTCCAATCCCACTTCTTTCTTCTTCAACTTTTGTCTTCATCTTTTTGGGGCTCATCTTAATGCATCAATGTTTTTAAATTTGAATCACACTTCTTTCTTCTTCATCTTTTGTCTTCATCTTTTTGGCACCATCTTAATGCATCATTGTTTTTAAATTCCAATCCCACTCTGTAGTTCTTTCCAATTTTCATGTCTCTTAGATTGACAAATCAGTCCAATGCAAAGAAAAGCCCGAGGATAAAATTAATAGCTCCAAAACAACATAACAAAGTGAGGGGTGGGGCAACACGTGGGTGATTGACAGATGTTAATATATTGCAATAAAAAGTCCTCTTGTGTGGGTCTTTTTCCTTCTTTTTCAATGAGGCATGGATGTTTTGTCCTTTCTTTCATATTAAAATTATTATTTTTCCCTATTACCCAGCATGTATAATTTTTTACTCTCATCACGGTCCATTCTAACTACTTACCACCATTCATGTTTAGCCAATTAATACATTCTCGTTATTCCCATTTTGTCTTACCCAGTTCCTGCTGTTTATAGTTAAATGTCTTTTTATTGCATGACTTTTGTCTTATCTTGTTCCCTATGGTCTTTTCTGTCTAGTTTCCGCTTCTAACTATTTTTATCACTTGTTTCGCCACATGTTACTCCACCTCCTTCAAATTGTTATGTTATTTTTATGGACGCTATAATTGTATCCTAGGGCTTCGTTGCATGGGGTTTTTATCATGCTAAGTCTTAAAGTGTTAAAAGGCGATAAAGGGGTCTAAATGTTTTCACCATGTAATATTTCTATTTTTTCCTGTCTACGTATCTATTCACCAGATTGTCTGCCTCCAAAGGTTTCAATTTATTTCTGTTATTTATAACCGACTGTCCACTTGTCAATCTATATATATTTGGCTGGTCGTCAACCTGGTTGCCAAGCAACTGATTGTCTATTTACCTTTCTAAACATACCTATAAGATCTGTGTGTGTCATTTGTTGCAATGCCTGCTTATACTGAATTTTAAGAATGTTGTCTTTTTTGTTATTTTATTGATAGAAAATTCAAACTCGTAGTCTCTAATAAAGACCTTAAGAAGGATGATAAGAACATCGCTTGTTGCAATGCTTTTTGTTTTTGTTTTGTTGTTGTTTTTTGTTTTGTTGTTGTTGTTGTTGTTGTTATTTTATTAATAGAAAATTCAAACTCGTAGTCTCTAATAAAGACCTTAAGAAGGATGATAAGAACATCGCTTGTTGCAATGCTTTTTTGTTTGAGTTTCAACAATTTTGCCTTTTTGGTTATTTTATTAATAGAAAATTCGAACTTGCAGTCTCTAATAACGACCTTACAGAAGGATGATGGAACGCCGTTGCAATGCCTGTTTGTTTAAATCTCAAACATTTTGTAATTTTGTTATTTTTTGATAATAAAAACTCGAACTCGTACTCCCTAACAAAGACCTTACAGAAGGATGATTGGACGTCGTGAGAGTGTCTTTTTCTTGTGCACACCGTGGTTTTCGAGGTTGGCGCTCATCAGAACGTCATTTGGTTCAAGTTAGTGCTAAAACCATAAGGCACATGCGTAACAAGGAACACAAACCCATTTTCCTTGACCCTTTTTCTACAGTCAATTACTATCTCGAACAATATTAAGCTTTCCCTGGGAGTTCGAGTTACCGGGGTTCCAGTGTAGTTATTAATTCATTCACCCTGCATTTGTTATTTCTACAGGTTTTCTGGATCTCAGGGTTCTTCTTTCCTCAAGGTTTCCTTACAGGAACTTTGCAGAACTTTGCTCGTGCTTATTCGATATCAATTGATGTTATATCATTTGATTTTGAGGTAAGGACCAATGCTTGGTGTCTATGCGTTAGTTTTTGCCTTCACAAAAGTTTCAGTATTATTTCATGGTTTCATTATTATCACTTTCTGTAGCTGGAGCATCTGTACGGAAATGTTCATCATCATCATAATCATTGCGATCGCAGTCATCATCTTCATCATCATCATCATTTATCATCTTATTATCACCATCATGACCTTGCTATAATATCTTTTAGGTGTTAAAACAGAGCGAGTCTGAAATCAAATCCCGTCCTAAAGATGGCTGCTACATCCGGGGCCTATTCCTCGAAGGCGCCCGATGGGATACCGAGACGCACGAGCTCGCCGAGTCGCGACCGAAGGAATTATTTACCGATATGCCGATTATCTGGCTTAAGCCGACTGCAAATCGTGAGAAGCCCGAGTCAGGAATCTATGTGTGTCCTGTTTATAAGACATTGACTAGAGCTGGTAAGTACTGGTATCTTATTCCTCTTATTGCTATCATCGTTTTAGTTGTCTGTCTGTCTGTCTGTCTGTCTGTCTGTCTGTCTGTCTGTCAGTCGGTCGGTCGGTCGGTCGGTCGGTCTGGTTTTTGCTTGTTTGTAAAATTTCACAAAGTTTGAATGACCGAATTCTCCAATTTTTAATCTACTTTCAAACACCCCAAAATCGTTGCCATTGGCGTTCTTCAGTCGCGCTTCTCCAAAAAGGCTTATATTTTTGTACGTTTTTGACTCTAAATATTTTTCTATTTAGGTACTCTATCCACTACTGGTCACTCTACAAACTTTGTGCTGTCCATTGAAGTACCAAGCAGTAAATCGCAAGATCACTGGATCAAGCAGGGCGTCGCTCTCATGTGCGCGCTTAACTACTGATTGGTACTACGCATGCGCAGTCATTGATCCATCTTCCTCCCCTTCCCTCCCCTCCCAAAAAGAAAATATGCAAACAGAATGTATTGTTTTTTATGGTTACTAAGATTTTAAATCTACTGTACATTTCCGTGTGGTTTTGGAAAAAAAATATTTTTACTTGCAAGCATTTCTTACTGTGTGCCAAATTGTCTTGTTTGGTTTAAAAACCTAATTATTTTGATATACTATCAGCATGTCGTCTTTGCTTATAATATTGATCACAAGAGAATTCAATTGCTCATCAGAAGCTAAGCATCGTGTTGGCACTGATCATTATGTTTTATTTAAGATACAAGCAAATAAAATGATATTTTATAGATACGAATACTAAACCTTTATCACTGGGGCGTTGTCATTGTAACTATAATTATACAAGATTTCACTACGAAAGGCTTGTTACACTGAGACCGCAAGCAAGCATTCGTTTCAAAACGTCGTAAGGGTTGTTAGGGATAAACTGAATTTCTTTTGGTACAGGTTTTTATGATAACTGAAAAGGTTTGAGTAACACTTTGATCACAAAGAATACCTGATTACTCATTCCTCGCTAGCAAGCGAAAAACACCAACATGCCTATACTTTTGGTGGTTGCACAATATTGGGGACTGATTTTATTTGGTTATTTGTCTGTTGGAGAAGCACTTTTATTAATAATAGATATATAACAGTTCATTTCGTTCACTTATGCACAAATAACAAACTAAAAACAACGCCTGATTCTTCGCACGGAGAACATTTACGCATTCACTGATGTACTGATATAATTTTTGACTTTAAAACTCTTTTATTACATGTGCTTGATTTTTTACACAAATGGAAAACATCTACTTATATATTTCAACGTTTTGATGTTTGGATACTAAATGAATGATTTCTGATTCATTTTGAATACAAAAAACTCAGCGCCTGATTCATTGCACATAGAAAAGAGAGAGAAATTGTTCATAACATTTTTGTTTTTGCCCACTGGTTACGTAGCGTATCAGGCCGAGAAGCATAATCTTTGAGACTACGATAAAATAATTATCATCGCCTGAGTCTTAGCACTAAGGGATCAATTAACCCATAGATTAGAAGCAAAAGTTTTGATAGGTTGTAAAGGCGGTAATTTAGATGGGATTGTGAAAAGTCAATGGTAAAGAAATTTCCGCACCAGAAGCATTTACGTAAATCATTTACGCAATGGCCCAAGAGAGACCTAAATAGCAGAATATAATCTATACCTCGCTTTTAAGACTTAATATTTGCAATTAAGCTACTCAATATTTGTAGCAATAATTAGTGTTATAGCTCATTTATTTCGGGGTTAAAAGTTGTACCTATTAAAACGTCAATTCTATTGCGTGCGGTTGTACATTCAAAGGCACTTTCAATCTTCATGCGTTGGTGTGGGACATTTGTCGTACATTAGCAAACAGACTGAAGATTGTTTACTAGACGTGCAGTCCGAGCAACAGTCGTATTGCCAAGGTTATACATTATATTTGAAGTAAAAGGAAAATAAACCAGCGAAGAAATTTACCCAGTTTCGTTGTTTCCGGTATATGGGATCACTCAGACTTCCCTCGAAAAATGTGGATTAGCAATCACGATAATCTCGAGAGCACCCATATAAGTGAAAACACTTAAGCTTTTAACTAATCCTGAGCCAGGTATTGCATAACACCAATACCTACAGGGATAAGTAATAGAATACTCCTTTCTTTTTCTCAGTTCTCTTTTTTACTTGCAATGTTTAATTTATTTACATTTAGATCATTTAGATTTTTAGATTTAGATTTTTTCCTTCGGCGATTAAGCATGCGATTCTTTTAAGATTAAGCGTTCGATTTTGTCTTATGTCAGTACTTGTCTTCTATTTTATCTTCAGCACTAGCGTTCGATTGTGTCTCCTATGCCATTAATCATTTTCTTTGCTTTTTTTATTGTTTCTATTTCTTGACGTCAAATACTAGCGATTTTTTTCTTTCTTCTTTGATCAAGCGTTCGAACATATTTTTCTTTCCCGATCAAACGTTCGATTTCTCTGACATTTTAATTAGTGAGATGAGTGTGATTAATTCCCTTAGTAGTTAACCACCCAATCAATTTGTCACTTCCATTAGGTGGAGTTCAACCTTTCATTTTTGCATTAAGATAAAACTTTAAAATGACTCCGCTAATTTCTTCCACCATTACCGTCCTATTTTGCTTTTCCCGTTATTTCTAGTAACAATTTATTTGTACAAAGCTGTTTTTGATTTCGGTGCCGTTTTAGTTTCCTTTATTAAGTCCCTGTTTATCTATGTGTATCCAATTTTGTTCTATTTTCAGAAGCAGTTTTAAGTTCATTTTCCCATTCTACTAAAATAAATATTTCCCCCTTACTTCCCTATTATTTCCTATTCCATTTGTTTTTGTATCACTGTTTGCTTATACTCGATGTGTTTAGAATTCCGTTAAACCTTTATTAACATTTTATCGAAGAAATATACAGCATTAAGATCTGCCGGAGTAAAAAGCTGCACATTTTTGCTATAACCCGGGGCTCAATTGTTTTAAAGGGTGTTAGCGCTGAACCAGGGTTCAATATAAAGAAATCCATTAATTTAACTCTAAGTTAGCGTAGCAATGAAGTAAAGCCATATCAAAAAAGAATCCCGCATTTGAAAATGTCCCCTACTTAGTTAAGTTCAAACCGCATGTTACGATCGACGTATATTTTTATTATTCGAAGTCAAGTATAATTTAGGTATAAGTCAAATACCTTGCCAGCACTGAGTAATAACTTTCTCCAAGTCCTCGTTTGTACACTTGTTTCTTTATTTATTACATTGCACGAGTCCCGCGGTGTATTTCGTCATAGAGTGCACTATAAGATACTAATGCATGACCTTTTCGTTAGCCTGTGTTTCCGTATTTTTGACAAAAAGGACTGATACAGCAACCAAATTTCATATAGACTCAGATTTGCAGTTTCAGATTGCTTTCAAGGTTTTATAACAATAGGTGTATTACGAAAAGCTAAAACGAGATGAATTAAAGCCGCCAAAATATTATTTTTTGTTTGATTCGTGATACCGACATCCATATCATATCAATTACTTCTTATTTGTCAGTTTTATTAGTCTATAGAATTCAACACCGAAGTGAAAATCTTTTTGCGTTGGCGAGTCAAACATAGCCTTGGGAAAGTTCCGTAAACGTCTTAAAAATTGAACTTGACAAAATTAAACATGAATAGGCCGGATGAGAAAAGAGCTTGAAGCAATTAATAACGAAGATAATCAATACCTGAGGCAGAAACTATTGTAGCCAAACATAGTCGTTGCGAGATTTTTATAGAACTCCTTGAAACGAGAAAGAGAGGAATATAAAGACAAAGCCGTGAATCGAATTGCAAGTCATATTAGGCCAAGTTCAAACGTTGGGAGGATTTCTATAGTAGTATGGTATGCAAAAACATGACCCAAACCTAATAAGGGCAAAAATAAATGAATAGATCTAGATGAATTAAAATGGAACCATTCCTTTCATTTTCAAGAACCAACTATTTAGTTGAAAACGAATATCGCGCAATCCTTAGATTATGGTTAAAAAAAATTAAACAGCCGTGTTTTTGTTTTGCTTATATATTTGTTTGTGTTTGTTTACTTGTTTGTGTTTACTTGTTTGTATTTGTAGGTTTGTTTGCTTTTTATGTTTGTTTGTTTGTGTGTTTGTGTTGAAACGTTAGTAAAGATTAGTCTGCCTGAATTTATTTACAAACATTGCCTCACTTGATTATGATTACAATAAACTCGAATTCCTAGGGGAAGCTAAATATTGTTCGAGATAGTGAGGGTTTCAGATAACCAATATAGTAATTGACTGGAAAAAAAAACCTCAATGGAAATCGGTTTGTGTTCGACATAGGGAGGTTTTCAAGTTCAAAAGGGTTCAAGTTATCGGGGTTCTAGTGTTCTTATAGCTTCAATTTATAGTATAGTCGGTTTAACGAGTGGTTAGTCGATTTAGGGGCTGTTTATATGGAGGCGAGCCAGTCCAGTAAGCGGGCTGACTTCTTTTGTTCTCTGGCCCCCAGGGAAAAGAAAACAAAAAAAATTCAGCCCGCTTCCCGGGCTGGCTCGACTCCACATAAACAGCCCCTTAGAGTAGATTTCGTATGACCATGAAAAAGTTCGTGTCACATTGTTTTGATTGGATAAGACAAATGCGTGGACCAATCAGAACGCAACCGTGCAGTGTTATGACCTGCCGAGTCTCATATGAAATCTGATCTACTGGAGTTAAGCGCAGCCGTTTCTTCGATCGCATCTCTTTTTTACGATGTGATTCTTCTAAAAAATCTTCGACAACTATCTTTACTCTAATCTACGTTGACAGGCAATAGCTGGATTAGTTTAAAATTTATGTATTGGGGAATCGGTAACCATACAATCGAAGTGATTTTATTCAGTTAACTTTATTGGGGCTAGAGTGTTCCTTGGAAAAAATGGACATTGAGTGCTTGTTGAATAAATTGATGGAGTTCTTGAAATAGAATTCGTGATCTGAGTTATCATGTGGTTGGAAGACCTTAATAACAAAGCGGATATCAAAGCACCGAAGAAAATTGTCCGTAATATAGAGAAACTAAATGACAGAAGGGATGAAAAATTCAAGAGTTCAAACTCGATGGAAATGAGTTTGACGGGATTTTCGTGTTCGTGTATAACGAAGTAGTATAGTCTCCCTTAAAATATTGAACACGTGATATGCGATGGCCAACCAAAGAAGGTCATTGAATTGAGCCTCAAAAACCGTTGTCTATTATATGTTTTGGAGTGACGCTAATGAAAAAAATTATTCCACAATTTTTTCTTTGGGTTTTTTAATGATGCTTTTTGTACATTGATTAACAAACCTTTGATATTTTGGTGAAACTGAATAACGTAATGGCATATTTAAGTACAGCAGTGTAATATTATATTAGTAGATATTAAAGCTATACAGGTTTTAGACTGTGTTTGTTCTTTAGCAAACCATTAGAATAATTCTTTTGCCTCTTTGTGTTTGTTTGCTTTAATTTGGTATGATTTTAGGAAAGCCTGGATTATCAAAAGTCATGATTATCAAACAATTAAACATAACGAAACTTGAAAGAACTTTTTCCATACATTTATTCGTTTGTGATTTCTTTTGAAACACTCACTGTCACTTACTACGTATCCGCTTCAAAACAAACCTAAGCTATTGTTGGTTTGTTGTTTATATAATAGATGGAAAAGACTTAGAAACTTCCAGGTGAAATCTTCAAAAGCCAATCAATCGTCGCTGTAAGCCATAAAAATATTTTAATTATCGCATTTACGCAGTTGTATAATTGCTTCTATGGTGTTTCATTTTAGCATTTTAATCATGCAATTTTTTAACAAACTAGACGCACACGTGCGTTCACTCGTGCCCCGGAAGCCCCCTTATAGGAGAGGCTTCAATGACCAGCCCCGTTCGTACTCTTCCCCGAGCCGTTTCACGCATTCTTCACTTAACCATAACATAATAAAGACCTTTTTTGACCTTTTTAAAGAATATCTGATTAGTCAATTTGTCTGTCAGCAGCTATTAGTCGACATGCAAAATATTACCAGCGAATATACCAGTTTATTCAACTTTTAATTTCACTATGTGTCTCAATTGTTTGCTGTAAAGACTTCTACAACGGCGTTTTTAACAAAATAACAAATCGTGAATATTTTCGTTCATGTTTCGGATGTTTTAAATAATAAAAGACGTTACGTGACCAACAAGGTCAATGGAACCTATCCGTTCCATGCAATGGTCTGCTTTAGAATTCCGTATTAAAATTCAGTACAAAAACCTCTCAAGATCTCTTGAATGCTTGAATGAGGAATACAATTGACTTGCTTCTACGTATGTTCGTTTAGCAACATGTAGGATGAGAAATTCGTAGATTCACAGCTCATAGGAAATACTCAGTTTATCCATGTTTATCGCGAGGGTTCTCTTTCAAGTACTCCATTTAGAGTTCGATATTTGGTCAAAGTATTGGAGATGAAGCTCAAAATAACAGCCCATTCTGAAGCTCATATAAGTATATAGGTATATCTCGAGTTAAAAGCTCCAAATTACATTGTTCTACTGCAGGAAAAGCCTGTCTCTGAAAGCTATTTTCTTTATAGTCGGCCATCTTGCATTCCTCAAGTTCCTGGCTTGCGTTCGCTGTCGCTCAAAGGTGATGAATGAAGGGCATTGTTTTTACGTTCTTAACCAATCAGAAGTAGCTGAGGACGAACAGAGGAAAAAAAAAAAAAAAAAAAAAAAAAAAAACATTTGCAGTTTATAACTCGTTCCCGGCCTAAAGGCCTGGGCACGAGTAAAAAGTGTCAGTTTGTAATCTTTGTGGATTCGATCTCATCTGAATGTATCTTGTTTTTACATTATTTGTACAAAATATAATACATTTCCTCGATTAGATCTTCACAATTAACACAATTAATTATCTCTCCTTCCTTTAAGGTCTGACAATAGGATACGGTCTCCAGCTAACAAACAGACATAAGGCCGATTTATCCAGTGTTAGGAGTACGGGTGGCAGTAGTATGCAAGAACTTAACTTTTTGCAATCACATTTACAGGATTATATAATAGGGCTAAAACGGTGGAATCCTACGAGTAGTGTACGGGCTCAAGAAAACTACAAGACTGCCTGGATTACTAGTGATAAAAACGGGCAAATTCTGCTATACGAGAAGGCTATGATCTCCAGCTAAGAGGCTGATCGGTCAAGCAGCAGTAGTATTGTATGCAAAGACATGAGCCTCTGTTTGGGAGGATTTATTTAAGGGATACAAAACGCGCGCGCATGTCTCTGTTCTGTAATATAAACACGATGGAGGATGTAGAGCAAGAGAAAAGCAAGCTTAGCTGTTTCTCTTGCTTTTCGAGTGCTCTACATCTTCCAGAGTGTTTATATCACAGTACAGAGACATAAGCGGTCGTTTTATAATTGCTTTTATAAAATATTTTCGACGTTTTTTGAGCGAGCCATGTCTCTGTCCTCTGATATTAACATGGTAGCCAGCCAATCAGCGCGCGCGTTATATCTCAAGTATTTTACAAATAGTAGTATAGTATGCAAAGACATGAGCCTCTGTTTGGCAGGACTCATATAGGGATAAGGGCTAAATACCGCAGAAAAATTATACAATAAAATTTCAAAGGTTTCGAAAAAAGGCATTTAAAAAGCATGTAAACCTAATTATAGTAGCAGCGTTTAAAGGCATTTAAAAGGCATGTAAACCTAATTATAGTAGCAGCATTTGATTCTGCGTGCATTTTTGTGTTTCGTTATCTTCATTTTTTTCTTGAAAGTCCTTCTTAGAAAAAATTTAGCCCTCTTGGACAGCGCACCATTCAGGAGAATATTTTTTATTGTTCCGGGAACCAAGCAGATAAAGTTTTAGCATCTCTAAGACCTTAGTTTAAAGTGCGCCTAACCCCCTATTATTTCCAGTTTTGATAAAAAGTCCGACCATTTCTAAGAACGTCTACGATAAAATGACTCGACTTGAATGAATTCCAAAGCTTTTTGGGAACTTGGTTGACTAATTCGATCGCTGAAGTGATGTAGATTTGAATACACTTTGAATTTCACTCAAAGCTGCTGAAAACTGATTTTTCGTATTTATAGGCGCAAAAAAGCCCAGCAAAAACTGCAATTCCTAAGAGTCTGAAGTCGGAGTAAATAAATTTCCGCCTGGGTAGACCTCACACTCTTTTGTATTGCACAATAAACTTTTGAAACGTACAAAAGAGTGTGACGTCTATCCAGACTTAAGTTTTTTGAAAGTGTTCCATGGAACTCCAAACTTTGAAATTGTGTAGAAAAATCCGGAATTCATTGAAATCGCGTAATTTTTTCGTACAAGTCATTAGAAATACTCCAACCTTTTCGTCAAAATAGAAAATAACAGAGGGTTAGGTGCACTTTAAGGAAGGGATAAATACCGAGAAGCGAGGCTTTTAGCCATATACATCCCGAGGGCCGTAGGCCCGAGGGATGTATATGGATAAAAGCCGAGCTTCGAGGTATTTATCTGCCTTATTATATGATTGAGGAGGTTTTCACACAAAAGCGATTCAAAAAGACAATCACTAATTAGATCATTGTTACCGAATTCCCAGAAGGAAACCTTAAATAATTGTTTTTCAATTCTATTCAGAGAAACACTAACGAACTTCATGATAACACACAAAAGATTTTTTTGTTGAGAAGATTCCATCAGTTAGCTCAGTAGTATAGTGGTTAAAAGCGGGTATAGGAGTGAAGAAAGTCTCGGGTTCGAATCTCTGTCATTTATCAAAGACTTTTTTTCCACCAAAAATCGCTACTTAGTATATTTCTAAGAAAATTTCTAAGTCTTGATGTCCACACATAAATCATCTAAGGAAGTATGGAACGAAATTATAAATTCAAGTGATGTATCTATATAAACCCCGGGAATTATAAATTCAAGTGATTTATACAGATACATCCCGGAGAAGCTCTATATAAAACCCTTGAATATATAATCATCGTGAATTTAGTGATATAAAGACTTATGAATAACAAAGAAAACAGACTCAATCATATAATAAGAGGTCATAAAAGGGACGTGGCAGTTGTAGAGAGCACGATAATGAATTTTCTCAAATACAGACAAGCTTGCGCGGAGACAGGCACGTGATGTCTGTTTCAAGAAATGTCTTGAGTTAAATTTCGGTGATTCCGGTTAACTCGAGTGCTTGGAGGCATTCCTTTTTTGCGATAATGTAATAACTTACTCTAGACAGACAGAACGGACACAAGGAAACCTAAAACACTTATTCGATTCGCTGCCTTACTATATGTAAGACGAACATCTCTTTTATCTTATATAATAAAGTGCAGTGATGTCGCAGATCAAAAGAATCACGGTAGTAAACTATATAAAAAGATCGAAAAGCATTGCTGTTTCTGATCGAAGGCCTACTTTAGGGTCTAAATTCGCCTTACCTCACGCGAACTCGCATAGGATTTCATAAACGTAAAAGAGGAGGGACCATTTTCCCTTCACTAGCTCGACCTTTCACGCATTTTATACTCACTCGCCTAAACTCGCTCTAACTCGCCTAAACTCGCTCTGCGAGTTAAGGGGAGTTCAGACCCCAGAGTAGACCTGGCATAGTAGTGATTTAGAGATTGTCAAATCCATCTTAGCAATATTGTACTGTAATCCGATAAGTGCATATCGTAAAAGCACGACTTAGGTAAGGAAATAATTGGATGGTATAGATCCTCAATTGACTGATAACCCCGAACAGTTACAGTCGTTGCTTTTTGTTTGAATAAATAGGATAAGCTCCGTAAGGTAATTAGTGTTAGGAGCCAGGAAATGGATGTTCTCGTAGGAGTATTATTTCGTGTTATCATAATTTAAGCAATATTTATTTACAATTACAAAGCTGGCTGTGTAATATTTACAAAAGAGTATAAATTAAAAGAATGAGAATTTTCACAGCAATGATATTTCTAGTCAAAATGATGAGGAATATAATCCATTAATGAGAGTCTTCAAGTGTATAACATATTGATCCTTGTCGCTTATGACCGCTGCGTTGGAACTACTCAAATTAAATATTACCTTTAGGCTGGGTTGACTTGCTAATAGGCAATTTATGTATATTCGGCGTTATTTTTTCGTTTTTTTTTTTTTTTTGCGTATAATTCCGATCGAAGGGTCATATCATCGATTTTGTTTTGAAATCATCTACTTATTCTATGAACAGTTCTTCAGCATTTCGCCCTCTATAATTTTAAAACCTAGGTTAAAGAATCATCCTTTTGATTGATCATTGAATTGGAAGAAACAGCGCATCTAGATCTACCCACTTGATGTCCTTAGAGGGGAAATTGAGCTCTTTTCGTTTGCACATAATCATTGCTACAAATTCAATGCCTATATCGTTTTAATGCTTCCTAAGAAGACTCGCCAGCAAATCCAACCCATCCAATGAAAATCTTTTCTTGAAGAAACCCTACTGCTTAAGAGTTCGATAACGCACTCTTAAAACTATATAATCATGTACATCTATTATATACAATTCCTGTTTATACAGTTGCTTGGGAACCAAAAATACATACACTGCACCTGTCCGCATACATTTTCTATTACATCTACACCGCATAGCGCGGTAATTTTGTAATATGTACACGATAAATACTTTCTTTAAATGTTATTGATTTGTCCACTACTACCATTATTACTAACACGCAAGTTCGTGTTACTTGTTCGTATGACAATTCCAGCAGTATCAATGGCTTTGGAGTGAAACCGTATCGTCATTTCATGCCGACGTGCTTTTCGGAGTGTTTTACGAATCGCTGATTGAATATCCGGTTTAAGAAAGCAGTAGATGATAGGGTTTACTATAGAATCCAAGGCTATCGTACAGTATGCTATTATATAGAGATAAGGAGGGACAACTCGGGCATACCCTATAGCAGAGGCTGTAGTTATGAATAATATCGGTGCCCAGCAGAGTATGAAGACACTTGCAATCGCGATGAAAACTCTTGCTACTTTCATTTCAAAAAAGAGATGACTTCGTTTCGTGTTCATAGTTCTTTGGTCGGTTAGTTCAGTTTGAAGTCGCTTGCTGCATTTTTTCACTTGCTTAAAGATGTAGAAATAAACGACGAAGATAAAGATATATGGGATGATAACCCCACAGATTTCCATGACGAATAAGTACACCTTGTGTGCTATATGTCCAGGATTGGCGTACCATGTTAATGGTACCAGAGCAAACGCAATGGGTACAACCCAACATAGCACTATCATTGTTTTAAATCTTTGCTGTATGTCCATTGTATAAGTAAGCGGGGCTGAGATCGATAGATATCGATCGTACGTGACACAAACCACGTTAGAAACTCCTACAAGAAGCGAAATGGCTGTAATGTACCCGTTGCCCGCGAATGTTGGCACTGCAAGATGCAAAGGAAAAAACACCGCTCCCACAATGATATCCGAGATGGCTAGGGATACTACAATCCAATTAGTGCACGTGCGAATAGTCTTGTTCAAGTACACAATACAACAAACTATAGTATTTGTTGCTACAATAAGTACAGATAAACAACTCAACGATACCACAACTGCCATGAATTGTTCTGGGCTGAGATAAGCTTCTGATCCCGGCGGTCTGTTGGTTTGGTTCATGTTGGAGAAGACAACTGTCAAATTCGACTGAGACGCCATTATATATTCGCCTGTTCTTGCGGAAGAAATACAAATTACTGACGCACTTTTACGATAAACCTTCCACGCACTTTTATCAGTCTTTTGTAAGATTTAAAAAAATGGAATCAAAAAACCCTTCCAGTCTTTGGTAAGGCAACTTGATAGCACCTCCACTACTTTCAGATCGTGCCAGAAAGATTTCTCACTAATGTTTTGAAAGGAAAACAGTCTTGTTTTGCACCAACAAACTTATCTCTAGAACTAAGTACCTTCACTTGGAATGGCCTCAGAGAATATCAGTCTCTGCAAGCAAAGGATACCAATGATGATGGTGGTCTAGAAAAAACCTCGCTTCCTCTGCAATTATAATTGTCTTGACGAAACGTTCTCCTGTGCGGACGTCAGCAATTTTCAATCTTTTTGTAGCCAATTTTGCATGAGTTCTTTTTAATGAAAGATTCAAATTCCTTTGAATTCTTCAAAAGGTTCTCTTGTGGGTGATAATCAAAACAGTCTCCTTGCCGCAAGCGATTCTCACAGAGGCAATTAGTGATGGAGGTGTTTGGCGCGCGTTGTCAACTCTGACCAGTTTATACTTGTCAAAAATATGTCCACTGCTTCCTTCCTTTTTCTATCGTTCTTAAATTGTCTTAGATTTGAGCCCTCTTAAGACACCTTTCTCTTGTTCTTGGATTAAGCACTTAGAAGCGGGCAACTTGGCTCGCCCGTGCTTATGTATATGTCGATGTTTGGACCGTAACAGCGCTTGCTTGAGTGTTTTTCTTCAAGGATCTGTAAAACAAACAACATCTTTTAGAGTTGGAAGTAATACGGCGGATTCTGCATCGTTGCCCTTCGGCGATTGCTCTCCAAGTCTAGTCCTTTCAGTTTGCGTAGAGACGAGATTCTTAAGGAGAGCTTGTGATTGGATGGATGAATAATTAAGCTTAAGGAAGCAAAAATTGTTGTGTCACATGGGTGGGGGTTTTGAACTGTGATTGGTGGATCAAAGATGTTAACATCACTATCTTGAGACCCATCAATCTTGGTAAAAACTAATGCTGGAATCTATACCAAAACAAAAGTTTTTCGTTTTTTTGTAACACGGTTAAACTCTGGGCTTTCAGCTTTTTGATTGCCATTTCTTTTTTCAGGAAACGACTTAATAACCCACGGGCGTGCGTTATTCGCATTTTACGCACGGCTAATAAGAAGGGGTCTTTGTGATCTCATATGTAATTTGGGTCTCCCTTCCTGCACAAGTAGATTAGAGCTGAAATTTGTCGCAGTTATCGAAGAACCCCTGGTGCTTTCCCCTTTAGAGTAAAAACTTGCAATTTTTTTACATAAACATTTACAGTTACTGTTATCTTTGCGTGCATTGTACAAGGAGAGTAAAGGGTGTAGCGTACTCTAACTGTATGTATTCATCTTACTAAAATCACTTCTAAGACAAACATTACTTTGTGTAATGTGTCCCTACATCTGGATCAAAATTATTCTTTCGCATTTAGATAATTAATGTTTTTGACGTTATCGCAGTTGTGCGGCTCTTACGTGGCTTTGAAGGACAACTGAAACACCTTAATTATGAAAAAACTGAGACTCAACTTATTTGTTGCATGCATATAGCTATTTTTCCCTCTTTTCTTACACTTCTCTTTTATACAACTTTAAAGAAAATGCACTATATAACCACTGAAATATTATTGCCTATTATTTATAACTTGTTTGGTAGTTTTTACATACTATACATAATTGTATATTCTAGCTTTCTATTCATGAGCGCATGGCAAAATAGCACTTCTTTTAACCATAAAATAGCACCTATAATTTTCTGTAAACCGAAAAGCACTTTACCTTTCTAATAACTTCGCGTTAATGTATGTTAATGCTCTCCACTTTAGTAAACATCTTTTTTTATTTTTTAACGAAACAAATAAACGCATTAATGTAATTTGATTTTGATGTATACCAGCCTTTATTTAATATTTTTTTCTTCATTTTTACGTTGCGTCAACGTGTTCTATTTTAATAAGTCTTTCGTGCAGCTTCCCTCTTCAGTGCTCTCAAATCTTCATTACAAAACCCAAGTCCATCAATCAATCAAACCGTAGTGCATACCTCATACCGCGCTATCATACCAAAATCTACGAATATGCAAAATGCTAGCTTTGCACTTTCAACCTAAACTCCCTCACTAGAAAAGAAGAAAAAGCACTTGACAAATCCAACGAAAAATTCAGTTCATGATTTTAACCAACAGTACCTCTTGAATATTATAAAACTAATGCATCTAGTCGATTGTTCTTGTCGAGGAATAACTAAGTCTTCGATAACTCTAGTGATTTGGGCAAATTCAAGAAGCTTAAGCAAAGTGGTTCTGATAGCCAGAGTTAAATACACCGCTCGAACTGACGGCGTGGAGAGAAGTAGTGGAATAATGAGATATATAGGATTATATGGGTATCTAACTTGGAAACTAAATAAGAAAAGGCCATAGGAAACACCTGGGTCTTCTCCGTCTTAAGACATGGTGTAAACTGAATCAATTATTTAAATCTCGAGTTTTAGATTTTTTCTCTCGCTGTGATAACATACAGTTTGCAAATCAGGAATTATGCAATTATCTAAAGTACTGATTTTTTCGAACCGTATTAGATTTGATTCATACTAAAAATGTCCAAAATAGAATTCAAGGCTACATTGTTAAATATAGATCGATGGATTTTTCTCCATTCTAATAATATAATAACCAAAATCAGTATCCCTTACCGTAGATTAAGGTGGCGAATGGTTTTTGGTTTGGCTCAGTCAAATTATACTTGATTAGCGTTGCCACGTTCTAATGAAGCAGCAGCAGTTTCACTTTTACTAACCAGTAAAAACGTCCAAAGCAACGATTTTTTAAACGAACTGTATATCCTACGATCGAATCAGTGGCTATAGTGAATGCGAATGACTGTTTGAGCTCGAGTTGACTAGATCATCACGTATCAACGCCTACTTTCTGCCCAAACAATCATATGTTTTCAAAACATCACTAAACAAGCCAGAAATCGATTTTCGAGGATATTTGAAATTATTCTCTTAATGGTGATATAAAGCCCAATGTCGAAGAAAAACATCTCGAATATACTTCCAATGTCAATATTAATGATACAAATATCGATAAATAATGTAGAGAGCTGAATTTAGGCCATTATAGGATCAAAATACTAAAATGATACGTAAACACCATAAATATTTGAAACATAAATCGAAAATAAGTTAAAATTTGAAGAGGAATTGAAAAAAACTCGATATGCTTGAAAAATAATTATCTCTGCATGTTTTCCAATTTGCGTTGTTTACTTTTGTGCTTCTTAAACGAGATAAGTTTGTTTGCTCTCTTTTCCGTATTTTTATGCTGTAAAAAAAGAATATATTCTTAATCTATCAAGATTAAATTCGTAAAACAACTCCCATTTTCCCTAGATAAGTTTACTGCAAAATTTAGGGGAAAGTATTGTTTTGAATTCATTTTTCAATCGTTTAGGTCTTAAATCCATGAAGCTAGAAAGAATATTGAAAAACAGCCTATATATTCTGAGCAAATCTTTTAATTTTTAGACACATATTTAGTTTTAATTTTGTCATTTCAAATCCCCCACAATTGCGAAAACACTAGGGCAACTTTCTTCATATATTGTTTTCAAGATCTTTCCTTTCTGCAAGTACGATCTTTTCTTTCTGCAAGTAATTCGAAAATAGTTTTTCGCTTATAAGCTATATGTTCTCATAATACCTGTCACATCTGCCAAATATGAATGAAATCAGTAATTAAAAGTACTTCACAGGAAAGGCGAGCACAAGTTTTTCCTCTTGTCGTACAATTCTAGCCTGGGAAGTGTTACCTCCAACGATGCAAACTTTAAACTGTTCTTTAAATTCGTGGCTGGGTATTTATTCTTTGTTCCGTTTTAATCAGTTTCAGCAAAGGTTAGAGGCGAACATATTGACTGAAAATTAGAGGTGTTTGCCGTCAGCAATCAATTTACAAAGCAAAAAATCACACCTTTATGCACGAAACTTTCTTCCTATATTGTGTACCAAGTCACTCTCAGTTTCTGCAATTCACGTAAAGTTTACCGTTGTTAAAGTTAAATGGCTGTGATAAAGGATATGTTATCAAAGATTTTGTGGCAATACCGAA
Source organism: Telmatactis stephensoni (assembly GCA_029948255.1). Lineage (NCBI taxonomy): Eukaryota > Metazoa > Cnidaria > Anthozoa > Actiniaria > Isophelliidae > Telmatactis > Telmatactis stephensoni. The sequence continues at coordinate 250,699 of JALIZF010001622.1, read as the reverse complement.
CCATATATGACTGTATATTTTCTAGTTGATTCAACTTTTACTCAATATATCGAAATATATACAAGATATCAATCTAATCATCAGAAAGGATAAGAGCTTTTTGTTACCTTGATTGCAGACATTGTGAAGGCCACTTTGTCCTCTTCATTTGAGATAACGAAAGCATAAAAGTCCCTTTTGCCAGAATGTTAATGCCCACCCCTACTTTCCATCTCTGCGGACGTCTCTGTAAACGCCTGTATAATACGGACATCTCTAATACGAACGTTATGATAAAAAACACCTGTAATACAGACGCATAATATAGCAGCCTATAAACACACCGGAATAGCTCTGTAATACTGGCACTATATACTGTTCTCTGTAGCCTTGTCTAGATTTCTACGCTCATTGAGAAAATCTCCATACAAAGAATGTACTTATAATACAAAATTCAAAATTATGAAATACTCAAACTTTACAATAACCAGGGGGAGTCTAGTCCCTGAAAATTTGGGATGCGGCGCGCACTCGAGGTAATTCTAAACCTGTTTCAGACAAGAAAATGTGATTCTTCCTATCCTATTTTAGTCCAAAATCGAAGTTTTCTCTTAAAAATGCATCCTTTTCAGACTTAAATGGTTAAAACCTATACCCTATTTCAGATAAAAACGCTGAAAATTGAACACTTTAGGACCGTCTGGCTAACACCAACACCCAATACTGCTAGACAATATCAATGGAGATTAAACAGTTAACTCACATTTCACCTAAAAATAAGTAGTTAACTGATTAATGGAGTTTATAGTTAAATGACATTTTACTTATTGCACTGAAAATGATTTTCAAAGTTCCTAAAACCCGACAATAATGTGTTCTTAGCGATTCATTAGTTAACTGACAGTCGGGTGCCTCCACCTATGATCGTGGTAGGGGGCCTTTATATAAGAGGCAGTTTTCGTGGATTAATTTTTAAAGAAAACCTCATGCAAATGTATTTTTACTAATACGAGTCAGAATTAAAGCTATTGAGGAAAAGCTTAGTAGCATAAAAGGACTGAGAACGTTTAAGGAGGTTCCAGTCTATAAAAACACCTTTCTAAAGACGTAGATATATTAGACGACTCGGAAATGAACAATCTTAGTACCAATGGAACAATGGACAACATGGTACCAAGCTGAGAATTCAATATGTCCCTAGACAGATAACAATCCGATTTTTCGTAAAAAAAATAACAGGAACGTAACATACAAATACACATTTGGGAAATGATTTCACGATTCCCATTTTTCAGAAAAAGTCATATTTTAAAACAATTTTGAAATTAATAGAACTATGCTACGCGTGGTGGTGAAAATATTTTTTTAACTGCTAAATGAGCAAATGATTTCTGTGAATTCAATTCTCTTACTGAGCAATCTCGTTAAATAGATAACCCTCAAGCAAAGCACCTCCAAGCTAAGTGGAGGAAGGCCAAGAGTGGAATTATTAGTCTCGGCATGTGGTCAAGTTATTTAGAACTGGTTTACTGCTCTAGATTGAATATTCGATCGTTGGTTGCTTCTTCTTTGATTGTTTCTTGCATTCTACTTTTCCCTTTCTTTTCTTTTTTTTTTTTTTTTCACTTTCTTTGATTACTTCTTCCATTCAACTTTTCGAACTCCCTTCCTTTTCATTTTCCTTTTTTCTCTCTCTCTCTCTCTCTGTCTCTGTCTCTCTCTCTCTCTCTCCTTATTTCGCCTGTGAAATCTGAAATTTAAAATTTGAATCAAGAGAATTGAAATGCGACAGGTGAAATCACAAACTGAAAAATTCGCAGGATGTTAGCCAGTTTTGATTGTCCATTTTAGGTTTTTCAATATCTGGAGGTTTTATTGAAATAAGCGCATAAAAGCCAAATTAATTATGCAAACTTTTAATGAGACTTGACTGCAATTTCGTCGTTTGAAATTGTTCTCCGTTCGCATTGGTGCGGCAAAGTCTGTATTTACTTTGCTAAAAAAATCAATATTACCCTGTTATATGGTCTCTTGGCATTACATTAAACAAAAGTGGAAACCGCCATAAAATATATTGTTACTGTTTCACGTAAGTTTGATTCTCTTATTTCCTCGTAATCCTTTAATGTAGACTTTATTTTCACAGTGTATTCATTTTCCATCCTCTTACCTCTCAATTTCTCATTCATCTACAATTGCTTCCATTTAATACCCACGCATTTTTTCTTATTTTGTTTTGTTTTGCATTTTTCACTTCCTATGTCCATCACACGTAGGTGCCAATTTAGAGCATACACTTCTGAATGAATTTTTTCTTTTCGTTTTCTACAAAATGAAAGTCTTTTCTACTAGCTCGAAATAACATATTACTCAACATCAGCTCGAAAGATATCGCTGATATGGTGATTTTACCAGTTTCAAAGAGACGGGATGTCAGCATATAATTGATATGGTGTCTTTGTTTTTCTCAGAATCTCATCCGTTTCGTCACCACGGAGACACTATTTTTTCCCATGATTGTCTTTTAAGCATATACTCTTGCACACATCTGCCACATTTAAAATTCGTACAAAAAATCGTGTACCGGGGATTAGAAATATTTGCTATTTTGTTTTCTATGTATTTCGTTCAATAATTCTCCCGTGTTTTTTGCATGAACTTTACAATACTCGCAAGAAAGTGGATAACCGTCGTTCCTCTATCATGCAAACAACTCTAATACAAACGACTAACTCTACAATGTAGATACATGATACAACACAAGTCTACCTAATTATGTGGTATGGTGACCAAAACTAGTGGGCCACTAGTGACCAGCTAGAAGAATGATACTGATGTAGTTTTATTGATTGATTGACTAATGTACTTGATACAAAACAACATTCAATCATCTCTTATAACCAACAACTGTTAGTATTGAAGCAACTGTCTCAATAACAGTAAGTCTCCATGTACTCTACTCGATAGAACGGACACCTGAAGAATACGGACACCTGCTTACGGTATTAGAGAGGATCCAATGTGCTCCATTTAGATAATGTCTTTCATAAAAGATTGTCAAATATTCCACCTAAAATATCACAAACGATCGCGATAAACGTTATCAGCCGGACATAAACGTTTGCTTGTCCATGCTTTTCTTTTATAAAAGATTTTTAATAAAATCCACAAAAAAAATCACTAGTATATATCTCGATAATTGACGTTATCAACCGGACATAAACGTTTGCTTGTCCATGCTTTTCTTATATAAAAGATTTTAAATAAAATCCACATAAAATATCACTAGTATTTATCTCGATAATTTATCAGTTATGTTCGGACGTGGATACGCGCTCGTTTTAAAATGTAAGAGACATTGGGCGAGACAGAATCTCATTTCCTAAAATTCTTCCTCCCAAATTTTTTGACGTTTTAGTCTACTGGCCGGGAAGTGAGTTGACACGTTCAATTTATCTGTAACAATCTTTACCAATTTTTCACTTCTAATTTACGTATAGAATTATTGAGATATGTGTGTATGGAGTATTGGCCGGATGAGATTATTGGACATATAATGAGGTTTAAGAAAAACGTCTCCAAGCTAAAACGGTATTGCCTAAATTTCTGCCGTCTCCTGAGGGTCGCGACGCTTTTCGGCAGGGATCGTACACGTACAATCTATGTACAGGTTCTGTAAATAGAATATATTACAAATGGCTTTCTGGATGATTCACACATTTTTCGGAAACGTTACCTTCCAACTGGCACGATTTTGATACAGTTTGACAAGAATACAGATAAGTGCAATTCTAGAAGACAGACACCTCTAGAATACAGACACCTCTAGAATACAGACACTTCTAGAATACAGACACCTCTAGAAGACAGACACCTTTAGAATACAGACACCTCTAGAATACAGTCACCTCTAGAATACAGACACCTGTAGAATACAGACACCTCTAGAATTCGACACCTCTAGAATACAGATATTTCTAGAACAAGACACCACCAGAATACAGTCACCTCTAGAATTCAGACACCTCTAGAATTCAGACACCTCTCTAAAAGGCAGACACCTCTAGAACACAGACTCCCTCAGAAAACTAAACTAAATGTTGCTAGACTGATTCAATAAGTTTACGCCCTATTACCTCTTCTGGTAGGTTGCTGAGCGACTACCACAGGAAGCCCAATTGAAGAGCGGGCAGACAGACTTATACTAAAATGTTACATATGGTGATTTTCGTTTTTGGCCCCTTTCTGGCGCTTATAAAAGGTGTTTATCTGATAACATTTAATATCTATATATTATTAGAAATTATTTTCTATTTCTAACATATTGGTTATAAATATTTATAACCATATGAAATTTTACCTTTTTTTTTTTTTTTTTTTGAGGGCTAGCAGTGATAACAATTTGAGGTGATCCAAGAAAACTTGAGTTAAGAGAAGAAATCCCCATGCATCCCTCATAAGCACCGCATGATGCCATTTTTAATTTGGTTTATTTTGGGCAAAATGGTCAGATGATTTCAAGAAAAGTAATTAACATAGCCACCGCAATGAAGGCTCATAGTATACACCAAGCTCTACATGCGGTGCCCGCAATTAACGTGGCAAGCTAGGTGATCGCTCAAACATGGGAACGAGTTGAAAATAGTTTAATACCAAAAATAACATCAAAGAGTGCTCGTGATGGGTACTGGAATTCCTTCTCTGTACTTCAGTTTCTTTTGCTTGACCGTACTCCGTAGTAAATATACCCTAGAGCTACTCCTCAGAAGTTATTAAGTAGGGTTAATTCAATACTACGATATTATTAAAAAATTAGTGTTAAATTTCAGTATTAAAGTACGATTTACAGTGGAAAATCTAGACCATTTTCATGGGCTGGAAAGCAGATTTCCAATGCTTTGCGCGCCTTCGCATTTCCTATACCAATTTCCATTCGTTGGGGAAAATGTCCTTAGGTTGCGTTGGATCTGAGCAAAATTATGGAAACTTGGACCTCCAACTTATTTCCATCTAATTTCCGCCAATTTTCCAATCCATGAAAATGGTGCAAATTTAGTCCCAGTATTGTTGCCTCCGTTCTTCGTCGGGGAGGGCGGTTTCTCAAAATACTTCTACTCAACGAGGGACCCCATAAAAGACAGCAACTGATCTTCTTAAAAATAGTAGTTTTTTGAGAGGGGAAAAATTAAGTGGGAACTGAGTGGGAAAAAGAAAAGTTAAACTTTATGACAATCTCGGATAATCCTAGCCATCTGTTGACAAACTATTAAATTGTTAATTTAGTAACTATAAAAACAAAGAAAGAAAGACAATATCGATAGCAAATTGATGTCTTCCAGTTCGTTGCACAAAAACGACAAAAATTAGTATAAGATCAACACTTTATTTTTTAAAGTTCTAAGAGATTCTCTGAAAGGATCTGAAAGAGATTTAAAAAGGAATCAAATTCGTACTTATTTGATCCATGAAAAGAGACATTTCAATTCTGATTAAGAATTGAAATAAAAAAGATACAAAATACTTATGGCAAAGGAACATTCAAAAAAGGAAGCTAAAATGGCATATATCGAAACTTTTTCAGTGATTTTTAGAAACTAAGAATTGGGAAAAATCAGTCGGGAAAGGAAAAAAAAAAGGAAAAGCAGAGAAAAACAAACAAACTGAAGTTATGAAACAAAATTTTAGCAGGGATGCGTATCACTTAATAACAGGAAAACACGAGAAACGATAAACGATTCTTCGAATTAAAAAGCTAAACGGGGGATTTTCCATACAAAGGGTCCAATGCTCGAGCCTTGTGGAACTCCCATCCAAGTTTAACTATAATACTAATTTCACTCGCTGACTCTGATTTCTTATCTTAACATGCAATTTCACGTAAGCGTTTCACATCTCGAATCTTCTTCAGTATGAAAGAACGTCTGTGACATTACAGGCTCATTTTCAAATCTAGCGGTGAATAAATTCAAATCACCACAAGTTTCACTATATTCTCATATTATTCAGAGGTTTATCTATTCGCTATTGTTCAAACATCTTGTCTATCTGTAGGTTTATAGAACATTCTAAGGTCAAAGGAAAACACTCGTCGAGGGCGTTTCATCCTCACCACAACACTCGATTTGTGTGTCATGTATTTGTATTAGTAATTATGTTTACAACGCTTCGAGAAGAAACTCTAGACAGCAAATCTACCTGGTTAAGGGTTCCAATGTCGGATTTTGAAGCGATATTTCTTCTAGAATAACTGGAGCTTTCTTGAGTTTCAAGGAAAGTTATGTACAATAACCTTTTTTACTTGAATAATTGATGGTAAACAACTGGCTATGTTGTCTTTTTTGGTTAGAATTTATTAAGAGTCTTTCGTTTGGTACTTTGTGATTTTTTGTGCTTTTATGATTTTTACAAATTTTGTTTCCAAAATCTTCAAGTTTTAAAAATATAAAAAAATCAATCCAACTCTTTGTGGAATTGTATATATATTCCTTCCTTTCTACATTTGTATATTTGTATACCATTATTATTTGTTTTATCAGGAGCATGGTTTTATTTTGTCCGGTCTTTCTATATTTTGTCGTTATTTTCCAGTCTTAATTTAAAGTGAAGACATTCTGATAATATACGTTGCTCTTTTTATATTTCAACTTATGTCACTTATTATTAGTTGTTTGTTGTTATTGTTTATTTGTTGGTTTGTTTGTTTGTTTGTTTTCTTTATTTTCTTTCTTTCTTATTTGTCCTTTCTCTCTTCTTGTTTTTTTTGTTTTTTGTTTTTTTTTGCTTTATTTATTTATTTCTTTTATTCTTTCGTTTGTTCGTTCTCTCCTTTCGTTCTTATTTCCATCCTTTCAAAACTCCTCAATTCCTCTTTTCTTTTTGTCTCTCTTTTTATTTTTATTTTCTTTTCTTTCGCTCTTTCCAGTTTCTATAAATTAACTTAATTTTATCAGTTTCACAACAAAAGAATAAATCTTAACTCACCACATTTCTTGTTTCAACCCACAACTATCACCATGGCATACGTGTTGTTCTGTTCATGTTAATTGCGAACTGACTGCTATCCGACCCCCGCTATCGTGTTTATGTTAGTTTATCACACTTGCTGGTTAGCTTATTGAGACAGACGGGCGGAAAACAAGACAGACAAGATCATAATACCTCCGCCGGGAGGAAACGCAGATAGATGGAAAACCGGCTGTCGCAAGTCGATTTGAGGCTTTTTGAATGTATTTTTAGGAAATGTCTTTATCATATAGTTGTTTTATATTAGAGATATCTGTATTATAGAGATGTCTGTATTACACAAGTTTATATTATAGAAGTGTGTATATATTATAGAGTTCTCTATAATAGATGTGTCTGTATTATGAATGTCTCTGTATTTGTCTGTATTCTAGAGCTGTCTGTATTCTAGTGGTGTCTGTATTCTAGAGTTGTCTGTATTCTAGAGGTGTCTGTGTTCTAGAGGTGTCTGTGTTCTAGAGGTGTCTGTATTCTAGACGTCTCTGTATTCTAGACGTCTCTGTATAATAAAAGCGCGGGTCTGTATAATAGAGTTGTCGGTTTTCTAGAGTTGTCTGTATTCTAGAAATGTCTGTATTCTAGAGGTGTCTGTATTCTAGAGTTGTCTGTGTTCTAGAGGTGTCTGTATTCTAGAGTTGTCTGTGTTCTAGAGGTGTCTGTGTTCTAGAGGTGTCTGTATTCTAGACGTCTCTGTATTCTAGACGTCTCTGTATAATAAAAGCGCGGGTCTGTATTCTAGAGGTGTCTGTATTCTAGAGGTGTCTGTATTCTAGAGGCGTCTGTATTCTAGAGGTGTCTGTGTTCTAGAGGTGTCTGTGTTCTAGAGGTGTCTGTATTCTAGAGGTGTCTGTATTCTAGACGTCTCTGTATAATAAAAGCGCGGGTCTGTATTCTAGAGGTGTCTGTATTCTAGAGGTGTCTGTATTCTAGAGGCGTCTGTATTCTAGAGTTGTCTGTATTCTAGAGGTGTCTGTATTCTAGAGGTGTCTGTATTCTAGAGGTGTCTGTATTCTAGAAGTGTCTGTATTCTAGAGGTGTCTGTATTCTAGAGGTGTCTGTATTCTAGAGGTGTCTGTATCCTAGAGGTGTCTGTATCCTAGGCGTCTCTGTAAAATAAAAGCGCGGGTCTGTATAATAGAGGTGTCTGTATTCTAGAGGTGTCTGTATTCTAGAGGCGTCTGTATTCTAGAGTATTATAGAACTGTCTGCATTAAGCCTGCATGATTCGCACTATCGACGCAAGTATAAGCGGAAGCGACATACACAGACTCAGTATCTCATTCATTACAGATGTTGAAAAGACTTGTTAATGAGCAGTATATTATTGAATCTGTGTATGTTGCTTGTGCTGATGCTTTTGTCACTAGCCACTAGTGAAAAGACAAACACCGCTAATGAGCAGTACATTACTGAGTCTGTGTATGTTGCTTGTGCTTATGCTTATGTCACTAGTGAAGAGACAAGCACTGCTAATGAGCAGTACATTACCGAGTCTGTGTATGTTGCTTATGCTTATGCTTATGTCACTAGTGAAGAGACAAGCACTGCTAATGAGCAGTACATTACTGAGTCTGTGTTTGTTGCTTGTGCTTATAGTTACGTTGCTAGTGTGAACCAGACTTAATTAGAGGTGTCTGTATTACATTTTATGGTTAGAGGCTCTCTTAGCTTTACGGAGTTTGAAATAAAACTGTCCACATTATTGAGGTGTTCTCATTGTAGAGATGTTTACATTGTAGAGGTGTTCACATTGTAGAGGTGGTCGCGGTGTTCTCATTGTAGAGGTGTTCGCATTGTAGAGGTGTTCATTTTCTAGAGGCGACGACCTTTTTTTGGATTGCTATCTTAAGCGAAAATGTAAATTTAATTTATTCATTACGATTATAAGAGAACTATCCGCATGATAGCGATTTCCGTACATTGGAAACAAGGACGTTTTTTTTTGTTTTTAACTAGGACAATGCTCAGCAAAAATGATCGTGTTGATTTTATGGAAGAAAAGACGCATGGTCTAAGCTTTAACAGCTCCATCTTCGACTAATCTTTTAACTACGTCCTTTTAAGCGCATTGGAATATATTTAACTTCGCATTAAGAGGGGAAAATCTTGATAATTCTATTGGTGCTATCATAGAGGAATCACGAGAAACTGATCTCCTAAAAGTTAACGATTCAAACAATAAATGTGCACTTAGCTTAAAAACGAGCTAATGAAAATACTCTCTATAATCTTACAAAAGTCAAAAACATGTTTTTCTTACTTACTTCTGTCGTATCGGTTACGTTTTGTGTCAATGAGATCTTTTCACTGGTTGTCGAGGATCAAAGCAAAAAGCTGTGGTTGCTGTGTAGAAACATACTCTTTGATCAGCTCACTTGGTTCGTATTTGCGTTTTAAACCATTGTACTGCGTGGGCGAGTGATATGGACGTGCTTTTTGGTAGCTTTGTCAATTAACGGCTTATAGCAAAAGGAACTGATAGTGACTTTAGGACAATTTGAAATACCTTAGAGCTGATTTTGCTAAGAAAGACATCAAACGCCTACAAAAGGTTTTGTAATAGCTGCGTACGTACACTCAGTGATCTCTGCAAAAGTAGGAAACAAGAAAAGATTTAAGTCACATGAGATCTATAAGTAGTATAAAATGGCCCGTTTGACATTTTACTTCCGGCTTGCTGACTCTCCTTATTTGGAATAGTGACGTCATCTTTTCATAATTCGAGCGGCACTTTTGTTTTTGTTGACGTCATATCTAAATTTGATTTCGTATTAAATTGGTTATTATATTATTATTAGCAACCATGTATTAAGGAGATATATATATAGTAATTTCGCGATGAAAAGCTGCCTAAACGATGAAAAACAATACGTTTGTACTGACGAATTAATAATAGCCTCGCGTTTTAATAATGACTGTAATTGAAGTAATTACTACCGAGTTTTGCAATAACCGACTCATCAAAACTTGTACAGATATTTTGTTCTTAATAATGTGACCTAATATATAGGACCCCGGGTAAATTGGGAAAGCGATGTGTCGTCCACATGAGAGATGTGGTCGGCATTCAAGTCAACAAGGGGTCGATGAATGGAAACTTGTAGTACTGTATAAAAAGAGAGATAACTTAATGACGTTATTTTGAGCCTTAGCCCTTCGTCTGAGTACAAGGCGTTGAAAGTCAATGAGTTCACTTGTGTTTGTTTTGTGTTGGCTTTTGTTTGTCATGAGCGCACTCTTGATGTTTTTGAAAAGTTTTTGTATCGATTCTATTTTGTCAATTTTACGTCAAACAAGAGGAGCAAAAACCCCCGCGTATATTTCTGCAGTACAGAAACTCTGTCAACTCCGTCAAGTTGCCATGCGAACACTTAACCAGATTTGAAAACAAAGATGGCGAGCAATCGTTTGGTTTTGACTTACGAAATTCTGATTGAACTGAACAGCTGAAGCAGAAAGGAAAACAAAACCCAAAAATAGTCTTTACTCAAACGTAGCTTAACGTGTGGGAGAAGTGGGCACATGGGAGAGAATTTAGCCAAAAACTAGCAGATATGAGCTCCAAACTCTTGATAAAACGCTGCAGCTCATTTACGCTGAAGTGCGTACGAAGGAAGGACATGATTGTGAACCTGAAAATCTGAAAACAATACAATACTAGCCGGCTTTGACCGCCATATTAAAGAATGTTAATAAATGTGGATATAATTTTCGTTCAAACGAGGTAGAGTTTGCTGAGTCTAATGAGATGGTGTCGGAAGTCAAAGACAAGATTTTACAACAACAAGGAAGGGACAAGCAACCAAATGAATCAGAGAATCGACGGCCGAGGAAGAAGAAAATCTCTGCCTTTTCTGAACACAAACTCGGAAACTCGAGCCCAAAGATCGCCAGTATCTCTGCAGCAGCAGAAGAACTAAACTTTGTCATTATAATTTTGTATTGTTTAAAAAAGATACAAAGTTTGATATATGTTTATTGACAATTTCTTATAGCATAAAAATTGTTCTTTCTTTTTCCTGTATTACACAATGTTTTGAATAAATTTGAAAAGCGAAGCCAGGAAACCAGTCAAGTGTTAGTTAGTTTTATCTTGTGTTTGGCACTTGTCTTTTTGTACATTTGAGATATAACGCGCGCGCTAATTGGCTGGCTACCATGTTTATATCAGAGGACAGAGACATGGCTCGCTCAAAAAACGTGGAAAATATTTTATAAAAGCAATATAAAAAAATCGTCTCTGTACTGTGATATAAACACTCTGGAAGATGTAGAGCACTCGAAAATCAAGAGAAACACTCGGCTACGCCTCGTGTTCCTAAGCTTGCTTTTCTCTTGCTCTACATCTCCGAGTGTATTTATATCACAGTACAGAGACGTGCGCGCGCGTTTTATATTCCTGGAATAAAAAATCTCCCGAAATGCTTGTGGAAATCGGGATTGATGGTAACTCATGGTGCTTTGAAAGTTCTCAAATTGCACTCACCTACTGCTATTCGTTCCGAATTGCATTCGGAATAAATCGCATAAATGCGATTTTCTATACTAATAACAATGATATGGAAGCACTGTAGAAAGAAAATGTAAAACGAAATAGCAAAATTTGCAAAGATAAAGTTGCTTTCATGCGTTGGTATGGTTTCGTTAGCCTTTCCTTGCTCTCTAATCAAAGCCTTTACGCAAGTTATTATATTTTCGTCAATCTTCCACTACTGCTTGTACAACCATTATTTTTCCATTAGCTCTAGAAATAGAATACTATTTCAATCCCTTTTAGTTACGGTAAAAATCTTAGCTGAGCACAAACCAAGGTTTCTAATATTAAAAATAAATATTGGCGACAGCCCTTGTTCGGATACTGACGTCTTTTTCCATATATGTTCAAAATGATGACGTCATATTTTAAACTGCTTGTTTAAACTTGTTTATTTAGACTTGGTTTGTTTTTTCTTAAGCATATTCTCCACTCATCGCAGAAAGCACTCGCTGCGATCATTTTTACTCGCTGTGAAATTTTGAACAATAGCTTTTATTCCGAACGAGTACTCACTGGCTCTCTGCGAGTAATTTCTGCGATGAGTGGAGAATGGCCTTTAGTTATTTGAAATAATAAAAAAAGGTAAAGCTCTGTATTTAACGTCGAAAGTTCCTTTAGCTACAAGCAACGCTATAAGCTAGTCTCCCAGGAAGCCGATGGTGCGCTCATTCTACCCCCCTCTTTCCATCAGTGCTCCGTTTTAAGGGTATTTAAAGCTAATTAAAGCTACACGGAAAGGAAAGAAGTCGAAACAAGGATGTGAGATCTGGGGATCGAACTAGGGACCTCTCGCACCGAAGGCCGCGCACTAAATATAGTAATGAATTCTACGAAAAGGCCAAAGCAGACGCACTTCGTGATAACAACTTAACTTTGATGATCAATTTTGTTTTTGTGTTTTGATAACTTAAATCTACTTGATGTATTTTCATCATACCTTTAAGTAAAATATTTTGATATTTTTTATCTTTCATTTTTTCCATTATAACACTATATCTATTCTTCAAATTGCTTTGCTTACTTAAAAACTTGAGATAGGTTATCTTGTTACACAGTTCTTCGCGTGACTTTTTAGATACTACGAATTGTACTTCCACATATCTACTGTGGTTTTGAGCTACTTAATGCTAGTACTCGAGTCACAATATGGTACCATATTTCAAGGATGTCCCTGAGACCATATCATCGATAGCCATTAACTAATCCCTTAGACTAGAGATGTCTCGTACAGTATATTAACTCAGTCACGAATGTTTCTAGCTTTAACGCCCTTGCTATTTAAACGTATGAAATAACTTAGTACTAAATGAAATCCTATATTTTACGTGAGAAACTTAATTCCTGATATTGTAACTAAATTAAAACGTTTAGAAATCAATCCATGCATGTGAATCCGAACGAGACTGGACGGATTGAATTCTTATTATCTTACTTCTAGATACCTAGAAGTCGATTCCGCTGTCAACTTATAGCTAATTCGGAAGGTAAGAAGGAAGAAAGAATATCGAGAACAAAAAGAAAGGGAAAAAAGCAAAAGAAAATTTGTTTTTTTTTAACACTATGCTAGCTGTCTGGGTTTTTGAGGGCAAAATAACCAATTACGTGTACGGTGAAGTAACTATTGTTGTGCAAACTACATGATTCGTGGGCACACGGGAAAAAAAAACTGCTTGATCGAGTTCGTTGCAAATATTGACTTCTTTGCTTTTAAAAGGTATTTAAATTAAATGATTATGTCAAAGTTGTCAACATGAAATGGTTTCTGAAATTTATTAGGGAGAGCGTTTTAAGAAGAGAGTCGTCTAATGCTAGTGAACAAAATATAGCGAACAAAAAATGACCAATGAATTGACATTATTATGAGAAAGGAAGGAAGGAAGGAAGGAATGAAGAGATAAAGGAAGCCGAAAGGAAAAAAGGAAGGAAGGAAAGAAGAAAGACAGAAAGAAGGAAGAAAGGAAGAAAGGAAAGAAGAAAGACAAAGAAAGAAAGAAGGAAAGAAAGAAAGAAAGAAAAGAAATGAACGATCGAAGGAACGAAGGAACGAACCAAAGAAATAAAGGAAGAAAGGAAGAAGAACAGATCAAAAGAATGACAGAAGAAAGACAGAAAGAAAGGAGAAAGAAACAAATTGAAAGAAACAAGGGAAGAAAGTTTTCACGACGGAAAAAAAGAACAGAGGTTCAAGCAGAGAGCCAGAATAAAAACTACCCTTTACTGACCTGAAATGGGATGCTTTTTTACAACAACTCGAGCTAACAGCGCAAGTGGAACCAAGAGATAAACTGACACCAAACCATTCTAATCCTATAGTTTTATTATCAAATAAATTGATATTTTCCTTAACATTTTCCTGTCACAATCAACTAATTGCTCTTTTTATCTTTAATTGTCTCAATCAAGGAACAGGTGGACTTGGGAAGTCTTGTCATAGCTAGCAAATCTCAGGCTCAATCTATAATCAAACTGCTTTAAATGTCGGACAACAGGAAGCTAAAGAGGCAATTATTGGCTTGACTTGAACTATAGCAAACAACTCAACCCGTCATCACGTAGCGCGATTGCCCGGATGCGATTACCCAATAGAATCATTGTTGTTTACAGAGAAGTTCTCACATTTCATTTTGTAGATTCATGGTAGAGGAAGGATTAAACGTCGGTGCCCTTTCGCCCGAAAGTGCTCTTCCAGGCGTCGCCCTTCACCCCTCGGGCGTCTGAGAGATCCAGATGCAATTGAGATAGCATTCATGCTCTAAAACTTTGCGGTTAGATAAAATAATTATTGATCTTTTCCATAGAAATAGCTTCTAATTGCCATAGGCAGATATTAGAAAACAGATAATGACATTCAACGTTCGTGTCGATTATCTAACTTAGGAGAACCGTCCGACTCGACTCCACCGACCGGTAGATAGATAGATAGATAGATAAACTGCATTTACTCTCGGGTGTAAGTGAGACTGGTTAGGTCTCTAGCAGTTACGTGCTAATTATGCCGAGAAAAAAAAAGATAGAAAAATATAACGGTCGTGTGTTCATACCCAAAATATAGGATAAGTTAGGTAGTGTGCGGCCTGCTGAGCAAGAGTTCGATTCCCAGTCACCTCACACTTGTTTCGACTTCTTTTTATTATGTGTAGCTTTAATTAGCTTTATATTCCCTTAAAACGGAGCACTGATGAAGAGAGGGGGCAAAACGTGCACCGTCGGCTTTCTGGAAGATCAGCTGAAAGAACTGCCGATGCTAAATATTGGAAGTCTTTTAGTCAAATACTTGCGGACATCGCTTTGAAGCGGTAGGGGGGAGAAATTACCCCAATTAAGAAAAATTACACGGTAATAAAACTGAAAATCATCAAGGCGTAGCATCAGATCTAAGAAATCGACCCTGATAAGAGTCAAAAAGTCACTCAGTTAAAAATACCCCAAAATTCACTAAAAATACCAAAACACTGATAAACATTTCAATGTTAAATGTCGGTTTCATCTTAGTGCCGGTAATTTCTGCCATTGGGCGGTCTTTGGCTTTTCCGATCTCTTCCGGTATATATTCTATGCTGTAGTGTTCAATAGCTATTACGCAAATGAATATTACTCCAAGAAACTATATATCATTATTTTTGTAAAGTAAAACTGAAAGCTATTTTGAAAGAAAAAATAGATAAATGATAAAGTTGTAGTGTAAGGGGACACTTTACTCTCTCTTCAGTGTCCACTATACCTTTTGCGTGAAACGTGAATGGCTGATTTTTTTTGACGTGAAACGTGATTTAAGGTCTAAATTCTTTTTGCGTCCACGTGAAAGCAACTTGATTTTTTTTGTGAACGTGAAAGAGATTTTTTGATTATCCGTGACGCGTGAAAAGACCAAGTATTTTTGCGTGATTTCATTTTGCAAAGGGCTATAAGGGACCCTGTCTCAGACACTGCCACTCATTCTTACATTCTATGCATGCAACTCACCTCATTTGTAAAGAAAGTTCTGTTTTGCCAACAAACACCTCTATGAAATAGAACTCCTTGTACAACATGATCGGTTCCTAATTGTATGACAATTTTTTTTTGTTCAATTCGGTAAATAGAGTAGTCTTTATATATCTGCGATGGATCGCGAACTCTGGCCCAGATGTTCTCTTATCGTGGCCATAATTCCCTTTTCTGCTTACGGAGTCGTTTCACTGCAGATTTTGTGACTACCTACCCCCTGCCAGTAGAGGGATGTTTCTAAAGCGTCTCCTAAACGAGCGAAGCTTCAGAAAAATCCCTTAGCCACCAGAGCATGGAAGTTGAACAGAGGGCTACGTTATCGAAAAACTCAGAACAGTGATAGCCAGGGGTGCCGATTGGTTATGAATTTTTTTTGTTCACTATCAAGATTGCGGATCCGTCTACACAAACATGCATGGACTCTTCAAAACCTAGTTGAGACCGAAATGAACACTGGGATATCTGTTGATATCAAATATGGTATTAAAGCAGCGCGTGGACGTGGACGTTTCTAACAGCGACTGAGACAAATTCTTGGTATTCTAAACTTGATTATGTAGTGAATTCATAGATACAACATATCCATACCAATTACTGGTGTACCCAGAAACCATTTCGGTCTCGGCTTCGACGATTTTGGAGCTGGGGTCAGTGTTTTTACAAATGGGTGTAGATTGCATTTCGATAAAGAAACCATTTTCGGACTCTTTCATAATGATTTAAAGGAAAAGGATACCTTTATAGAGTCTAGTTTAGTCTTGGTTTAGACGTTTTGAATTCCTTCATTCAGTAATTGGTTTTGTTTTGTGATGGTGAAGATCTTGGTCACGTGATAGCAGTCTATTGTACAGCCTATTATACAGCTTGAGACTGTATGTCCAAGCGAAATCACTGCCTTTCTAGAGGACCACAACCATTCCCAGGAAATTAAATTGAACAAAAGACATATGGCAGACATGTTGGTGGTTTTTATCTCGATATGATTTTCTTATGTCAAGACCACCAACATGGCGGCCATCTTTTTTCTCTACATTCTCCGGAGAATGCTTGATTCCTATTTCTTTAAATAGTGTATTTTGTTGGCCAACCAAAACTTTGTCAACAAATAAATTAATGTTTGTTGATTATAAAACTGACACTCCTTCTCCTGGCGGCTTTCGTGTGCCAGCGTCAAAAGTGAGGGGAGTGTATTCTAAAGCAGCAGTATTTTCGTCTCTAACTGCTTTTATCAACCCATTTTAACTAATATTTTCGATATTATTTTCAATATTTTCAATTTAGCTGTTAAAATAGTACAATCTATGTTACGTGAAGCAGCTACTTTTGTAAATAAGTGCCTTTAGGTTCAAAAATGATATTGCAGATCACAGAGGCCGCGGGATCCGGAATAAAAAATGAAATTAAAAATCAATAGAACTAAAGCATTTTTTAATTGAAGAAATTTTTTTTTCTTTGCTAAAACTCATGTTATTTCATCTTCAGCCTGGAGACGACACAGGCAAATAAACAGTAAAAAAAATCATAAAGAAACACTGAATAGAATTATAAAATAGTTAGTCTGTCTGTCGGTCGGTCGGTCGGTCAGTCAGTCAGTCAGTCGGTCAGTCAGTCGGTCAGTTAGTCGGTCAGTCAGTCGGTCAGTCAGTCAGTCAGTCAGTCATAAGTCAAACAGTCAGTCAGTCAGTCAGTCAAACAGTCAGGCAGGCAGGCAGGCAGTCAAATAGTCAGTCAGTGAGTAATAAGTCAAGCAGTCAGTCGTTCAGTGAGTCAGTGAATCAGTCTGAGTCAGTCAGTCAAACACTCAGTCAGCTCAGTCAGTCAGTAAGTAAGTTAATCATGAGTCAATCATGGGGTCATTCAGTCGATCAGTCTATAATCAGTCAGTCAGTCAGTCAGTCTAATAGTCCGAGCCAGTCAGTCAGTCAGTCTAATAGTCAGCCAGTCAGTCAGCCAGTCTAATAGTCTGTCAGTCAGTCAGTCAGTCAGGCTAATAGTCAGCCAGTCAGTCAGTCAGTCTAATAGTCAGTCAGTCAGTCAGCCAGTCAGTCAGTCAGTCAGTCAGTCAGCCAGCCAGCCAGCCAGCCAGTCAGTCAGTCAGCCAGTCAGCCAGTCAGTCAGTCAGTCAGTCAGTCTGTCTGTCAGTGAATCAGTCAGTCAGTCAGTCAAACACTCAGTCAGACAGTCAGTAAGTTAATCATGAGTAAATCATGGGTCATTCAGTCGATCAGTCTATAATCAGTCAGTCAGTCAAATAGTCAATCAGTCAGTCTGTCGATCTGTCAATCAGTCCTCAGTGCCTCAGTCAGTTAGTCAGACAGACAAACAGACAAAACTCAGTGCTAAGTCACTTTGACCAAAACTACTTCTTCAAAATAGTTTGTCAATTTGAGTTGAAAATGCCTACTGTAGCTGTGCGGAGTTATAAATATCGTTAAAACTGTCAACAGTAATTAGAAAAACTACACAACTTAATTCGCCATGTCTTGACCTTATATAGGACACAATATCATATTTATCCATGATGCATTGCGCGCGTCTCCTGGTCAAACTCTTTTCGACAAACAAAGCCTTCAAAACTGACACAATTTCCTGCAAAATTTCTAAATTGTCAGGCGGTGTTCTTTATTCTTTTCTTAACTTGTTTTTCACCGCAGGCAATTAAGTTGGGTTTTTTTTTCTCTCTCTTTTTTTTTCAAATGAACTTGGACGTCCAAATGATTTAATTACAAGAGATGTTTTCTAATCGTAAACAATCATAAAGAACGCAGTTAACACAAGCGAACTTCCATTAGTAACCAACATTTTCCGAACGCAAGAGATGAATCGCTAATGTAAAGTGGTTTTTGAACCAGGGATCCGGTCAAGGACAGCCTGCTTCACCAGAGTCCATCAATTAGCGAAAAATGAGCAGAAGTCAACTGACTTTATATTGAATATCGGCATGATATCAGTAAAGAAAACATCCTGGGAAAAAGGACAACTTTTCAAAAGCTTGTTGGAGTTCATTATATTTAACTTTTGATTTTTGAATATTGAGGAAAGAATACTTTGAAATAAGATGTATCGCTCTAAGTGCCAAAACTTCTGGATCGACTGCATAATTTTTTTCGGACTCAGCTTTACTTCTGATTTTTTGAGGGAATTTTTTACCTCTGAATTTTCTCTGTTTTTATTTTTATTTGTTTTTAAATCATTTTCTGTTTCAATATTTCTATATATTTTACCATATTTACATTTTCTATGTACAGTCGATTGCAGAAAGGTTGTGGTATACATTTATACAATTTTTATACTTAAGGAATATAAAACGCGCGCGCATGTCTCTGTACTGTGATATAAACACGACTGGAAGACGTAGAGCAAGAGAAAAGCAAGCTTAGGAACACGAGGCGTAGCCGAGTGTTTCTCTGGCTTTTCGAGTGCTCTAGTTCTTCCAGAGTGTTTATATCACAGTACAGAGACATAAGCGATCGTTTTATATTGCTTTTATAAAATATTTTCGACGTTTTTTGAGCGAGCCATGTCTCTGTCCTCTGATATAAACATAGTAGCCAGCCAATCAGCGCGCGCGTTATATCTCAAGTATTTTATAAAGTATTTTATAAAATTCTATACAAATATCTCATGAGATGCAAAAACCCAGCCCAAATACTGCTTAGATCGATATCTGGCATTGCTTGCATGCAATGATTGCCAAAATATAATAGTCCTTCTAAACTCTCAGGTATCACAAAAGTATATTTTGGGTGTTATGAATCCTTATTTACAAATTGCATCTCATAAATAAATTAGTTGTTTGTTTAAAAGTATACTCTGCAATCGACTGTACTAGTCATATTTTTCTCATATCATTTCCCTGTTGTCTTAGTAATTTCGTTTTTGTTCCGTTTTCCGAGGTCAAATATTTACGAGTTTGAAAAAGTAGGCCACTCCTTTCCATTTATTTTTTTCTCCTTTCTTTCTTCCTTTCTTTTTCTCTTTCTTTTTCGAAGGAAACTGACCCTTAATGGAGTCTACTTTTTCCCGTACCTTTTGAACAGGTTAGAACATTACATTCGAGGCTATAATGCAAATTATAAATTAATACTCCTCTCCCCATTGATTTGCTTACAACAAGATTATGTGAAAATTGTGCTGAAATCAGATACAGCGTGTTACGTGAAAAAGAAAAAGAATTCCATCACTACCGATGTTTCAAAATCTTAATGACATTATGAAAGAATGGAATTCCTTGTGGCCACAAAAAAAGGCAAATTACCCAAACATTTGGGCAAGTGGGGAAAAATAACAAAATCCTGAAATCAAAAAATAATGTTTTTGACTGACTGGCACGGAGGTGATGGATGACAAAAACTAAATCTGCATGTATCTCCCCTTTTTAGTTTTTTTTTTTTTTTTTTTTTTTTTTCCTTTTGGTTTCTTTTTGGTTTCTTTTTCTATTTTGTATGCTCCCTTTTTGTCCATCACGCAATATTCATTAATAGCTGCACTTCTTTTTAAAAAAGTATGTAATTTATCATATTTCTTGAACATTCAATTGTGAATTATCCTGATAATGAATAACTATCTTTAATCCAATTGTAATTTATAAGTTATCTATGTAAAAATCATCATTACATGTAAGTGTGCAAATCCCTGCTCTATTGTAAAAGAAATCGCTATTGTAAAAAAATTCTAGAATTTATATATATTGTAAAAAAAATTCTATTCTGTGTTGTAAAAAAAATGTTTTTGTAATAACACATTGAGTAAAAAAAGCTACAGCGTGTTGCAGCACAAAGAAAAATAATTTGAGAACAACAAAGGATTCAATATACTCCAATCCTCCTTAATTTTACAACGATAAAAACACTAGTTTGCTTTTCTGTTTCTTTCCCCCCTTTAATTTGATTTCAGAGTTCTCCAGGCCATTTGAGTGAAGTCAATCAATTCCACAAAATTAGTTAAATGATTTAAATCAGATAATTATCTAAGTTCCTACCTCCTTCTCTTGAACTAAATTCTTGATGTATAAGATAAGACGCCGGTTGGTTGTTTACAGCTTTCTAGCCAGTTCCTTTTAAAGCCTAAATAAATGTAAAAATATATAAGTTATCAGCTGGGTGCTGATTCAGTGTTTCCTTTAATTTGCTGGACCGCCACTTTTCGAATTTCCTGTATCTTACAAATTCAAAGAACTTAGATTTTCAGTTTAATCACATCCTTTTTGAGTTTATGTGTTTTGCTTTTCCTTTATGCTTAGAATCGATCAATGTGAGCGTTATATGTAAACAAATGAACAAGTATAAAGTGTTTTGCTTTACTCCTTTGGGTGAAAATTAAAAGAGTGTTTTGAAATATAACTTGGGTCCGTGTGTTGGGCCCGATCGCGTCGGGCTTCCTGTGGTAGCGCTTGAAGGGTATCATGGGATTTATGGCCAAGAGGAAGCTTGGGAAGGGAAATGAGCTTTTATCATGTAATTCCAAAAGTCACAGTACAGAAATATAATTACCATAGCTGGAAAGAGCATGTCAAAATTAGTGAAACTGTGAAGTTTGAATGAAGTACCTTTCAAACTCACGAAGATATGAATTTTCCAAAATCGAAATTTTGTATGAAAACATTCGCTGGTAGGCAAGGGATGCCTACCAGCAAAGGTTTTCTTACAAATTCACACTTTTCAAAAATTCATATTCTCGCGAGTTTTGGATTAAATTCCTTCAAACTTCACTGTCTTGCTAATTTTAACATGCTTTTTAAAGCTCTGGTAATACTTTTTCTGTTTTACGAATTTAAAAATACCTGATAAAAGCTCATTGTTTAGAAGGAAAATTAAAAAAAGGTTAGGTCTGATAGAACATAATCATGATCATTATTATCATCATCATCATCGTCAACAACAGCTACCACAACAGATGAACCTCATTTACTATAACCACACGGTAATGCTAATGTGTCAACCATTTACAATAACTCTTCTCAAGTTGCTTTGTTTAAACAGTCGCCAGTCGCTCTCTGGTTGGCACATGAATGATAAAGGCTTACATTTACACTATCGAACTATCGATATAGATAGAATATGATAGCACAGTCTATAATGTTTGAAATGAATATATAGTAAATGCAGTCAATTTCTGTTGTACGTGCACTGAACTTCTCGGAAAAATCTGGATGATCACGACGCACCGTATTTTTTTACTAGAGTGTAACCATAGAAACGCAAGATTTAACCGTCGAGCACGTAAATGGTATATACATATCTCCTGGGCTTACAAAAAAAGCCGTCGAGAATTACGTTACGTTACGCATTGGGTACTTGAGTGATACAATCACTATGTGCATTAATGTTTCGTAATCGAGTCTATGCCGTCAGACTTTGTAATTATTGTAGCATTTTGTAATGCCTGAATATTTGTACGTGCACTAAACCTTTTTTTAACTATAGCGTATCCATAGAAACGCAAGATTTACAAACTGTATAAAAATTGTATTAACCACTGTAATTCTAGAGTATTCTAACAACACCTTTTGCACTTGAAACCGCACTTAGAAATGAAGGAAACATAAGGGCTTCTTGGTCGCTGAACTAACGCTTCCACGGTAATAGGGTCATTTTCTAAACCCATGTGGTGGGATCAAGTTGTAGTTTTGAAGTTTACCATATGATATTAGCTCTTTGTGGTTATTGGTCCATTAAGTTAAAAATAACTCTACAATTTCTAGTATCGTATGGTTAATGGGTAACTAAAGGGATTATCACCCCTTGGAGGGGATGAGGCGGCCTCGGGGAGTGTGTGTATCTCCCCTGGAGAGAAGTTGTGTTGCACCTCAGGCCAAGCAAGTGGCCTAGGGGATTATCAGCCCTAGAGAAAAGATTATCACCCCTCTTTGCCACCTCCTTTGGAGCACCCCTCGGCGGCCTCGGGGAGTGTTGTGTATCTCCCCTGGAGAGTGAGGTTGTGTTGCACCTCAGGCCAAGCCAGTGGCCTAGGGTATGATCAACCCTAGAGAGAGGATCATCACCTCTCTGCCTGCGTATGCTTTGTTGCGTATACGTATGCGTATGCGTATGCTTATGTCCATGCATGCGCAGATTTCTAACTATATATTCGAGAATAATTTCAGCTGCTACTTTGAAATATAGACTTCATGGCTTTGAGAGGTGGAGTTGCACTTTCTCAAACGGAAACGTACTTTTATCAAGGTTCTGGACAATTAGAGACTGGTTATTGAACATGAAGAGGGAAATGGAAAAGAAATAGTGTGTACTTTAATTTTGCTCGCACTGAAAAAGGGGTTTACAAAAGCATATACCAAAAATAGTGCTTTGGAGAATAGTACAGAGGAGACTTTTAATTAAGAACTCCCTAACTAATAACACTAACTACGTATATAAAAAATACTCTGTGTACTTTTCTTTGCAGCCATTCTCAAAACCTCTAATTCGAGCTGGATTTCATTTTAACGAGCGAGATGAACCAATGAGTTATACGTAGTCAGCGGTTTCACTGCTCAGTACCCCAGGCTTTTACTGACTTGTGTCAAGTGGTTGCCAGGATACAAATTAGACTTACAAATTAGCGTTTTGCAGATACACGGCTTGCATGAGGTTCACTAACCGACCTTGAGAAGTTAAGCCTGTGTTACCTTTTCATGAAGTGTCTCTTGCAACTGGTAATTTTGTCCCTATATTGCTAGGAAAACACTTACTACAATTGTACATGTTTTCTAAAAACTGATTCCTTCCCGTGACCGTGTATTAAATTTGCCGTGATCGTGTCATAAACGTATTGTGACTGTGTTAAAACGTTACCGTGACCGTGTAATAAACGTGCCGTGATCGTTTCATAAACGTGCCGTGACCGTGTATTAAATTTGTCGTGACCGTGTTATAAACGTGCCGTAACCGTGTAATAAACGTGTTATAAACTTGCCGCATGGGCTCCTGCTTGCCGTTACTGTCATAAATTACAAACGTGCCGTGACCGTGTCAAAAACGTTGAGAGAACGTGCAATAAACGTGCTGTGACCGTATCGCGCCGTACCGTGACCGTGTCAGTGTCGTAATGGCTATAAAAACCGTGCCGTTTTCCAAGTCGTACGAAATCTGCTCTATGCCATGACGTGCCGTTGAAGTCACGTGACATGAACGTGCAGTTTGCTGTGCCTTTCAACGAGTCAAATGAAATGTGCGCAACAACATACAGCGACAAGTTTTAATGAATAACTATAACTAGAGAAAAAATCAATTCAGGTCGGAATCTTCAGTTAAATTAAAATCGGAAATCGGTGTCCAGTCCCACAGCTATGACGGATTGCGGAATTCTTTGTTCGGCTTTTGACTTTGTTCGGCTTACGAAATGATTTGAGAATAAAATACTAAGCCACAAAACAAAAACCAATACATAATTATTAGTGATTGTCAGGTACTATTTCTACTTTTTATATATTTAAAAGTTTCAATATTAGCTTTTTTGATTCCGCTGCATATCATCATCAGTACCACAGTGGCTAGAAGAATACCTTGGAGGATCTGAGACTGAAGGCGGGATAACCCAGGAGTTGCTTATAGTATAACTTTAATACTAGCCGTCCCCACAGACTGAGTCGGCACTGGTTATCTTATACGATTTCGAAAGCTATCTTAAGATACTGTCGTTATTGCAACATCCGACATAAAGTAGTATTTAATATCAACAATCTTGCTTATCTGAACAGTTTTCCTACTTTAAGGAGAGCGATTTGCGATTGTAAGAATATTATCCTAGGTCAGTTCCGACGTTGTCTTAGAGTAAAGTAAAATAGAAGTCCAAATGTTTCTTTTCTTTCCTTTACTTTCTTTCCTTTTTTCTTTCTTCTTCCATTCTTTCCTTCCTCCCTTCTTTTTTTCTTCCTTTCTTTCTTTCGCTCTTTCCTTTTTTCTTTCTTTCTTTCTTTCCTTCTTTCCTTCTTTCCTTCTTTCTCTCTTTCTTTGTTTCTTTCATCCTTTTTCCTTCCTTATTTCTTTCTTTCTTTCTTTGAGTTTTCTTTCCATTATGGCTAACTAAACCCCTACTAACTCTATCCTTAACACTGACGATGTTATAACACCTTTCTGCTAAAATTCTAGATAGTTGGGTTCTACAGGCTACACCTTACAAACCGTATCGTCTTTGCAATTGATTCTTGTGGTCACACGTTTTCGAAATAATTCAAGATATTCTGACTTATAGAAAAACTCTCACCCTAAGTGCCAAATCCCTTCTGTGTCAATTATTTCTTATACATATTAGTGATGATGTCATTTCTTGTTTAAATATTCTTTAAAAGCCGGCGATCTTTGTAAGGTGCTGAAATCTTGTTAGTTTGATGGGTGTTCAAAGAAGTAGTCTAGTATGGATTATGTGGGTGGTTGGTAGACTGGTTCATTGGTTGCGGTTGTCATTTAACGTAGTAATATGGTTGATTACCAGAAATTTCACTTGCTACAAGTATTGAATAACTTGAGTGCCGACTTAGATTTCTTCGTTCGATAGCATGCAATCTTCTTGTAGATCACGTAAAACATGCCTTACGCAATCCATACTTGAAAGACATATTCTTGCATTTGTATCTTATTGAAATTTTTATATGCTTTATGTTTTCGTGATCACTTTCCGAAAAGGTACATATTTAATACAGTTAAAAGTCAGATTCAAAAACATCGGATTTGCGTTGAACTACAAGTGAAGAACTGAAATTTAAAAAAATAATGTATACAATAAAGAATTTTACACGGGTAGATATATAACACTGACCTTACAAAAGTCTAGAGAAAGTAAATTCGTCATGTACAAGTGTTTCCCTGGAAACCTCGAGGCAGTTTTTAATAAGTCGCTGGTCGACTTGATTCACACAATTTTTTCTCTTCCGTCTCTTGATATCATTTTGAACTCCAATATCAGTGGTTGATTCACAAAAAATTGTGAATAAAGAGTTTTTAAATCGATTGTCGAGCTATCTTCTTATGATTCTGAAATTGGCTCAGAACTTTGCCGGAAAAATATTTTTGTCAAAGCATTACGAGGTTCCAACAAAACTGAACGACGGGAAGTCGAACACTTGTTTTATGAGAGTCAAGGTGTATGTGAATAGATGAAATAAAAACAATGACAGCTTTTCAGGAGGAACAAAGACAATTTTTTAAGTTCTAGAGTAAATTTCATCGTTCTATCTGTGCATCTTAAAACTGTATTTGAACAGCATGATATCAGTTATCAGTTGAAGTTGTCACCAAAAAATCATTGGAAAATCAAAGAAAATTCAGCTTTCAGTAAAAATCCTTAAAATTCCTGAAGCGAAATATTATCAACTAGAAGTCTAAAATTCCCAAAACTTTGTGAATTATTGAAGAATATCATCACAAAAAAAGAAAAATAAGCCATTAATTAATAATTCTAGACGAAATGAATACCTAGATACCGACAAAGTATAAGCTGGGTAAGATAGCGGAAGAAAGTGGGAAGAAAAAGTGTTTTTTTTTTTCTCAGTATAAAGGAGCTCATTTTCTATCCATCTGCTAGGCTTAGAATATATAGTTGACTTCGACTACATAGGTCAACGTCCCTTCGGGGCGGTTTGCATTCTGATCTTTATTTTGATCAAAAATATAACGGAAAACCTCAAAAACAAAAACAGAACAAGCAAACAAAAAATGAAACATCAATAATTTTTTATATCAATATTTTGTTCATCGAGGATTTTTAGGCCAGAATCATCAAATTGAAAGAAATAAAGCCATTGAAGAAAACTAAAAAAGATAGCAGGAAGCATTAGAGTAGAGAATTCAAACCAAGCTTATCGATATCTCTTACAGCGGTATCTAACTTTTATACTGATTATTACTAACAAAAAACACGCAAAACAAAATTATCAGATTTATCAATAACAGATAACACTTGCCTTTATAAAATATTGGACAAAAAAACTTTCTCCATGTACCAGAAGACTATAGTCCACCAGAATAACTCTTCTTCGTTTGAATAAATCAAACGAAAAATCTATTTATATACGTTCAGGATAATCCTTTCTCATTCTGCTTTCTGATTGGTCCATGTTTAGGCGCTGTGAGCCAATCAGATTGCCGGATTTATGACAGATTACTGTTGACATATGCGGTTAACAATTTCAGGATGTCATGATACCTGGGTTTTACTCAGATTTATCCTTGATTAT
This sequence comes from Telmatactis stephensoni, assembly GCA_029948255.1. NCBI lineage: Eukaryota > Metazoa > Cnidaria > Anthozoa > Actiniaria > Isophelliidae > Telmatactis > Telmatactis stephensoni. The sequence continues at coordinate 224,000 of JALIZF010001622.1, read as the reverse complement.
TTTACGTTCCGAGGTCAAGGTTTCTAATCAGAGAGGAAAGGAAATGAACATAGTTTTGGTGAATACATTGAGTGACACAAAATACATAAACAATGTACTCGCGAATAAATCTTGAGAAATAAACACTAGTGAGAAATTAGACCCATTAATTAGAGAATCCACTTTTATTTTTGACAAAATAGTCATTGGTAATGAGCGATTCTTCCAGAATCGATAAGAAATCACCATCATCACCAGAGAATGTCATTTCTTTGGCCAAATGTCATATAAGAATAATTAAAAGCACTTCGATATCATGTATACTGATTATTACATCATCATTGCGATAGTACAGTAACGCTTAGCGTTGACATTTCTCAGCTTGGTGAACGAGATTGCTGGATAAAAGCATCATAAATGGACTGATATTTCAAGGGTATACATTAACCAGCAATTGACGCTGTCACGATAACTTGGCTGTCATAAGAGAAGACTGAGAGGTTAAAGTCTTGACACCATAGATATAACACGAGAAGATACTATTTTTAATGGTCCCTGGTTTTAGATATCAGTTCATCAATACAAGCACACTGTATGATGCATGTTATAATTCTCAAATCGCCCGCGTAATGGGGGAAAAAACATTTGTTGCTATGCTATGAAGAACGGCTTTTTTGACATTGATACTACATATTTATAAACTGCATATTTCCCTCTTACATGTACAATATCATTTTTGAGTATTTCTTGATATGAATAATAATGCCATCTTTTAGCGTTTTTACTATACTAACTCTAATATTCACCGCCGCTAAATATCTTTTCAATCACCGTAACGATCTTTTCTTGGAACCATTCCCACGCTGATAGATTCTCAGCTCCTGATCGTAATCAAGAGGAGTTTTAAGTTGGGTTTTTTTTTTTTTTCTCTTTCTTTCTTTCTTTTTTCAGAACAAAAATGGGAATCAGAAAACTGAACGTAAATTAAAACGTTTATATTATTTAAAAGTGATGAATTTTAACGAATATTTTGAAGACGACATAAGTCTGATGACTTCGAGTAGAAAAATAAGGATTTCAAGTGTTGATAGTTTAATCACAATATCATCAACATTATCATTTCTCATTCTTGTTATTCATTCGTTTCTTCTATTTTTCCCTTAATTACCCCTATTTTCAATCTCTGTTTAAAAAAGGCGATAGCAATGAATATCGAAATATTATGTAGGTACAATAGTTAGTTCGTGCTGCTTAACAGTCGCATTCGTGACTCGATTAAAGATTGAGGATTTACCCGTCTTATCACTGATCCCAAAGATTTCGATCTCATTTGATTGCTTAAGTCTACAAAGTTTTGATAACATTGTCTCGTAACTTCCTCTCTTGTTCATTAAGTAAAATTTGCACATACGACTGAAATACCTTACGGACAGCCTCGCGAGCAACTCCTATGGTCCTTATTAAAGAGGCGTTATCTGCTTCAGAAATCGTTGTAACTTTCTCTTTTGGTCACCAAATACAATACGCTCATGTAAGAAATGAAGAAGACTTCTTCCAGTGAGGACACGTTCGAGACCCCTAGAGGTTGTTGGTAGAGGTTACTTCGCGAGCTTCAGAACGACATTTCGCGTCAAATGCCCCCAATATTAGAGCTAGATTTTAGGTTTTAGGGTTAGGTTTAGGGCTAGGTTAGGGGTAGACCCTATCCCAGTCCCTAGCCCTAAACCTAACCTTTATTTAGCCCTAATAACGGGACCTTTTGACGCGAAATGTCGTTCTGAAGCTCGCGAAATAACCTCTACCGAGGTTGTTCCCCGCCCTAGAGGTCGTTCTGTTCGAACAAAAAGTTAATAACCCAGTATACATGCAGTTAAAGATGTCAACTCTAGAATTATATCTAAGTCAGAGTGTCAATTTTGAGTGTCTTCCCTCCTTAAGAGCATGTGACCACAAAACAAGGACTTCTAAAGCTATATAGTATAGATACTTTTTTAATACGAACACTTTTACAATACGTAACATTTGACTGATCTTTTCCCGTTAGCTTATTTCTTCATTTTCACTGAGTTTTAGTTTTTATTATGTTATAAAATTTGTTATCGCAATATTTTATAGTAAAATTTTATTCTAAATCTCTTATCAACAACTAGGTATTTGTGTTGATAGTATTTTGTTTAATTACCAATTGCATTACGGACTAGTACGACGAAGATCCGATTACAACCCGAACAAATATCGATTACGAACAAACACTTTAACAAATATTTTTCAAAACAGAGTCGCGACGATCGACTCGTGATTGAATTTCTGACCTCAGAAAATCGACAAACTGCCGATTCCACCAGAACTAACAATCATAATATTTATGCCGGTTTTACAACCATTAGCCAAGATCAAATGGACTTACTAAATAGAGATGAAATTATTTTGTCTCCCTGTGAGCCCCACATGCTCTCATGCAAAATTTTCCATAGTAATTCATTCTGATTTGATCGTGCGAAACGTGAACGTGATCACATCGTTATATTCCATGATCGTTATCGTTATTAAACGCGATCGTGTTTTAAGAGCCATTTGCCGTTATAGAAACGTATTCATACGTGAAAATATTCACGTTTTGGACGCGCTGCCATAATCGTAACTACTCAATTTCCATGTCTTTATGACCATTATTTTGTAAAGTAATACACGCCCACTACACCGACACTGATCGAGTAGCTTGGTTTAATTAATGCCCTTTCTAAAGGCCTCTTTTAATTCTGTTGTTTGTGCCATTTTGCATTTGAAAACTTTATCCATGTGGAGAAACTACCATGCCGAAACGGCAACCCTTTCAACAATGCGTCATTACAAAACACCTCAGTTGTGATCGCTATAGTGTTTAAATTTACGTATTCACTTCTGCTGAGACAAAAGTATTTATTGAGTGAAATGACGTGTTTGAATTGAACATTTAACGTTTCGATCAGCAGGGTTTCAAAGTTGTAGTTATTATTCCATTAAAACAGGCTGGATATCGTTCTACCGACTGATCATAAATAGTGCCTTTTGGAATAACACATGGAGCGTGTTTTTTGGTTTATTTGTTGCTGTTTTTAGATGTCCAATATAGTGCTTTCATTCTACCGACAGATAAATAGTGCCTTTTGAAATAACACATTTTTTTGTTTGTTTGTTGCCGTTTTTAGCACCTTTTTGCAATTTTTAAGGTAATATTAGTCTATATGCTTTATATAGATTAGCTTGTATATGACCATCATTAATATATTTTTAATTTCTCTTTTCTTTTTTCCTTCTTTCTTTCTTTCTTATTTCTTTCTTTTTTCCTTCTTTTTTCCTTCCTTCTTTCTTTCTTTTTTCTTCCTTTTTTCTCTCTTTCTTTCTTCCTTACCGATTGCTTTTCCTCGATCGCTTTTTCTTCAGCAAGACTGTTAAGCATACATGTTCTTCAATTTGTATCCTTCTTTTATACCAATTAATTCGTTGTTCATTTTCCTTCCATCCATCCATCCATATATCTGTCCATACATTTATCTATCCTACATTCTTTCGTACGTTTTACAAATTCAGTTTTCACGTCAGATAAATTTATTTTTGGTTTTATTATCAACGTTCTTCCTCTCTATTTTTTATAATCAGCAAGACACCATCTCAGTCACCTCAGTACAAAAAAGAGAAAATCAAGTGGAAAATACATATATATATAACCTATATAACATATATATAAAAGAATTTGCTAGATATTTAATCATGTATAAGCTTAAAAACATACCTTCACTGTTGACCCAGTATTCTTGTAGTACCATTGATATTGTACAACTAGCATAAAACGCTGACCTGTATCACTTAGCTTATAGCCAAACTAATACTTATTTTGCAAATTTACCACGTTAAGTAAACTTGGGTGGTTTTTTTTTTATTATCATAGTATTATTGAAGACTATTTGACTGGTTAAATATTGGTTAGTCAAATTGACGCTAAAGTACACAACCTTGGTGACGCTATGGTCAGCAAATTGATGACTAAGCATTTGGGAATACTAGAACGTCTAATATAGGGTTTTTCATCAAAAAGTGTTTACGTTTTAGTTTCTGGAAAGTAATAGGATCTGTTATTTCCTGTACAATTGTTTCAGTTCTTTTTGGTGAGTTTAATTGCTGCTTTTTACGTTCAAGAAATTTCTATAAAGACTTTTGAAGACATTAACATTCATAGGTTTTCCGGGCGATTCTTTAATTTGTTCTATTATCGCTATTGACATCTTGAATTATTCATTTAAATGGAGTACAAATTGAAATTGTATCAATATTTTACTCGAGTTTCATTTTTGACATTTTAAAGGCTTTATTGCCAGGGTTATTACATCACTTTTTAAGTTTAGTTTCAGTGGGATTCTCCAATTTCTTCACTTCATCATTAATTGAACATTAAGATTAAATACCTACATAATTTGCATGGTCTCATTTCCTGCTTGGGCGTAAATAACTACCCTAGCAGAATGAGGCTCCATCATAACCAATTCCATACCCGTTGTTTTAAAATTGTTTTGAAACGTTGTGTTACTTATTCATGCTAATCAGCAATGAGATCCTGCAATATTCCCTTACTTACGATCAAATTATTTCAGTACCTGTTTCGTGTCTTTTTTTTTTTTTTTTTCATAACGAGCCTCATGCCCTTAGCAACCGCAAAATCTCCGACAGATCGGTAAAGATTCTTTACCCATCTGTTGGGGGTCTAGCTGATCAGAAGCAACAACTCATTTATAGCTAATTTAACATGTTTTTGTTACAATTTTGCATGAAATAGTATTTTGGACTAGTGAGAAACTTGCTGACCCGAAATAAGAATATTATTCGTGTGTTTTGAGCAACTAAAGCTTTTTCAGCAGAACAGCAGGACCTCTTGTTTAACAAACATGTCATACTTGTCAATTGACACCATCTTTTGCCAAAAACCAGGCTTTCATTCAGAAAAGATTACAACAACAAAGCTAAATCGCAAACTCAAAAAAAATAAAACTTTCTTTAACTCTCGTCCAAGTCGTTCAGATAGACTTAAGTAGAAGACTGCTGAATTACAACAACCGCCACCGTAAGCGAAGATCTCAGCAGTACTATAGAAGTACATCAATCCGAAGTCAGCGCAAATTTAGATTTTATATTATAATTCCAGTTCTGTACAAAGACTGAGGACTTTTATGCTAATAAAGCTATTTTGATTACTGAAACGAGCTTCAAGTACTGCTTTCTAACATATTATAGTCTTTTTCACCCAGCAATTCGAATAGCTGGATGGACCAGCTAGGCATAAAGAAAATATTTCTTTGCACCCGAAGCACTCAGGCAGTGCACTTTCAAATAGCCAGGACTTCATGCTGGATGGACCAGCTAGGCATAAAGAAAATATTTCTTTACACCCGAAGCACTCAGGCACTGTACCTACCAATTCAAATAGCCAGGACTTCATGCTGGATGGACCAGCTAGGCACAAAGAGAATTTCTTTGCACCCGAAGCACTCAGGCAATGCACCTACCAATTCAAATAGCCAGGACTTCATGCTGGATGAACCAGCTAGGCACAAAGAGAATTTCTTTGCACCCGAAGCACTCAGGCAATGCACCTACCAATTCAAATAGCCAGGACTTCATGCTGGATGGACCAGCTAGGCATAAAGAAAATACTTCTTTACACCCGAAGCACTCAGGCACTGTACCTACCAATTCAAATAGCCAGGACTTCATGCTGGATGGACCAGCTAGGCACAAAGAGAATTTCTTTGCACCCGAAGCACTCAGGCAATGCACCTACCAATTCAAATAGCCAGGACTTCATGCTGGATGAACCAGCTAGGCACAAAGAGAATTTCTTTGCACCCGAAGCACTCAGGCAATGCACCTACCAATTCAAATAGCCAGGACTTCATGCTGGATGGACCAGCTAGGCATAAAGAAAATATTTCTTTACACCCGAAGCACTCAGGCAATGCACTTACTTCAAATAGCCAGGACTTCATGCTGGATGGACCAGCTAGGCATAAAGAAAATATTTCTTTACACCCGAAGCACTCAGGCACTGTACCTACCAATTCAAATAGCCAGGACTTCATGCTGGATGAACCAGCTAGGCACAAAGAGAATGTCTTTGCACCCGAAGCACTCAGGCAATGCAACTACCAATTCAAATACTCAGGACTTCATGACCAAACGGCAATACAACTGTTACCTCCTTGTCGCGCGTCGATCGAGCACATCTCAATTTGTACGCCATTGTCGTCTCGCGAGAATTGATGTGGATATTTCGAAATAATTAATTGCAGAACATAGAAACTTTTTACCACATAAAGTACTATTCAACATGTACCAAAACGTTTGAGGGTTCTTTTGCTCAACCACTCTATTCATAGTTAGGGACCGATCTAAAACACGAACACTGCTCAAACATGACCGAAGATGAATGGACTTATATTTCAATTTTGCGCCAAAATCCTGACGTAGCTCCCAAAAATAACACGGAAAACGTAACTGCGTATGTATGCTGTTGAAAGAATAATCCCTCGGCAATGTCAGAACGTAACCGCAATTAATCAGATTATGACGTTGCTCCGTAGCAACCAGTACCCCTGCTGTTTTAAAAATCAAGTCGGCTGCGGCTCGTTATGTTTTTGGCTCCTCGAGTTCCTTTTCATCTATATTTCACTCTGACATTTGTTCTTTCACGCTATCTTCAATCAATGTTTGTCACGTCTGACTTCCTAAAGCTTTCCAGAGACGTATTACATTTAAAAAAAATTCTTTTTCTAAAACCATCTTTTATGTTTTGACTTTTGTCAAGGAAAAACAAGTTCTCCAACTGATTCAATATATTCTACATTTATACATTATTTACGGAATTATATTGTTTGTCTTGCTATTGTAGACTATACTTTACTCTTTATTCTTTCTTTCTTTCTTTCTTTCTTTCTTTCTTTCCTTCTTTCCTTCTTTCTTTCTTTCTTTCTTTCTTTCTTTCCTTTTTTCTTTCTTTCTTTCTCTCCTTCTTTCTTTCTTTCTTTCTTTCTAGATTCAAATCAATCCCTCAAACTTTTCTATTTTTGCTACCCATTTTGTTGGTATTTGTTAATGATTGTTTTGCTTTTCTATCTGTATCACTTTCCGACCTTCCTACGATGGCGTCCTGCCGCGAACATACACATATCAGGAAAACAGACTGCTCATTTTGGCTATAAAAGGTTTTGTTCTTCCAATTGTTTGGTAATAGTAAATCTTTTCAGTTTACGTTTTTCTTCCTTCCTCTTTACAGTTACTTTGATTTAATAGAACATATGTTGTTCTTCCTGCTTTTCTTATATTGATCTTAATTAAACTCTGGAACTAAATCGATCAAAGATTCGATGTTGTATATATAGCTATTTGCACAAACATTGACCTTTCAAAAACATTGAACCTAGAAGCTGAGACCGAAATGGCTCCTGGGTACACCAGTAATATATAGATTTCTATGTGTTTTATCTATGAATGTGCTGAATAAATGCATCTGGAATACAATAATTTGTCTCAGTCGCTATTTGAAATGTCTACGTCCACGCGCTTCTTTAAAATCATCTAATCAATATTTCCCAATGTTCATTTTGGGTCTGAGTTTGTATGATTTGAAAGGGTCAGTGTTTGTGCAATTAGCTATAGAACATTTTCGAATGTTTGGTCATTGATATGGAATCATTGTTCACAATTTGTGAGGAATATACCAAGTACGATTGAAAAGAAATAGTTATTCTTTCTTTCTTACATATACATGTATGCAGATTAGTTTTCTCTCTTTTCTCTTCTTTTCTAATTCCCTTTTTTGATTTTTAATTTTAAAAACTGGCGAATCCTCTTCACTTGGAAATTTCGACCAATTTCATGGGTTGGAAATTAGTCGAAAAATAATATGCAAATAAGGAGGTCCAAGTTTCCATGCTTTTGCTCAAATCCAACATATGGAATGATTTTTCCCAAAGAATGGAAATTGGTAGGAAATACGAAGGGAAAATCTGCTTTTAAATATATAGTTTAACTTTTCTAGTGCTTTGCTAAATCGAATCTCTTTTTTCTCACAGTATATAGTTATTTTTTCTTTTACAATTCATCTTTCATAGGCATATATATATTATACACACAATTTATTTACTCTCTAGATTTTATGAGGTTTCTCCTGGCTAGAAATCCGATTCAGATTCTCTGCGTGCTAACGTCAGTTCATTATGTGAGCAGTATTGCTTTCGTGTCAAAACGAGTCTTTGCCGGCACCGCATTTTTGTTTCATGTATTCGCCACCAAGAATAACATTGTCTTCTCATAGCGGATGTTTGATTTTGTTAGCAATTGTTTCAGGATCGCTTTAATAGCCGTTCATTTGAGCTCTTACCTGTGCGTTGTGTCTGAATGATAAAGAATTTGTCCTCAATTGTTTTATCAATTGCTCTTAATTGAACTTCGGAACGAATGATCGATGTATCGAGTCAATGATTTTCGAACGTTTGACCATTGGTATATAGAATCATTGATCGGAAGTTGTATATTTTTGGTGATAATCAACAGGATTCGAAAAAAAATGAACAGGAAGAATTTCAAAGAAATGATCGTTGTATAGTATCATATCAATACCAAAATAACGCTTTCGAACGTTTGATCGTTGCTGTAGAATCACCGATGAAGCGCGGACGGTGGTATATTTCATTTGATAAGCAATTGGACTTGAATTCAGTTAAAGATAGAATTGTTAAAAAGACGATCGATATATATATATTAAATCAGTAGTGGTATTAACAAACAATTCGAAACTTTGATCATATAAATTTGATCGAAAATAATTTATTTGCATTGGTAATGAACAACTTCAAAAGAAAATAGCGCAAAAGGAAGGAATTTCGTGCACTTTAGACTGAAATATTTGTGTTTAATATATTTGAACATTTTCTAGAATTTAGCGTTTTAACTTAAGTTTTGATATCAAAAAAATAATAATGATGATGAAATAAAGTATTTTTCGTTTGAGGAAGCAATCTACGACCATCTAAACGTGATCAATTCAGTACCACAAGTCAACGAAATCTGTCTTGATATGAAAAGTAAAAAAGACGCGACAATCAATCATTGCCCAAACAAGATAAGATCGACTGAAAACGTCATCATGATTAGCAAACTAGGAAAGAAAGATCATTCATTTGTTACACAGCCAGGTCGTACATAAAAGACATATATAGCACAAAGAATGGAAGGAAAAAAGAGGGAAATGAAATGGAATGAAATACAGAACGTATAAGCATAAATGAGAAAAGAATTCCAAGACTGAGAGAGCTCTATACCTGACAGTCCAGAAGAGCAGTTTGGCTTCAAGTTAATCTTACTATTGTTAATGTCCCCAATAGTGACATTAACTTCTTAATAAGTAGCTTAGTTTGGCAATACTTCCTCGTGCAGTCCCGAAACTTATAACACATCCTATTTACTCCAAATCAACTGTCGAACGTGATGCATTTACAACACAAACAGCTCTATCTAGGTCATGGGTAGTTACTAGAAGATAACTTGTATGATGATAAGCATGTTCTATAAAACATTCTGACTATCTACGCTAGCGATCTATTGGTAAATGTTAGTCGTTGAACGCGGACTAAAACCAGCTGTCTCTTCGAACGATAATCGCAGCAACCACGTTATTAATGACGATTTAAAGCTATGTTGGTCACGATTACAGTGAAACCTCTCGAATACCAGTATCCAGAATATTTCAAAAGGGGGGGGGTCACACTTTCCATTTTCCACCAAAGGGGGGTCACACTTCCAATTTCTCAATCTTTCTCAAGCCAGATTCTTTTATTTCTATCATCTTTTTGTTTTAAAAGGGGGGTCACGGGCACCCTAGGACCCCCTGGATACGCCCCTGAGTATCCGTATTATTAAAATTTACAGCTTAATTAATTGTTCAAGCTCTTTAATATACGACCATCGAAGGAAGACAAGAAAAAAAAAACCCTGTACAAATCTGCGACTTTTTTGAAACGCTGGGTGCAATAGCAGAGTTAAATTATGCTCACCTACGTAGTGCAACGTTGCGGGCAATTGGACGGATGGACACACGTTGTAAGCCTATACAGTTGCGCGCAGCTGTCGAGCCTTAACCTTTGTCAGTCTTTCGCAGTCTAGTTCCTCGTTTTAATTTTGGTTTAATCGACAGCTAATTTTCTTGAAAAAATCGCCGACGAATTCCCCAGTTCTTTACAGTCTACTGAACTAAAGTTAATAGGCTGAGTAACACAGCACATTCCTAAAATTTGTGTAAAGGTGTTATCAAATGTGTCGCAGAAAAATGTAAATTTCATTTGTTGGTATTTCACGCAGATGCCCTTGGGGACGAGGTTAAGTTGTACTTTAAATGTTGTGGGATTCCTGTGGTAGAAATTGCGTACGCACAAGAACGATAACTTTCTTAAAAGAAACGATCGGGATGCTGGGGCCGCATAAAAGTATAGATAGAGAAGAAGTATGCAACTTATGACGTGCAATAGCGCATATACACCTATTTCAAAAAAGGTTGTCACCGCTAAGAGCGATAGGCGATAGGTAATAGGTCATTCCAAGACCGCAAAGCACTATTGGTTTCTAATTGATTTACATATGAATAGCCAAATATTTGATGGAAGAGTGTAAAGAAAGATTTAGAATGGCTTAATTAAGAAATCAATAGTGCTTTGCGGTCTTGGAATGACCTATTACCTATCGCCTATCGCTCTTAGCGGTGACAACCTTTTTTGAAATAGGTGTATACTATACAATGTACATGTCAGAACAACAATAGCGCACGCACATTTCATAATCTCATGGCTGCTTACCGTCATAAAGTGAAGATTATGTCATGTTGTTATTTGAAATATAACGCGCGTGCTGATTGGCTGGCTACCGTGAGTTTATATCATATAGAGACATGGCTCGCACAACAACTTTGAGAGTATTTTATAAAAGCAATGCAAAATGCGCGCGCATGTATCTGTACTGTGATATAAACACTTTGGAATATGTGGAGATCTCGAAAAGCAAGAGAAACACTCAGCTAGGCCTCGTGTTCCTAAGCCTGTTTTATATCACAGTAAATGGACAGGGACATGCGGGCGCGGTTTACATTGCTTAATTATATCTAAGTCATATAAAACACGTGCGCATGTCTCTGTACTTTGATATAAACACGATGGAAGATGTAGAGCAAGAGAAAGGCAAGCTTAATATAAGTGTTTCTCTTGCTTTTCGAGTGCCCTACATCTTCCAGAGTGTTTATATCACAGTACAGAGACATAGGCGATCGTTTTATGTTGCTTTTATAGAATATTTTCGACGTTTTTGTGCGAGCCATGTCTCTTTCCTCTGATATAAACATGGTAGCCAGCCAATCAGCGCGCGCGTTATATCTCAGATATTTTATAATAATTACTAAGTCATGTGACTGTGTATTGCTGACTGTTCTATTGATACTTATTCGTATGAAAACCTGTCCAAGATACTGCGGCCGCTTTTTTTTTTATCTAGAGACTAGATCTTTAATAAGTCAAAAGGATTGCATTGGTGTTGAGAAACAAGCTATGTTGAAACTAGTGTGCACGTGCTTTTTTTCCTCATGTTTAAGTACTTGTTTAACCTTTTATTAGGTAAGGCTCAGTAAGACTAGAGTTTCAAATTAGAAGCAATTCCATATCTATCACATAAAAAATAAAGAACTGATTGATCAGACAAGCAGAGATATTCGTATATATATGTCAAGTATATATGGTCTTCTTTATCAGAAAAGGCGGGTAAAACCTATATTTAAAGCCTATATTTAAAGAGAAATTCTTATCACAAATCCGTTTGAACATGTACAGGTACAGAAAACAGCTTGCACTCGACCGTCACATGAGTTTGTAGGACATACAGTGAAACCAACTTATAAGAAGCTGAGGATTAAGAACCTCCAGGCTGAAGATTGAGCAATAAAGCACCTAAAATATAACAACCAGGCATACGTTATATAAGAACCATTTCAGCCTGCCGCAAAAATGCAGAAAAATGGGTTCCAGGTTCTTAGATGTGAGTTTTACTGTATTCCATTAAGCAGATTGAAAGGTATATTGGCACAAACTAGCACAGAAAGTTGATATTTGTTCAGAGAACGGACACAAATTTTGTCAATGGAGATTACTCTAAACTGAAAGCAATTTGGTGTCATATACGTGCATGTCATATAATATTGATTGGTAATTTCTCTCGCCTCATGAAAGGGAGTCCGGAATGATGCAAGATTCCGGATTCCTAGAGCTGTTTTATAAAGTCAAATGGCCGGATTCCGGATTCCAAGGGCTGGCTCCCGGATTCCAAGCACTGGATTCTGGATTCCAAGGACTGGATTCCTAATTCCAAGGGCTGGATTCCGGATTCTAAATATTCGTGGATTCTGGTTTCTGGATTCCTTTACATTGGGCGATTTCTCAGATTTCACCATGACAACTAACTAATATCCCTCATATTTGCCAATGAGTCTATCATTATTGACTGAATGAAAATCGTTAATTTCTTAGCTTAGGTAACAAATAACCTCAAAATTCAGGTATTGTGAGCGTTAACCTATTTCTAAAGTTACTCCTATGGTCAAGCAATCAACAATATAATTAGTTTGAAGTAAAATAAACGCCTGCTGGTAAAAGATCTGACTTTACGACCTCACATTTAGAAAACTGTTTTGCTTTGCATCGTGTAAACTACATACCTTTTAGAGTTTCGCTGTTATGCGTCGTCAGTAGTTATAAAACAATTTCATCCAACTAAGTAGCTCGTCTTTTTATCATACTAAAGCTTCTTCGCAATGATCAAGCTCTTCCTTCGATCGATCATCTGGTGCTTTGAGAGTTTTATGTTTGTGTTTGACCTCATTTTAAGTGCATGACCTAAGCCGTAAGATAGGAATCAGTTTTTTAATTAGTGAATTTGATCAATCAATCAATAATACTGTAAAAATAGTCGCACTGCAACTTTCTCGTGAAATTCTTTATGGTTGGAAAATGGCTCTTTTGTAGCCTTGCCTTGTCACGGCTGCGCTGGAGAGAGACGATATGGGCGTTACTCAATTCATCCAGGAGCACGGATTCACTCTTCATCATAGAATTCACTTTAAAACTGAGTGAAATCCATGTTAATGCAGAAATGTATTTCTTTCTATAACGACCCCATATCCAACCACGCCCCTTTTTGTTCTTTTCAGTGGCCCCTTTCCGCAGCTTTATATTAGTACTATATTTAGGTGCACTTAGGCACTTGGCAGGAAAATCTGTCATTCGCTATTTGATAATGTATCGCATTGACGTTCGTCCTCTTGTCACTTTCATACATGATAATTTCACGACATGACCCAAAATAACTGTATATCATCACATCCTTCTTCTACACCCTTCCCTACCCCAATTACACTTACATTTACACTCATTTCCCAGTTATTAATAGACGAAACTGGAGTCAACTCCACAAAAGGGGACATCCTTATAAAGTGGACATCTTTCTAAAGAAGTGATCTTTCCTAGTTGAACTGTACCGTGTATTTCTGTATCTAATTTTCTGTAGGACAGATACCCCACCGCACACCGCCAATGGGCTCCTGCCCCTACCGTACATCCCTACAGAACACCGCTATAGGACAGCTGCGTCTACTGGACACCCGGACACCACTGTAGGATACCTGCCCGGCCCACCGTACACCACTCACTGGCCCTTACGGGACACCCTCCTTCTCTCCTGCTTTCTTGTCCCAGCGACATCGTAAGAGGGGTTTTCTATGTTAATCGATCTCTCCATATAATTATAACGTACGCGTCTCTACCTGGACTTCGTCGACATGAAGGTTATCCATCGAGGCAGAGGTCCTTAGCGTGACGAAACCCATGACCAGTTGTGATAACTATCATATTTATCATAGTTTAACTTTATCTTAATCAAATTAAACGACTATCTTTAAGATAATCTTTGAGTCTTATTGTGCTTGCAAAATTCTCAGACACAGCTGCGAAGTTACAAGGATCTTGTAGCTGCTTGAATGACTTGTAAACAAAATGAATCTTTGCAAGGTTTATGCCTTGTGGGTGGTCCACCCTTTAAGTAAAAGAAATGGAATAACAAAGCTATGGGAAAGGGGGAAACAATTTGAACAGAATTTAATTAGGACTCTTTCTTCCTTCTTCTTTACCTTTCTTTACCTTCCTTCCTTTTTTCTCTCCCCCTTTCTTTTTTTTTCTTTCTTTCTTTCTTTCCTTTCTGTCTGACAAGGGTACATGAGTTCATGAGTTCAGCAAATCATTAACAAAAGTTTTGAACTTAGTGCATTGAAGTTAGTTCAGTTTGTTTCCTCAGTTTACTCTAATATATGAAGTTATCAGGACAATATGACAAAGATACCCTTTAAGATTCCACCGTACCATCAATAATTTATCATGCGCATGAGCGAAACCGCGGCCTGATTTCTTACTGACTCACGATCACAAACAATGTCTTTGGGTTACATGCACGATCAGAAATTACATTGAAACACTTCAGTTTTATTGTGTTGTGTTTGTTGAAGGCGGGGAGGGGGGAGGGGAGGCAAATTGAACCAGTAGCTAGTACACAGAAGCAAGAAAAGCCATTGATTACAAATGCTAGTGTGTTGCTGCTTCGTTCCTATTTTATTTTTCATATCAACTGTTCATCAGATAAGATATAGACGCGTAGAGGAATATGGGTTGCATAATATAAAAAAGGCTTGATCTTGGATCTCTTGGGAATAAAAATGCAGGGTGACCATTTGAACAATAATTTCTATTCGTGTTTTATATATTTTTAACTTTTTGTCTCGATGTCTCAGCTAGAGTTGTTTCATGTTAACTCTATTTTCACCATGGACAAAAAGAGAACCTTAATAATGCAAGTTTTTTCGCCTTTTAAAGTGGAAAAATGGGGAAAACCATGATAATTTAAAATTGAGATACCTCTCAAATTTTTCCAAAAGGCGTATTTTTATTTTGACCCATTTTGGTGATGACTTGAAAATCTGAAAAATTGAGTTTGCATGGATAACCGGGCTTCCTGTGGTGACATTTTCTAAAGTACTCATCATGTAAAAGGCTAGAATTTTCTTTTCTTTCTTAGAAAAAGATTGAGAATGAAAATTGATTCTAACGACTCAGAATGTTTATGGGTTTCCTGTGTCAACTATTCGCTTTCGTACTATAGTGAATTCTTGGAGGTTGATTTTCACACCGGTTATTCAGGATATTCCACATTTGAAGAGTATTGTACCTCCCTCGTATTATAGTACCTCATATATGGGAAGAGTTTGAATCAAGAATAAGGCACACATCGCACTAGGACGTAATATTTATCTTGTTGACCAAAATATTTTTTGTGGTGACAAAAAAAGTTGTCTGTCACGAGGCAGAACAACGGAACCTTCGAAGATTTGTTTGTCCTCATTTTGGCAAATGGTAAAAACCCTATCGCATTACAAATCGACTTTTGTAACCAATAAAATGTATGTCCTAGTGCGATGTGTGCTCAAGTTAAAGTTTTGAACATCTGTGAAATGTATTGGAACGTAATCAAAACATTACTTGTATCTTAGCAAAGTTATTCGTGTTGCATTGCACCGTGAAAATTGAGTAACATGGGGTGCATTTACCTGGGTGATTTCGTCTCTTCTCGTTTCTTCTAAAGTAGAAAAGGCTAGGATCACATAAACGCAAATGCATTCTTGTCCCGTTCGTGTAAAACTCGCCCCGTGCCGAACTCAACTAGCCCGGCACGAAATCGTCCACATGTAAACGCATCCATAGAAAATCTAGTAAGGGAAAAGTAAAGGGTAAAATCACGCAAACCAAAAATACTTACACCGCGTCCCCACTCAATTGCACGCAACAGTTAAACAGGTTTAGGGTTGAGCTCTTCTGCTGCAGCTTTTTCTGCAGCCAGTTCTGCTGTATCGTTGCGCGCAATATTGCTGGGGTGGACACAGAGTGCAACTGTGTTGCGTACAATGCTGCACAATAAGTTGTATGGCATAGTACCTCTTGTTCAAAGCATGGATTATGACAAAATAAAACAAATCGCGTCGTGAGAATCCTTATCCACGAGTTACCATACTTACATACGGGTCTTTTATTTCAGACGCCCGTCACGTGATCTTCTATGAATTCTCTGGCATCTGGCAATATGTGCATACAAAATATTGTGGTTTATAAGTTATCAATAACTTACAATTTGGACTGGACCAATACAGAACACAGTCAGCAAAGTTTTCTTTATCCATGGTTTTAACTTGAGTCATTGAATTCTTCTGAGCGTCGATGACAAAAAAAAAGATTACTAAGCATTTAACTTAATTTACAACTGTTATGTACATGTCTATTTCATGATATTTTTAGAAGCCCTAAAGTGCAGTGTAGTTTGAAACAATATGGATTGGTAAACATTCCCTGGTAATATAAAACGAGGTAAAACCAAAATGGTGCCTTTCAAATTTCCCGCGAAGAAACAACATGAAATACATATTTATAACGCACTGTTTTAACACAAAACAGAGATAAAAACGTGTTATTTTAATAAATATACAGCAATTTACCGTTACTCTGGTATATTCTTGTTTGTGTAGAGCTGTTTTTATCGACAAATAGACAAGGACCACTCCAACGACTCCATGAAAGTCAAGGTAGATAAGCAGTGCTATTAGCCAGCGGTTTTGCATGATAGGCTGCTAGGTACGTCATGTATCGTTCTTGAATTGTACCGTACAACATACACTGTACAAAACATGCAGTTGTTGAATAAATCGCTTACAGGTCCTTACATATAACTTTCTATAGATTAAGTTTTTTTGATAATCAGTAAAGTAAAAATTGAAAAATGATAACAAAAAATAAAATGATTCTTTTGAAATTCAGACAACTTTCTCAGTTTCTCATAAAATCCTCAGATATTTCAGTTTCACGAAAAACTAACTTCAGAGCCTCCAATGATATAAGCATGGATCTTAAAATTTTCAAACTGCTTTATTTATTACCAACAAAACTTATATCACTGGAAAGCTTGTGTCTATAGGGGTTGCAATGATCTGTTGTTAGCTTTTCGCAAAACTGAGAATTTTATGAAAAAAATTAATGACTGATACCCCCAAAAAGTTACGTTTTTGCTCATATTTCCAATTTTCATTTCTCTTTTTATTTAAGGAATATAAAACGCGCGCGCATGTCTCTGTTCTGTGATATAAACACGATGGAAGATGTAGAGCAAGAGAAAAGCAAGCTTAGGAACACGAGGCGTAGCCGAGTGTTTCTCTTGCTTTTCGAGTGCTCTACAACTTCCAGAGTGTTTATATCACAGTACAGAGACATAAGCCATCGTTTTATATTGCTTTTATAAAATATTTTCGACGTTTTTTGAGCGAGCCATGTCTCTGTCCTCTAATATAAACATGGTAGCCAGCCAATCAGCGCGCGCGTTATATCTCAAATATTTTATAACACGAAATATCAACTGGGGTTAGTCTTATAAAAGCGAGTCATTGATATAGAAATATCTTCGATTTGTAAACTTTCACCACAGGGATCCCGTACTTTTGGAGTTTTTGCGCGAATCACCGAATTTATGTTCTCACGTTATAGACTACTTGATAAGAGCTTTTATTAGTGATGTAGGTCTTACCTTGGAAAAACAAAATTTTACTTTATATATTGTGTATTTGATGTACACGAATTCCACATTAACAAATTTCAATTGTCGGTTTTTACCAAAAATATTACGATCTATAGACCACTTTCAAAAATGGCGGCCTAGTACATGAGAACGATCGAGGCCACAAAGGCCTTGTTACCAGAAAATAAGCGTGGCGACACTTCTATTGCTATCAAAGACGATGTGTTCCTTTTCCTTTTAAAATACCTATTTTATGTGCATTTTACAGGATAATTTTTGTATATTTAGAATCATTTGATGCGATGTTGAATTTGGAGGCCTTTCTGGCCTCGTTATGGTGAACAATGAGCCCGCCATTTTTGAAAGTCGTCTATGAATGGCCGGAAGAAATGGTCCGCCTTGATGTCACAAGGTAATTGTTGTAAATTTCGTCATGAATTTCTTATAAACCATGCACCAGCACGAAAAGCGCAAAAGTCTTAACACAAATCGGAAAATTCGCGTGGCGTTGTTCATGATGTAATGACTTCAGATAGTGTTCTTTCCCCTTACTCAATGTCGAGCTTGGTGCACAATCTTGTCTACAGCATTGTTTAACTTTTGGTACAACATTGAAGCAGTCAGGTGGGGAGGGGATACCTATAATTTGAGTGGTGGATCAAATGCCCTTAACTGTCTTAAGAATTTTGTCCGCAATTGTAGCTCGTTGTTGCACGCATGCACCATATTTTATCGCAAGTGTTGCGCTGTAAGCCGGTGTAAAAGAATGTTTCGTCCAACAGGTTTTGCCATATAATTTCATCCAGACATGACGAGCACACGAGACTTTTCGAGATCCACTGATTTACATGAGTCCCACAAATAATGAATAAGCACAGACTGTAGTTCAGTTGAATAACATTGAATAAACACAGACTACAGTTAGTGATTGTTGTCGATGACGACAATATGCTTTAATCAAAATATACATTACATAGTCCCTCTTTGAGTTTTAAAATTGTTGAAGTGTTCTATACTCCCTCCACGCCTAAAATAGTTTTATTTTTTCGTGTAAAATTGAGTGAGATTCAAGAAATAAAATTAAAATTCCCGTTTCGCTGGGCTAGTCACATTTCTTCTCACTCTGGTTAGTTAAGTTTGTGCATTGAACTTGCACTAATATTTTTGCAAAATGAGCCGAGGTGTTTACGAGGCTTCTGTCACTGTAAACTGTAAAAGGGTTAGAGAACTTTGATATCACGAAGTATTAGGGCCCGTAAATATTCGTTCGTCTTAACAAGGCAATTTATTACCCTGAATTTCTACCGTCTCATCTCAGTCGCTTTACTCTCCTAGAGAGATATCCGCTTTCTAGAAAAGAAAAGCGACTTACAGAAGACGGCTGAAATTCGGGCTAACAATGTATCATATTAAAATGTGTGTATCATTGTAGACTCTTCCTCAGTCCCTGCTCGGTCGTTCACTCTGTCGCCGAGCAGGGACTGAGGAAGAGTCTAGTAAACTTCAATACAGGTTGTCTTACAGAAAACAGAAGAGACTGATTACATAAGTCGTAGTTCTCGCTCCTTTCATTGTACTGTTTGGTGAGCGACCACCACAGGAAGCCCAACTGGGGAGCGAAAAGACTGACTTGTGGAATCAGTCTAAAAGTGAAAACCCAACCTCGTTCCCAGGCTCTCCCTTCTCGCTTTTTTTTTCAAAATGGCGGGCGCTCGCCATTTTGAAAAAAAAAAGCGAGAAGGGAGAGCCTGGGAACGAGGTTGGTAAAAACCATAGATGTACCAAAGAGAATGATGGGTGGAGCTATCTACAAAGTTAATCTTAACAAGCCATGAAACCCACCATTTGAGGTCTTTACTGGTAGGGTCGTAGCAGAACGATTCCTAATAATACCCACCATCCATCACCGTCTTCTATACCTTTCTCCAAGACAACCTAATTGCAATAGCTGTATATTCATTCATATTATATACAGAAATTTATACATCTCATTGACATTTAAAATCATTTTTCAATCGAGATAGTAAATGTACAGCATGTAAAATGTATCTAAAATATATCACTATGCATGACCGCTAGTCTCGCACGTAGCCGCAGTTTGTGTCACGCAAGGCTTAGACCCAAGCCTTGCGTGACACAAACTGCGGCTGTGTGGGAGATTACATGACCGCAAGCACTACGCCACTAATTCTTCTTTCCATCACACATAATAATTTTTGGAAGGCTTTTGTTTATATCGTATAAAATCAACTGTCCACATAGACTGCTTCCAAAAATATATCTCACACAGGCAGTAGTATAGCAGGTGCTACATCACCCCATACAGGGCTAAGTACAATGTCTCTTTGCTACCGCAACTTGAGTAAATGTCGTTGCTGATATTTCTATTGATATACTAGGAAGTTCGTTTACTTCCTTCAAAGAAATGAAAAAGTATCTCCAAACTCCATGTCACGCTGTTTTGTCACGCAGACTAAGATCGTCACGTCGATTGATGACGTGCTTTCTTACATGATTTCTAACGTTGTCACGCTTTGTTGTCACGCTAATCGATGATACGCTGATGTTCAAAACTCGCCACTTCGATTACAATGAGTGTCCGTAATACACAGTAAGGATGTAACGCTGATTTGTCACGATGTAGACGTCACGCACGTTACGATGTCACGCTGACCATGAACATGTGTCGTTACTAGATGTCTCTGTTAAAACACGTTGAATTAAGCCACGTGGTATGGGTCTTATCAAACTACAAGCGACCGTAGTACTTCTAGACAAGCTTTGTAGCAGAAGATGTATTGGTCCTGAAAAACAACAAAAACGAACCGTTAATCATCGCAAAATTCTTCTAAGGGGCGAGGAGGGCGGACTGTTCCGGGGACGAAGGAAATGTAGGAATTTATGTGTAGCATAGTTTAATAAAGATGATTGTTACCTTTGTCTGTATCATTCCTTGTCGCTGTTCACGTAGAATACGAATGATTTTATCAACATCAAACTGAAAATATAAAAAATGAAAATGAATGCTTTACCCTTTTGTTTAATGGAGTTTATTTATAAGGTTTATTGATTCGTAAAGTCATTCAGTCGTTCGTTCATTCAGTTTTTCAGTTAGTTATTTATCCATTCATTTATGTCAAATCAGTCATTTTTTCATTCATTCAGTCGTTTGGCCATTCATTCTTTCAGTCTATTCATATAGTCATTCAGTTAATTAGTCATTCATTCTGTCCTTCGTTTGTTCATTTGGTCCTTCGTTCATTTCCTCATTCAGTCGTTCGTTCGTTCATTCTGTCGTCCTGTCACTCGTTTTATCATTCACTCTTATTTATCCGTTTGGACATCCAATCAGGCAAGCAGAGTATATAATCAGTAAGTCACCAAATAGTTTGTCAATCCGTTAAAAAGCCATCCAGTTAACTGGTTCTTCTATATCAGTGGGTGTATCACCTACCAGTAGATCCCTGTGCATAAGACCAAGTGCAACATCTACAGTAATCAATGCACCAGTTCGCCCAATACCAGCACTACAGTGGACAAGTATGGGTGCTTGTGTTGATGTTAAATGCCTCATGTACTTGACAAACTGAACTATCTCTACAGAACACTAGAAAACACAGAAAAACTAGGTTAATATCCGAGACCTAGCACCTGGGCGTTGTAGGTGAACCAGGGCGTTACGCGGTTTCCTCTCTTACCTAACTCTTAGTATCCCCACCCATCTTTGCCGCCCTAGTAGGTTCTCGAAGGTATCGTCTGTGATAAGACAACCACATAAGGCCCAGATACCGTTGTCCGATAAAACTTTTCTTGCAGCATTGCGCATAACACAGTTGCAATAAGAGTCTCAGAAGTAGAGCTCGATCCTAAACTTGCAACTGTTGCAGGGGCGGACATGCGGTGCAATTCGTGTTTTGAACAACACTGCAGAAAAAGTAGCAGGAAAGTAGCAGTGCTTGGGACACTCCAAAATGTTATACGCAAGTACTGTTTGTCAGCCCCTTAATCAGCGCAGTCTCATAACAACTGAAAAGCGTTTTTGTCTTACCTTAGGTACTCCATGGTCAGGCCAGGTAGTAAAGTTGAGATGGATTACATTGATACTGTCACCAGTCTGGAATAACAACAATAATAATCACTCTAACATTGATTCATGTCTTACATGGATGCACCCCTTACTGTATTTCATGTGCTACTAACCTCAAGGTGTTTCAGTGATATTTTTCTTTCCACGAAGGATTCAGATGTATTTTTTTCTTGGAGAGACACCTCAAAACTGCAAGACAAATGCCACAGAATTGGTTATTAAAATGCAAACAAACAGCGCACTCTCTACAACATCTCTAAGGACAGCCTATATGTAAATTTTTCTTTCTTTCCAGTTTCTACTCTCACGATTGGACCAAAACTCAGGATTTTGAAATGAGGTGAGGTGCTCAAACGGTGGGGGTGTAGAGGTGGGAGTCTTGTGTAGTTCAACTATAGCATACTATACTTCTTACCTGGGTACGAGCAATGGTTTATCTGGTGAATCTGGCCAGTATTTACTACACTTTGCCTAATAAACAACAGTGATATTAATAAGCAAACTGTGCGGCTGCAAACACTAACTGGTTCTTTATTATGATATTTACCTTGCCTCCTTCGTGTTCTAGCGTTACCATGGCAATCACCTCGATACCTTGTTCCCAAATCATCTGCCAAAAGTCTCTAATGGTGTTGGGTAATGGTCCCTGAAATAAACATTGGAAATATGAACTTAAGGAATTCTTATATAGGACCAAAGAGTGAATGATCTTCTAAAAATCAAAATGCACAATGAGCGAAAGAAAATTTGGCCGAGGAACTTAAATGAAAAATCGATCAAATTAATGAACAGCTGGATGAAAACAGAAAGGTTAATAATTCTACCAACGATCGTAACGCAATGCACGAAAAGAGGTGCCAAATAGTTTAGACTTATGCGTTAAATTGTAACTACAAATCAACAATTTAATGGTATCCCCGCATTCAACTGGCGTACCATGACACTTCAATGTATCACGGCATCCAAATGGTTTCCCAAAACACTTCACTGGTATCCTTGCTGACACTTTAATGGTATCATTGCATTCAAGCGGTTTGCCAAAACACTTCATTGTTATCCTTGCTGACACTTTAATGGTATCATTGCATTCAAATGGCTTCCGAAAACACATCAATGTTATCTTTGCTGATACTTTAATGGTATATTTGCATTCAAATGGTTTCCCAAACCACTTCAGTGGTATCTTTGCTGAAACTTTAATGATATCAATGCACTCAAATGGTTTCCCACAATATTAAACACTATCCTTATTACCTGTGTAGCTATGTAATGATATGTGTCCTGTCCTACTGGAACTCTTATATGACTGGCATTGATATAATCATCGTTACCCTCGCCGCTAAGTCGTACTCTGGTTGCATCGACTGAAAGTGAAATAATATTTAAACGTTAAAACAGCCTGTCAGCAACTTTAACTGTGGTGGGTATGTTTGCCAACTTACATGGTAAGACGTTTCTGTATCTGTTTTTCTCTTTGTTGTCAGGATGTTTAGCGGCTTCACAACCATCAGTTGGCTTAATTCCTCGTAACGCCTGATAAGGAAGAATATCATAACATAAATATAGCAGCGATAACAACAGGACCAGCCATAACAGCGCCAACAACGACGAAACCAGCGACAGCTACAACATACTGAACACAAAACTCCAGAGAAGATACTAAAACACAAAGTAACCAACGAGATGCTGAATCAACCAACGATGAAAATTATAACTGTTGGTAGTGCTTATTTTCGAAATAGTTATTCATAAATAGTTATTAATAAAAATTGTATGTATCGTGTCGATCTAATCTAGCAAGGACATGCCACATCCTGTAAACACTCAAGTGTTCGACCAGACAAACACTTGAGTGTTAGGAATTTTCTCACGGCGAATATGCTTAAAAAGGATGCAAGTTAGATGCTCTTGCTAGAAGGACTAATAGTTGGACTTGTAGATGTATTTATAGTTGGATAGATGGACTTGTAGTTGGATAGTTCGATCCGTAGTTCAATATAAAGAGCTTGTTGTAACCTGAGCTAGTCCCATTCCTGGCACCAACCACAAGACCATGCATAAACAACAATGCACAAACAACAATGCACAAACAACAGCGCACAACAACAATGCACAAACAATCAAAACAACAACAACGCAGCAACACAAACTTTGAAGGTGCAATAAAAGTGAGAAGGAAACCGAATAACAAATCCAATGAAATAGATACCTTAAATTCTTCTGAAGGAGCATTAGAGTTCAGTTTAGACTGTAGCGCACCAATCAACATCTTTAACTTGTGTCCTGTGTACTTGCCACCGGGTGTAACGTCAACTAAGGGTTGGCTGGGTCTGGACATCATCTCTCCCTCGCTGCTACTACATAACAAAAAATAGATCAAATAGTAAATTCCTCTTTGTCGAACTGCCAACGAAACGATTGACATTTCAGTACAGCGGTTGTTGATCGTAGATAAAAACTGATTACAAATTGAGTGAGTCGCCAGCACATCACGCCTGATGCCTTTGCTTTCTGCGCGCATGATGTGAGGTATCTAAATTCGTACGCGAAGAGACAGAAAGCAGAGATCTAATCTATCGCTGCTATCTTTCAGATATTCGTAAATTAGAATTTTTAGAAAGCAATTTCTTTCTGCACATACCTACTGTGTAACGAAACGAATCCATTGACTTTTGGCTGGGAGGAGAAATCAGACTCTGCCGAAGACCAATTATCCTCAGATGATTTCAACAACGATTCTTTTCTAGGTGGTGGAGGTGGACGGTCATCTTCATCGTCTGATGGGATAGGTGTAGTAGGTAAAGGTGGAGGCGTACTAGCATAACTATCAATTATCTTAGCCAAATCCTCTTGAGTTTGTTTCGCGATATCATTTGATTGTTTCTGTGTATTCTTTTCACTATTATCATGCAACATGTCAAACACGTCGTAGTCTGAATCCGAAGAAGTTTCCTCTGATTCTGATTGCAGTTTTTCATTAGAACTTATAGAAAGTTTCTTTTCTTGTGATGAACCGGAGCTAAATCTTTGTAGCGAATTACTTGAAATAATGTTATCAATACTACTGTCTAAATTAAGTGGTGGATAATCAACACTAATAGAAGATCCACGACTGAGTGGAGGAGAACCCCGACTTTGTGGTGGAGATTCATGTGAAGGAGATTCCATTTGTTCTGGAGAATCAGCACGTCGTTGCGAAGATTCTGAATTCAATGTCAAAGAGTCTGTACTAAGTGGTGGATAACCCAAACTGTCTGGTGGAGAACCCGTGTCATTGTCCGAATTACTGTCATTGCTATCGACCTCGTTTAAATAGTTTACATTTGATGAAGGTGATGACGATCCAATGGAGGTAAGAAGTGATGAGAGAACGGAATCCGTGTCTCTTTTGCTGAGTTTTGGTTTGGTTGGTGTGGTTGTTGGAGTAGTTTGGCTATTTGCTGAGGAAATAGCTGTAAGAAGGTCGACAATGTCATCTTCATCTTTCACTTCAGACGAGCCGGTCAAAGTCTAAAACAAACAAAAACAACAATTACTACACTGATTTATCGGTGAATCATTGAAAGTTGAAAATGTGCCATTTTCGAGCAAAGATACCACAGATAGAGAAAGAGAGAAAAAGCATCCCTGCACCTTAACTAGAAACTTAAGTTTTAGAACAGCTTTTACGGTTTATTTTTCACAAAAGCCTTATGTGTATCAAAAAAACCTTTACGTTTAATTAAGATAAAAAGTGCTTAATACACGAAGAACACTTTATATGTTATCTATTAATGAATAAAACCTTTAAACTTGGGTTTTAAGTTGCAATAAGTTTCATGGGCTTATGCCTTGATTTGCACTAGCCACTTAAGCAAAGTACAAGCACCAAGTACAAACTCAGTGCCACATTTTACTCATTGGTCAGAGACTACAATTTCACAAAGAATGGTAAAAGCTATCGTGTTTTTCCTTTTCCACTTTAGTCAATGTTATTTAAGAAAAGTCCAAATTGGTTTAAGAATGTTTAGGCTAATGCGATTAGCAGTTAATTAAGCAAAGTATAGAGTGAGGTTTAAAACGTTTAGCCATTATATTACTCACTCCCAAGTAACATTTAGGTTTAGTCTAGTAGCGGTGCGGCATGCTGGTCACGTGATCCTGCAAGGCAACGGTATAGAACGTATAATAAACATGCACCATGCACAAATATAACGCTGACCTGTAGTAGATTGCGTAGTATGGCTCTCATTGGAAGGGGATGGGGAAGAAGGCAGACTCTCCCTTCCCCTCCCTTCTTTGAGAACTATACAACGCATAATGAAACTAATGTACACGTAAATATATACACTGATGAGGTTAGTGCGGTAAGACGAAGAAGGGGATGGTTTATTTGGTTCATCATTAAAGAGAAACAAAGAAGGAGTGAAAGAAAGATAGAGTGAGAGAAAAAAGTAAGCAAGCGAACAAGCGAAGAAAGCAAGGAGATAAGAAAGAAAGAAAGAAAGAAAGAAAGAAAGAAAGAAAGAAAGAAAGAAAGAAAGAAAGAAAGAAAGAAAGAAAGAAAGAAAGAAAGAAAGAAAGAAAGAAAGAAAGAAAGAAAGAAAGAAAGAAAGAAAGAAAGAAAGAAAGAAAGAAAGAAAGAAAGAAAGAAAGAAAGAAAGAAAGAAAGAAAGAAAGGAAAAAAGAAAAAAGAAAGAAAAGAAAGAAAGAAAAGAAGGAAAGGAAAGGAAAGAAAAGAAAGAAAGTAAGAAAGAAAGAAATGAACTTAGTCAGGAATAGGCTCCTGACTTAGTATAAATAAATCCCAAAAAATCTCACATCTCGGAGTCAAAACAAAACGGAAATTATCAGACGTCTAGTTGAGCTATGTTAATAATGTATGATTGAAACAGAAATAAAGCTACTGCTGTTAGTAGTTAGACATGTTGACGTTAGGTCAATAACAGATAACAAATAATCCCTTGTGCCCATTCAATACTATAAGCTAAAATTAGCTAAATAACTATTATTTAATACTTCATAGTATATGGCTATAGACATTTAAAGGCAATTAAGGGTAATACTGATAATAGTATTGGCTCTATTGTATACACAGATACGAGTTATGCAAATAACACGAGGTCAATTAGTCCAGATAAGAATGTAAATAATTGATCATCAGAATACTGTGAAATGTTGCCATTACTAGAATACTATAGAATTCTCTATGGAACACTGAAACGTACAGTAAAACGATCGACAGTTGGAGAATTATAACTTGCCCTTTATAACCAAGAAAGAAAGATTTTAAAGGAATTATCTCACCAGGACTTACAATTCACACATTCACATATATATATATAAACAGAGTATAAATCCAGACGATTGTTTTTGGAATCAAAATGAAAAACTTACAGCAAAGAGTAGAGTTAGCATGATGTCTACACATTAAAGTCCTTGCTTGATGGCGATTTCACTAAATGACTTGACTATATTCACTCTTGATGTGATGTAAGGTAGGCACTAGTGGTATGTGATGTCGGAAGAGGTGTGGAGAGACATGCTAAACGCTTCCTGACTTTTATTATTTGTCTCATACAGGAAATGACAGTAATGTTTTTTAATCAGAGAATACTATTGTAGGGTTGATTAAAAACATTGTTAATTAAGTGATAAGTAAACAGCCAATCAACAAAAATAAACATCATAACAGCCAATCAAAAACAATCAGCAATAATAGTAGCTAATTAAATTAACAAGAACGAGACTTCAGTGAACATTTCACAAAGTGAAAAGAATACAGGGATTCATGGTACTCTGGGGCCATTGGCACCTTTCTTGTTTTGGTCTATCCTAACTCCTGTGTAGCTCTTTATATGCTGGTGATATATTGTTTGACTGGTTTATAACAAACATTGTGTGAGTCGCTACAATTGCGTGACCTTTCATGAACGTAGATGAACAGCTACGTATCATGCCCAACGTTACGTAAACGTAATTCTTTATCTGTTGTTAATGTTACAAGGAAAAGTTGATGGTATTATAGCATTACGTATATCGCCTTACGTAGAATTGCTGCGTATTAACCTTACGTAAACGTAATTATTTTTCAGTTAGTGTTCGTGGCATTATAACATTCTGTGAACCATTACGGTTGCGTTACGTAAATTGCTACGTATTATGTGAAACGTTACGTACCTCTTTATCTTCTAATGTGATATCAAGATCCAGGCTATTTGATGAGGGTGATCTGTTAGTGTTTTTAGACGGTGATGTTATAGACGGTTTTTCTTCTTTTGATACGGTATCTCTAGGTCTGTAACAAACGATAACGATACTGAATATTCTCTCACCACAAAAAGAGAATATAAATGAAAAACGGTGGGAAGGGAATGGGAAGATATGGTTATAGAGATGATGTAAAGAAATGGAAGAAGAGAAAAGAAAGGGAAGAAGAAGAGAGGGAAAGGACGAGGAAAACGAAAAGTGGAAAGCAAGAGTAAAGAAAAGCAATAGAACGAGAACTAAACAAAAAGAAGGAAAACAAAAAAGGAAGGAAAATGGAAAGTCCAAACAGGAGGCACTCAAACATAAAACACGAG
Source organism: Telmatactis stephensoni (assembly GCA_029948255.1). Classification (NCBI taxonomy): domain Eukaryota; kingdom Metazoa; phylum Cnidaria; class Anthozoa; order Actiniaria; family Isophelliidae; genus Telmatactis; species Telmatactis stephensoni. Next base: position 195,650 of record JALIZF010001622.1, on the reverse strand, counting down.
ACACTAGTAGACTGGGTCATTAAAAATCCATTAAGTTATTAATGGCTCCACCAACATTAAACTTAGTAGCAATGAATACAACAAACAATAACCAAGTTTTCTGCTGTCTATCATCTCTAGTGAAGTCTTTTTCTGACATCAACAAGTATTATTAGCAATTATGTTATCTTATTCAAGGTATTCAAAGCAGACGATAGACGATATCTTGGTAGACCACAGAAAAACAACAATAGCCAGACAAGCATGCAATAATTGCAGAGTTACCTTCGTATTTCCATAGTAACCGTAGTGGTAACTTTTCGCAACATTCCTATGACTCTTGCATGGCTTAAACCATGGACGTCTTCTTGGTTCACCTAGCACGAAGAGTAAGGATTAGATTGAAGTGCCTATCTACTTAGACAGTATTGCATCTATAAACACTGGGAAGGTCAATACAAGCTGTGATATGGTGATCTATTAGGGGTAAGGAATGGGAAATATTACAGCAATGTAAACTTGGGTTAAACAAGGAACATACATAGACTTGGTGGCATAAGAATGACCTATAGTATAAGTACAAGCAACATAGACAATACACTGCTCATTATAAACAAGCATAAGATTCGGTAACTAGTGACATAAGCATAAGCACAAGCAAAATAGACGGACTTGGTAATGACGGTAATGTACTGCTTATTAACAGCGCTTGTCTTTTTATTAGAGTGGTTTTCATAAACCCGTGAAATAAAACTTAGCTTATTAATCACTACGAAACTCTAAAGCCTTTGTTTTCTATTGTTTGAATTTGATTATTACACATTAATAGCTAAAATTTGTTTCACGGGTTTATGAAAATCACTCTAGTGACATAAGCGTAAGCACAAGTAACAGACTTAGCAATGTACTGCTCATTAGCAGTGCTTGTCTTTTCACTAGTGACATAAGCGTAAGCACAAGTAACATACACAAACTCAGTAATGTACTGCTCATTAGCAATGCTTGTCTTTTCACTAGAGTGATTTCCATTTGACCGTGAAAGAAAAATGACTATTTAGTTTGTAGTAGTTGATAAGAAACAAAAGAAAACAATGACTTTAGAGTCTACCACCAACTATTAGTTTGTCTATTCTTTCACGGTCAAATGAAAATCACTCTAGTGACAAGCATTACACAAACAACATATACAAAACATATCTCATGCATAACTGAAACATTATCAAGTCTGTTTGAAATTTTGTCATTTGAGAAGATTATGTAGTAAGTACGTAAACACACGTAAAGTCAGTATGAACTAATTATCACTAGAAGCATTAATTAAATCCTAGTGACTTGTAAATAAGACATTATAATCATAAAAATACCTGTAGAGGTAAAGAAAACTTGATAGCAAAGGGACAAATGAATAAGGAAACTTTCGCTACTTTCCAATGGAAAGCAAAAGGAAGATTTATATGCAAGTACAGAACCTCTTAAAAGCGAACACCAAATGGAGCATTTCTCATACCTTTTATTTTCTGTAAGCACTTTATTTCTATTTCCAATTACACTCCATTTCAGATCTCCCGTTATAGATATTTTTAAAAGGTGTAAACATGTTTGTTTTGACCTTCCAAACTTTCAACTCACCGTTAGTATTTGGTCACCAACTCTTAGTCGACCATCTTTTTCAGCAACGCTTCCGGGGCTAATGGTTTTAATAAAGATCCCTTGGACCTACATTGATTAAGAACATGTTATTAACACGTAAATCAAGTTCTACTTTTGCGACATTTTGAGCACCAAATTACATCGTGCACAGGGGCGGATCCAGGATTATCTTCAGGAGTGCGTGCACCGTCTTCAGGAGGGGGTACACCATCATATAAATTGGAAACTGCCGAGAGCATATTTTGGAAAAATATTGAGAAAAAAGGACTTAAAAGTCGTCTCATGAGGGGGTGCGCACCCCTCCCCTAAATCCGCCCCTGGTGCAGCAAAACAAAGAAAGGCTGTAGATTTGTGTTGCACACGCGATCTAGCCTGCGATGCATCCGGAGTTCTTTCTCGTTTATTTGTGATTGGTTTCTCAGTGATGTTTATTCTTACACGAACTCCCATTGGATATCGGTACGGTCGCGCGTGGTTCCAATTTCGCGCCAAACTTCGAATATCCAATGGGAGTTCGTCTAAGAATATGCATCACCGAGAACCAATCAGAATCCATTATATATAATCGTGTAACAAAGTCGCAGAGGGTCCAGAGTCCAGAACAATTGCTGGCGCTGTTTCGCAGCCTGACGAAACGAGATATAGTTCGGATGCAGCGCAGACTAACTTGATCTTATCATTAAAATTAATCTTTGTAAACACAGAGCTTTGCTCCGCTCTCAAGCCATTATATTTTGCGACCAGTAACAGTAACGCAACGTAACAGTAAAAGTTGAATTGCGTGACATCCTCAAAACCTCTTGTTGCGTGCAACGTTGCATCGTACGCTTAGCTTACGGTTTTGAAGAACACATGTACAACGTTTACCAAAGATTCGTATGGTTGTGAAGGTAACAGTTGCCATAGAAACGGTTGCTATGGATACCGAGTGCTTACATTTGGTTCCGAGGATGGAGCTGCTACAAGGCTAAAGCCAAACCCTCGTGGTCCTTTGTCTAATTCAATCTTAATAATTTCGTCCTCCTATGCAAATAAATACAAAGATATAAGAATCATGTAGAAATAGAAAACGAGGCAGCGTGCTATGTTTAAGGAATATAAAACGCGCGCGCATGTCTCTGTTTGTTCTGTGATATAAACACGATGGAAGGTGTAGAGCAAGAGAAAAGCAAGCTTAGGAACACGAGGCGTAGCCGAGTGTTTCTCTTGCTTTTCGAGTGCTCTACATCTTCAATAGTGTTTATATCACAGTACAGAGACATAAGCGATCGTTTTATATTGCTTTTATAAAATATTTTCCACGTTTTTTGAGCGAGCCATGTCTCTGTCCTCTGATATAAACATGGTAGCCAGCCAATCAGCGCGCGCGTTATATCTCAAGTATTTTATAATGAGTTATAGAAGCACACGGGAATTGTAAGAAGACGAGAAAAGTGTTAGGAGTGCTTCTCAACACTTCTCGAGTCTTCTTACAATTTCCAAGTGCTTCTATAACTCAACATAGCACTGCTGCCGAGTTTTCTATTTCTTTTATAAAATACAATTGAAGTTTTATTTTCTTTTTTCGTTGGAGAAAGTTTGAAAACGTGCGCGCGCGTGCTGTGTGTTCTCATAGAGAACGCGCGCCACGCGTCCTTTGGCCAATCAGATCAGAGCGCGCGTTATATCATAGTTATTTTATAATTTCTCATAAAGAGATTTTATCATATGAAAGTAATTTAAGAACCTTTTGCTCTTCGAAAACAGGTTGTTGGTTATCCTCAATATTATCCTCATCAGACAGTACATTGTCTGACACAGCAAGGTCTTCAGATAAAGAAAAACTCTGTTCTAATGAAGCTCCACTCATGCTATACTTTGATAACGCAGCCCTGTTCCTTCGTTCCACTAGTAACTGCACAACAGGACGAGCAGCGTCAAGGTACTGCCTGGCTGCCAGGAAACCAATACCATCGACTTTATGGCCACCAATCTAAAGACATAACAATTGGTAAGGAAACCACCATGGTGGTTCTGGAATGACAGGAAAGGGATGGTATTACCATGGATCTTAAAAAGACTTTTTAAGATCCATGGTATTACGAATGAAACAACAAACGAATGAACATTGAGGGAATGTGTACGATGAACGTACGAACGAGTAAATGAATAACTGAGGGAAAGAGTAGAACGGTATTCGCATGAGTGGGAAACTTTCCGCACCGTAACGTAACCGTATCAGTGCCGTAATATTAAAAAAAACATTCAAAATTCCTGCCGCAACCGTACCTTGCGCTGACCGTGGCGTTTTCCCAGTCATATGAAATCTGCTCTAAATGAATAAACGTACGAACGAACGTAATAAACGAATAAAAAGTCACGAAATTGTTTTAAATTCCGGCCTACCTCAACAATTCTGTCACCATGTTTCAAGTTGCCTTCTACAGCAGCAGGCTCACCAGGTACTACGTCATCAACGAGTATAACACCCTCGTCACCCTCTACAAGGAGTAGGCCAATGCGACCTCTACTGGTACGAGTAAGGTTAACAGACTCTAATTGACCTGAATTGCTATCACTGACAACCTGATAAGAGACAAGATTTTGTATCACTAATAACCTGCATAACTGGCGTTTTTGTGGTGTCTCCCTTCCAGTAGCCCAAAACTGCCGGCCAGGGAGGCTGTAAGAAGATATTATACATTATCTATGCGATAAAAAACGCACGCACATGGTTCTGTGCTGTGATATAAACACGATGGGAGAGGTACAGCACGATGGAAAAAAAGCCTAGAGACACGAGACGTAATGAAATATTTTTGGAATTTTCGGCGAGCGTGACGGGTTTCTTTTAAAGCCAGCCCATGAGCGCGCGCGTTCTATCTGACATAACACAGAAGTGCGATATAACATGCACTTTGATTGAACAAAGGATTCGTGAATCCCCAGTGCTCTAAACATATAACGCACGGGCTATGATTGGTCATAGGGATCACGTGCGCACGGCGAGTGCACGCTCATTGTCCCTCCCGGTTCACTTACTTCGCTTTAAATATTTTTATCTGCCTTGGAATTTTCCCACATTTGATCGCTCCCTCACCTTTTTCCATCACCACGATGCATTTTTTAAGATCACAAAGAAGCCTACATACATAATGTTCCATCAACTGCGTTTAACCGCTTCATTGTAGTGGAGATAAAGATGCCAACTCTTACTCATTTAGTTGTTATTTGAAATCTATTACAAGTGCGGTTATTGGTTTATAGTTAGCAAATCAGGGCTAGTGTTACTCACCAAAGCAGGTCTACGTAAGACAATCAGTTTGACTTTCTTCTTAGTGGCTCTCAATACATTGACTGCTTGCATGTGTTTCATATCACGTATATCAATATCATCCACCTTTGTACGTTAAATTTAAGGTTGGTTATTATAAGGAGCATTAAATGGTTGCACTATAATTATCATACTTGGTTATTAAAGGAGTATCATATAATATGGTTGTATTCTACATATGATACTATAGGCATTAGGCACTGAACTCGTAAAAGTAGCGAGAATGTTGATTAGGATTAGGACAGTATAACGTAAAGACTTTTTACAGCTTATGTCCACTTCCAAATACACACAATTTTTCTGTCCAAGCCAAGGGCGATTTCTCAAAAGACCCGATAAATTATTTTGCCCACTATTTGACCGGTTAACCTCCCACTGGATAATACTTCCCCAAAGCGTACGCTGTTTTCAATTTGTCCGTCTTTTGCGTTAACTTACGTTAAGTCTACAGGTGCTTGCGTCCTTCCGTAAACTTAACTGTAAATAAACGGGCTCGATACGTATGCGCATCGAGAATCGAACTTTTTATCACTGCGCACTATACAAAAGCATAAAATCCCGGACACGAAAGCAACTTTTCTTACAACGTTTTGCACACAAAATTACTGTAACAAAATACAAGCCTTGCGTTCCCTTGTATTGATCTATGCAACAAAAGAGTGGGTAAAGACAGGGTTCGTACTCTTTTGGAGTATCAAAATTCCATGACTTTCAATGACGTTTTCTATGACTTCTTTTATATTTTCCATGACCAAAATTTAGACGATACTTTTCATGAAAATTTATTCCTTTCTATTGGAAAAAATATAATTTCATCTCTTTGCCTAAAATCAAGTTACGATTATTTTTCTTGTGCCATTTTCCATGATTTTCCATGACCCTAATCTAAATTCCATGACTTTCCAGGCCTGGAAAAGAAATCATGAAATTCCATAACTTTCCAGGTTTTCCATGACCCGTACGAACCCTGAGAGAGTAGTGGCAAAGTGCAAAAGTGGAGTGCTGCAATGTTATTGCCTCTGCATCATCCATCTGTCAATTGTTACTCTGACATTTTTAAAAGTGTCAGTATGATTACGCTTAAACTGAGGTCACATTGGTTGAAAAATAAAGTTTTAAAAATAATGTTAAGTTAATCTTACACACTTTTAACACATTCATAAATTGTAACTGCCAGATTAACGAGAGTTATATATTACAGTTTGTTATTAGATTATTTTATGTTAGGTTAGTTTTAAGTTTAGTTTAGCGGTTACTACGATTTCTGTTACGGTTACATTGGTGATGACGTAAAAACACACAAACGAAACGTAAACGTAGACACGTAGACATCAGAATTGTCCCTGTAGAAAACTCCAACCATTCTAGTCCCTATACAGCACGTACCTGTAAGATTTGGTCCCCTTTCTGTAGTCTACCATCTGATTTGGCAGGGTCTCCAATGATATCCCTAACAAAACATCCTCCCATCGTATCTGCTCCTCCTGCCAGGGTGAAACCAAGTCCACCAGAATCTCCTTTCTCGAGTTCTACAGTTATCAACTGAAGAGAAAATAAACATTTTCGTATCATCATTCTCGTCATCCTTTTCAAGATACCACCACCATCAATTGACCAGTCTTTAAAAACACTTGATTCCGAGGCTAACATGAATATACAAAAGAAACCAGCCAGCCATGGCCCGCATTTCTTTTGTCTTTTTATCTTAGCCTCGGTATCGAGCAATACCGATACCATATTCATCATTCCATACTCATTATTAGAGCAGATTTCGTTTGAGTGTGAAACGGACCGTGGAGTACCGTGACTGTGTCGTGATACCCATAAAAACATTCAGCGAGATTCCTGCCCTAACCGTGATGTGACCGCGCCGTTTCCATAGCCTGCGTAGCTGGCAGTTTAGGGGAAGGGGGAGGGGGGAAGGGAGGGGGAAAGGAGAAGAGAAACCAGTTTCTCTTCCCCTCCCCTCCCTCTCTTAAACCGCCAGCTACGTAGGCTACGTTTTCACAGTCATATGAAATCCGCTCTAGTTACCACCACAACCCACCGCCGTCTTGCGAACAGGGAATCAGCACATGTATATTCCAGGCATTTCCTTTCTTACTTTTCCTCCTCCTTCTTGGCCGGCGCCAAGTCCCGTTCGATCAGGGTTACAAAAGGTTCCCATCAGAAGGGTTGCCTGCGGAGTCTTAGCCAATCAGTTTCGTTACATTACAGGGGAAATCGCAAGGACGTACCGTTTCCAACTATCATTCGAAATTAGCCTCCTCCGTAGGCAACTGTTCGCTTTTTCGCTTTGGGCCTCCTGTGTTAAAGACACGTAGTGGCCTGGACGCCGCTTCTTTTTTCCCTCTTCCTTTTCGTCCCCAGTCTTTTTTCTTCTCAAAATTTCGCACAGGGAACCCAAAAGGTTGCCTGCGGAGGAGGCTAATTCGAAATGTGCTCAGTTAGAAAATTGATACAAAATAAAGTTTCGTACCTCTTCTTTTGGTGTCAGTATGGAGCTATTATCATCTTCCACTTTCAGTGTCAAGTCAGCTTCAGTTTCTTCTTTTTCCTCTTCGCCATCTTGTACTTCTCCAACATATTTACCGAGTGAAACATCGCTGTCTGATTCATCATCATCATCACCATGGTTACCAGGTCTAATATCACCATTTATAGCACTAAATGACGTCAGATGATCATCATTATTGACTTTCTCGTCTTCCAGTGAGATAGTATATGGTTGACTTTCTGTTCTATAAACATCAGTGTTTTCAATCTGTTCGTCTTCTGTTCTATACATATTAGTCAGTCTATTAACATCTTCATGTGTTTTATACCTATCAGTGTTAATATCGTCTTTTGTTCTATCAATATCAGTACCGATAATACCAGAAGAGAAGTCTAAACTGTGTGGAGATTGTTCAGGAAGAGTTTCTTGTATGTCTACAGAGATTTCATCGTCTTGTTGACTTTGTTCTGGCGTGACGTCGCTCTCTCCAGATGAAATAGAATTCGTACTTTTTATTGTGGTGTCACGGTGAGCTGCATCAAGAAGTTTTAACACTTCATCAATGTCTTCTTCACTGTTTTGACTGTCAACAGTGGAATCATCATCTTCATCATCATCATCATCATCATCATCATTATCAGCAGCAGCAGAAATGTAAGCAGCTGTGGGTAATGTAGGAATAGTTTTGGAAGCAGTACGTTTACCATCGTCATCATCTTCGAATGTACTATCTATTTTGCTGAATGCAGCAGGTCTGTGAATGTCATCATCATCATCAGATACAGGTGGAACAGCATTAGTCAACGTGGTATCAATATCATTATCATCATCATCATCACTACGATCATCATCATCTATATGAACAATAGTGCCATCATCAACACTTATCATGATGCCCTCATCGATATCACTTTCATCATACTCAGCTAAAGGAGCACGTGGAGACATTGTTCTGTGTAGACTATCTTGGCTTTTTAAATGTTTAAGTAAGGATGGCAAGTCAGATTCACTAACAAGTTTATCAGAGTCTTTTCTTGCTAAAGTTTCGGTAATATCTGTTTCACTGGAATGAACGGGTGATCTTGATCTGATCTTGTGCTCTTCAGGGACGTTCTCAAAGTACCGTGGCTTCACAGCAAATTTTCCAGGTAATGAATGTGATGTAGACACAGGTTCGTGTTCAACATGCCTGGGTATCGCTGCTGAAGGATCTGATAACTGATGTGTTAATAATGATCGATCATTCTCGAACACATACCCACGTGGCTTGGGTGATTCCTGCTTTACCCAGACTTCAGTGCGGTCTGGTAAATCCCTCTCATTGGTCACCTCAAGTTGAGGCTCTGGTTTTAAGGTGAAATGTTGTTTGTGGGGTTCCTGTTGCGGTGATTTGACGTCACTGCGTAGTTTTGACTGAATATCACTGAGTAACTGCACAGGGTCTATATCACTGGCGTCTGAGGCTGCTCTGTTGAGTAATACCGCTGGTATTGAAGATGGTTCACGTTTTATTAATAAACGTACGACCGAGGGCTCAAGACGAATCATGTTTATAGCGTCTTGATGAGAAGCGTTTTCTAGGGAGTTATCATTGACTTTTAAGACTATATCTCCTACTTGTAGCCTGTTGCTAAGAGCTGCAGGCTGACCAGGGAACATCTTCTTGATACGAAGACGTCCTGTAAGAAAGAACACAAATGTGGCAAAGATATAAATGACATAGAGCACCACCACAGCAATCCTTGCCCAAATTACTTGGCACAATAACATTTTATCATTTTGGGTCATCTAACCTCTTTAAAGATGTGTGGCGGTCCACCACACCCCGTTTGCAATGCTGTGGTTTCTAGGGTAACCAGGAGGGTGTGTTGAGTGTGTCAAAGTCGCGTGTGCCATGCTTCCTATCCAAACATTGATCTAGGGGTGCGGGGAGGACCAAGAATCTGGCATTGGTTATTAATTATGCACTAATTAATAATACCAATCGTGCCAACAATTTTGCCGAGGATTGAAGGTAGATGACAATATTTTATTGTTTGTGGTGCTTACAAGATGTCAGTAGGGAGCTTACGCACGAGACGTTTTTGTCAACACGGAAACCACGCGTACGTTTTTAATCGTGCGCGCGCCATCATAGATGAAGTTCCCATTCTCGCTAGAACGTCAATTGAGACTTTCTCACGTTCTAGATTTCATCTATGACGGTGCGCGCACGAACAAAAACGACAAAAACGTCTCGCGCTTAAGGTGGCCCGTACCTATTGATTTGTTTGTTGGGCATGAATTTCAATCGCGTCCTTTTACATCAAAACCTTGTCTGATTTCTGAGAAATTTGCAGCCATTTGTCTACAAGCCTTGAAATTTGTACCGGTAATTATTTTTCTGCGAATTAGATCAAGTAATTCGAGATATCAGACGATTTTTAAAAATGGCTTTTTGAGAAAAATTGGTCATAAATCCAAAATTCCAAGGTGAATTTTTTTCCTATTTCGTCAATCAAGTATAAAGGCACAGAGGACTACATACAACATGTATCGTGCCAATTGGTGCCTTAGAAGTTGCGATACAAAATTTGTGCTGCCTGTTACGACGCAAAATTATGTAGTCAAAACTACCGCCAAAATCTCAACAAAATTTCAAAAACAGCGAGAACTATATCTGCTGTAAGAAAGACAAATACCTATTGTAACTTGTGAACAAAATTTGGAGAGATGAGAAGCTAAACACCAATGTTATCCTTAAGCAAACTTGGGGAGTAATTTTTGTGACCACGAGGTGAGCGTTGCGAATTTGTATTACTTCGACTTCTACAAATTCTGTCGAATTGTTTCGTGAAATTTTCTTGGTATGGGATAGAACAAGATGTTAACATACCTGTTGCCAAGTGTCGTTGTGTTTGCTGCACTAGGTATAATTCAGTAAGCTTCAAAAGTAAGCAACTTCATCAAGTCGACGTTTGAGCTGCCAAGGTAAAACCCTCACGGTTTGTTAATTTATTCAAAACAACACCTTACTATCTGTTGCGAAATTCCACACGGGATCCAGACTTTTGGAAATAAAGACAGTACTTTAGCTCTCTGAAGACAATTGCTTCTGAGTCTAAATCCCGTGTGGAATTTTGCAACAGATAGTAAGGTGTTGTTTTGAATAAATTAACAAACCATGAGGGCTTTACCTTGGCAGCTCAAACGTCGACTCGATGCAGTTGCTTACTTTTGAAGCTTACTGAATTATACCTAGTGCAGCAAACACAACGACACTTGGCAGCAGGTATGTTAACATCTTGTTCTATCCCATACCACGAAAATTTCACGAAACAATTCGACAGAATTTGTAGAAGTCGAAGTAATACAAATTCGCAACGCTCACCTCGTGGTCACAAAAATTACTCCCCAAGTTTACTTGAGGATAACATTGGCGTTTAGCTTCTCATCTCTCCAAATTTTGTTCACAAGTTACAATAGGTATTTGTCTTTCTTACAGCAGATTAGTTCTCGCTGTTTTTGAAATTTTGTTGAGATTTTGGCGGTAGTTTTGACTACATAATTTTGCGTCGTAACAGGCAGCACAAATTTTGTATCGCAACTTCTAAGGCACTAATTGGCACGATGCATGTTGTATGTAGTCCTCTATGCCTTTATACTTGATTGACGAAATAGGAAAAAAATTCACCTTGGAATTTTGGATTTATGACCAATTTTTCTCAAAAAGCCATTTTTAAAAATCGTCTGATATCTCATATTACTTGATCTAATTCGCAGAAAAATAATTACCGGTACAAATTTCAAGGCTTGTAGACAAATGGCTGCAAATTTCTCAGAAATCAGACAAGGTTTTGATGTAAAAGGACGCGATTGAAATTCATGCCCAACAAACAAATCAATAGGTACGGGCCACCTTAAGCTCCCTAATATCAAATTCTGAAAACTTAAGGTAATGAACATGATTGACGACGATGCCCACGATTGCGGGGCAACAACGTCAAATTCAGTAGTTGAAGGTTTTAATTAAGGCGCACATGCTATTTGTTTTTACATAAACTCACCTCCATGTTCAAGATCAGCATCTCGTCCACCAACCAAACTCAGACCTAGTCCACCAATACCTTTCATCAACTCGACCACAAATGGCCTCTCAGGGGTCTTGGACCTAGTTAATGTTTTCTTGATAGATGTAGGGACATTAACATGGATAGAGCGGTCAATTAGAAGCTTACAGTGCTGTGGAGCTCGTTTGATTATTTCCACAGCTTGTTTATGAGTAACAGACTTAAGGCTGATACCATTAACTTCAAGAATACGGTCTCCTACTCGAACGTTACCATTCAGGTCAGCAGGGCCATTGAGGATTAAAGACTTGACGAAGATGGCTCCATGTTTGACAGTTGTGTTTATACCACCCTGTTTGTAAACAGTAAAGAATACGTCTTTTTAAGTATTACGATTATGTACCTATAAATGGTAGGGTAATGGTGTAATGCCTCCTTTGGACACGCAATAGGGTAAGTATTACGATTATGTACCTATAAATGGCTAGGTAATGGAGTAATGCCTCCTTTGGACACGCCCAAGGGTAAGAACAGTACCCATAATTTTCTTCCTAGGGAAGTGGGGACCATAATATAGTCCTTAAAGTAGGGGTTACCAAAAAATAAAATAAAATAAAAATAAAATAGAATAGAATAGAATAGAATAGAATAGAATAGAATAGAATAGAATAGAATAGAATAGAATAGAATAGAATAGAATAGAATAGAATAGAATAGAATAGAATAGAATAGAATAGAATAGAATAGAATAGAATAGAATAGAATAGAATAGAATAGAATAGAATAGAATAGAATAGAATAGAATAGAATAGAATAGAATAGAATAGAATAGAATAGAATAGAACAAAACAAAACAAAACAAAACAACCAAACATTCACATCAGTAGTGTTAGTAGCTAAACTTGTATTTTTTCCAAGGATTTACTATTAATATAATTATTTCCAAAAGTCAGAACCTTTTAATATGCAATTTCTTATCATTTTGGCAAGCTTATTTAACAACTAAAATTGTAGAAAAAAAAACTAACCGTCACACTTAGACCTAAGCTGCTATTCTCCTTCTCAAGCTCCACAATGAAACTTTTCTCCTGTGAAACATAATACAAGATAGAATAAGAACAATATTGATAGTGAAACCTCAACAAACAGATGGCCTTTCATAAGTTGACACTTCCCATTAGAAGAAACCAACCCTTGATCCCTTGGTCCCTTGTCCTGACAAACTCTATATCTTTAACCTCTCATAATTGTAGGGTACAAAATGAAAATGTCCTAAGTGACTTTATGGACGATGTTTCGACTTTTTTAATACTGGTTTGATATAGTTCAAAATGGTGTTGGTGGACTTGTCTGAGTGTAAATATCAATTTGTTGTTGTTGTTGTTGTTGTTGTTGTTGTTTCTATGCTAGTAATCCTATTCATTGGAGAGGCACTGAAAGTGGCTTCAGTGATGTTTTTGATGATGATGATGATGATGATGATGATAATGATGATGATGATGATGATGATAATTTGCAAGCTTTCTCAGGTGGTCTAAAATGATTCCAATGAAAAAGATCAAAGCCTAGACATAAAAAAGTCATTTAAGGAGACCAGTATGTGAACTAGTTCAGGCTGCGTCGGTGTATAAAAATACAACAAGGGATGAATGGAAATTTGTAACACCATATAAAAAGAGAGATAACTTACTGACGTTTCGAGCCTCAGCCCTTTGTTGGAGTAAAAATGTCACTTAGGCCATTTTCAAGGGCATTCCTTTAGGTGTAGGGATAATGGAAACCCTGACATGATGTGAATTACTTACTGGTATTTCATGATCTGTTGATCTTTCAGACCCTGCAGTATATGACTCACTGCTTATTTCTGATTGGTGGGAATCCATTGAACTGACTCTAGAATCAGCCAATGGTGGTGCAGGCTCATCCTGTGACATCATCTCAATAGGTTGTGAATTCAATGACTCAACAGTTACCACGGTAACAGGTTCTGGAACTCTCTCCTCCAATCTAGTTATGTCCATATATGGCTCCCTCTTTAGTACTGGATGATCTAATTTCTTGCTAGTTGGTGGATTAGCTGCTAGAGATGAGATTGATTTTGATATCATTGTGACTGGCTCGTCTTCTGATGGGAAATTGAAAGTAGAGGCAGGTGATTCTGTAGGTGACTGTGTGTCTGACGACCATGGTGACTCGACATGTCGTTGTTGCTTTAGCTGTGCATTGTGCTGGGGCGGGGTTATCAGGGGTTTGACTTCTAGCGTCTGGGGTTCCTCATTGGCTGAAGTAGCACTAGGAATGTTGGACAAATCTGAAGATGTGCAAAGGATACATTATTGGCATTATTTCTAGCCAAGAAAGCAGATGATTACTGACCATCTGAATTTCAGGCTACATCAACATCATTTTTAATCATCATCATCATCATCATCATCATCATCATCATCATCATCATCATCATCATCATCATCACCATCAACAACTTCATTACCATAGCCACCACCAAACAGTCAATTGTATTTCTAATTATTAGTTTAAATGCACAATCCTAAGTCTGTGTTAAATAAAGTTATTCATTCATTAAACCAATCCCTACTTTTTTCTTTTCTTTCTCTTAACCCTCTCAACTTGATTTCATTTTCAGATTGAAATGTTTTTTTAAACTGACCAACATCATGCATCAGTAACATCATATAATTATTGTACAACTGTGAGTAAGTTTCTATCATTTCTCAGCATTTTAACTAATCAATATTTTACCTTATACAATGAGTAATCAAAATATCAAGATATGATATAACATACATCTATTGCATGTTATAAAATATTTGAGATATAACGCGCGCACTGATTGGCTGGCTTCCATGTTTATATCAGAGGACAGAGACATGGCTCGCTCAAAAAACGTCGAAAATATTTTATAAAAGTAATATATTAAAACGATCGCTTATGTCTCTGTACTGTGATAGAAACACTCTGGAAGATGTAAGCTTGCTTTTCTCTTGCTCTACATCTTCCATCGTGTTTATATCACAGTACAGAGACATGTAGGCGCGTTTTATATTCCTTAAATACCACATGTAATTAATTTAAATTTTTCTTTACTTTTTGTCATCAAAACCAACCCTCTTCTCCACAATTGAAATCATCATGAAAAATTGAATTCTGTTAATGATATTCACTGACCTAAAGCTGAAATATTGTGTGGACTCTGAGAAACGACCAGTTCTACAGTAGATGATGTAGTCTTGAGTAGCGATACAGCTTGTTCGTGAGAGACATTTTCTACACTGTTACCATTGACTGCCAGTATACGATCACCTATAAACATAGATATGTTACAATATACATATTATATTTTGTACAGTTCAAGAAAGTAACAAGTTAAAACAATGATATGGTGTCTGGCCCATTACCATAGTTGATAAAATACAATTCCCTGGCCTTTCCCTTACAATTCAATTACCAGATTCTATATTTATTGACTTTTTACTGCACATAAATTTAGTCAAGGACTATTCCATCAATATCAACATTAAATGCATTTTAGGGTTTGCGCAATTCTAAAGGCAAGCTGCTAATATGGTTGATCAACCTTGTAATTAATCTCTGCTGTAGCGATGTTCCTGCCATTAGGCAAAGCAAATAAAATAAAATAAAATAAACAAAATAATACCAGCCTGATCATGAAATTCCCTATAACTTTTCACTGACTTTTGTAAAAATTTACAATATTCTCTCAAAATTTTTGAAGAATTCCCTGAGTTCAATGGGAAACCTGAAGGAGATAAACCCACCAGCTTTGAGCCTTCCATCTTTAGCAGCTGCTCCTCCTTCTGTGATGGATTTAACATAAATACCAAGGTCTAAACGCCTGGAGTTTTCACCACCAAGAACTGTAATACCTGTCAAACAAAGATCAAAGATTACAAGTTAAGAGCATCAATTGTCAAGAATTATCATTAGTATCAGCATGCCATCTTTATCACCACCTGTAACTGCACCAACAACTATTATGATCATAGATAAACACCAAACTACCATTTTATCATAGATAGACACCACACTAAAATTTGAAAAACCATTTGTCTATTGTATAATAGTATAAAATGATCAAGGGGTTTTTTTCAAAAACTTAGTACTGCATCATTACATCATTCCTTCAGTCATCATCATCATCATCATCATCAACAACAACATCAGGCAGCATAGATAATGATTATCATTGATCATCAAAGCAATTTTGAACCAGTGCGTGGGAGATGGTACAATACAGTACTGTACTGTGCCATATTGTGAATGTGTCAGTGCCATAATGTTCATAAAATAATTAGAAATTCCTGCCCTTAACCATCACATATAGTGCCTAACACATTTCTCATTCATACCAAAACTGCTATATAAATTCCACCACTATGCAATGACAAAAAGCCTATTTACACTGCTTTGTAAAATAGAAATACACAAAATAAAAATAATAATACACAGACCCTTACCAAGTCCTTTCAAGGGTTCTTTGACAAGTTTGATGACCCTTATTTCTCTGTCTGGTGATTTCAAGATATCTTTAGGCCTAGGAACTTCAGTATCTACAAATAAACAAGGATAATTCATAACTACTGCAACATAGGATTATTAGCACTTTACAATATCAGCAACACATAGTTGTGACTTGCCTTACAATACTAAGTGAGATTATGAAAGATTAAAAATCAGATAAATTATATACATTGTATTAATCTTCCATATTAGGAAATTCGTAGGAGTAAATCCCCCAGAAGAGAACACCTTACAGATTAACTAGTTGAAATAACTACTATTTTGTCTTTTAGAAGATATGAATTTCACTAATCAGTACATTCATAAGGTTGCCATCTGTACGTGACCCCTCTTAGCCATCTGTTGCCACCTCAGATATTGCATCTTCATGAACAATTGAGGATGGTAGAAGTACAAGTATACTGACTCTGTAGTGGGGCATAGGGGGGGGGGGGGGGGGGGGGGGGCAAAAATTGAGCAGTTACCTCCTTTTTCATTTGTACCAGCCCCCCCCCCCCCCCCCCAAGTATGCATGATGTGATGGGTCGATGGAGCACAGTTCTGATGTCAGTAGTGCAAGCTCAACCGTACACATCATTGTTGAATTTTTGTACAGAGACAAAAAAACTTTTTTCTTTGAATATTTGGCTAACAATAATATTTATCAAATATATAATAAAGCAAAGAGAAGAGCTATATAAATTAATCAGAGTATTAGGAAATAGTACTAGATATTCCAGTACTATACATCATACATAAGCACAAATATATACCACAATTATCCAATTATCATGGCATAATAAAAAATAAAAAAATCAAATTATTGCACAATAAGAAATAAATATTATTAAGTTGTATACAGTCAAGAAGATCCTTATTAGAAACGTGACATGAACTGTGTGTTTTTTTTAATAGCCTTTTAGATTAAATCTATTTTCAGGGTATCAAAATACAAAGTCTGCAATCTAATAGAAGACTTTTACAGCTGTAATATGATATGACTGCGTTATCATATGAAAGATATAATGTAGCTAAGTCTCTTTAAGACTAGTGAATAAAAATAAACTGAAAGATCACTACAAGAATAGTACAAAAAAAGTAGTACAAAAATAGTACAAAAAGTCCCTAGAATAGTACACATCACAAATAACCTAAAAATAAGCTAGAGAAATTGAAAAGTGAAGAAGCAAGAGAAACTGAGAAGTTCCTTTGAAACTTAAGATAGATAAATATCTAAAAAATGTTCGAAATAATGGATCGGAACTACATGTAAAAATACATTTAAATTTATTTAAAATGTTGTATTCTTTTGAAATGTTATCTAAATCAGGAACTGAGTAAATTGTGGATTTTAAGCTTAAAGATAAAAATTGAATAAGACATGGTGAAGATAAATAGCTTTGTACAACATTAGATACATGTAATTACTATTAGTGCTATCTAATGGAAACATTTCCTATCTATTTCCTATTTATTTAGTGTAATTGTATTATATTTTGTTTCTTTTCACTACAACTATAATTTTCAAAATTGCAATGCTATTAAAATAAAAATGAATCAAAAGTATAATTACAACTAATATACCATAAAAAAACAATAAAAATAGGTGCCAATCTATAAACAATAAAGATAGTTCAGAAAAAGATTGATTATCTAGACAAAGACAAAGTGTTATTTAAAACATGTTTAACCATAGTTAAGGTCTAATAATAATGTTTAATTGTAGTATATTATAACAATGATATTATGTACAACCACATGCCTTAATAGTCCACTTTTGGTTGCGTGAACACACACAATGTAATTCAAAACAAGTCTCTGGGCAAAGAAAGGATTTCAGAAGAGAAATGAATTGTAATTAGCATTTAATTCCCATTAACATTGACTCTTATAGACTGCATTTTACACTGTCACGCATCCAAACCCTAAAAGTGGAATATATGACTTCATTTCTAAAAAAACACATGAATCTCGTCCATTAAGACTATATAAACATCCATTTATCCAAACTATTTTGTAACCCTTTACTGAAACATGAGACTGATATCTTTTTTAATTGCCATATGTCCCCCAGAAGGAGTTGTTTTGTTTTTGAAATAACCACAAAATGAAATATGAACAAGAGTGGAAAAGGCTTTATCACAGTGGATGCACACACCTTTGTCAATAATGGGATGATGTGGTAGTTAAATGGGGAATACCTGAAGTGAGGTGGCTATTATTTTCACGTGTAGTTGTGACACTTTTGGCTGGCTATTTAAACAGTGTATAAGGGTTAGCGAATGGTTTTCTATTGTTTCATGCAATATATAAATCTTAAATTTGTAAATTTATACTAAAATAAGAGCATGAAGCAAAAATAAAAAATGGAAAATATTGAATAACTATTAATAGTATATGTATGGAATATGTTGGTCTAATAAATACATGGACCCATAGAAGGAAATTATAAACACTGTTCACTGTGCTTGACAATAAAACTAAAGACAAGGAAAATAACATATAGTACAATTAAGTGTAAATAAGAGATAATAAAAAGCATTTGGAATTTGCCTTCACTCTTTAGGGCAACAGAGGCCACTGGAAATTAAAATATTCAAAAATGAGAAAAATAATTGCCATATTTCTAAAGGTAAACAACATTTTAAAACTTCACCAAGCTGTTAAAAACATAAGTGTGAACACTTCATTCTCATGATTATATACTAACCTTAATATCCAGCACTTTATATTATTGTCAACCTTTATCAAGCACAGTATATATTATAAGAGACTGTAAACAAGAGTACCTTCTATTTACTAGTAAGAGTAATATTATTATTGTTATTGGGTCAAAAATGCAGTAATTATTATTTGAAACTTAATTATATTACTATATAACCATTGGTCATTCTGTACCTATACTGACATAATTTTATGCAAAATGTTTGAGAGTAATTAATTATTAATCATTAATAGCAACAATACAAAACGTTCTGTATGTGTAAATAGCAACAATTTCTTCTTTACACAATAATGATGTATGCCCTGCCACCAGAATGTAGAATGAATTAAAACTTAGTTTCAACTAACATGATCAGAACATTTTCCAAATATTGATGAGTGGAATTAAAGTTAAGTGTACATTACATAACATAAACAATTAGTTGAATTTAGTTTCAGGTTAAAGAGCTTAGCAGGGACCCATATCCTTTTATAACACTGTGACTGTCCATTCATTCTTCTATTCATTCATATCCACATTAATTCTTTCTTTCTTTCCACTTTCTTCCTCCTTTCTTTTATTTGTTCATTCTTCTCTCTCTCTCTCTCTCTCTCTCTCTCTCTCTCTCTCTCTCTCTCTCTCTCCTCTCTTTCTTCTTCCATTCTTTCTTCCTTCTTTCCTTTGTTTATCCTTCCCTCTAATCTCTCCCTTTCCTTTTTTGAAGAACACAGGTGCATTTTAATTATTGCAATCTTAACATTTCAGGCACACTTGTGTCAGCCTTTATCATAGCATATTCTTATCTTCTAACTCCTTGTATTTGAAGTTGTCATTCAAATGAAGGCAAGGATCATTTTAGCTGGAAATTAAGGCATAATGAATTTTTACAGACTGTGTATCCCACAAAACAAAAAATGTAGACAGCTGAAGTTAATTATAATTTAAAGCACATACTTTTTGTGTCCTTTTTTATTCAGTTCTATTTTGTTTTATCTTTTATTATCAAAAATTATTATTTTGAAGATTAATTGATTGATTTTTCGATTATAAATGCTAACTAAAGATTTCAATATTTCAAACTTCCAATATAACATGTTTACTTATTAGTGAATTTCTATAAAATTCTTGTTATTAATGTTTATTCCTGGTTTTTGTCATTAATATAGTACCAGATGTCACTAGTAGGTAATTTTAATATTGATTGTTATAGACATCACAGTTTTCGGTGTACGTCTGCAATTATCAACATGCGGCCCTATTAATAGTAGATTTAATAAATAAACATATTTCATTTGACTGTAGAAATTCTCATGTGTTGGTCCAATCCCACTATAAATGATTTTTGCAATCATATAAAATCCACTCTCAGTGTATATAGTACTGATGTACCTGAATGTACTTACTTTCTTGACCAGAAAATATTTCCCAGTAAGTAATGTTCCACCATGGAATCAGAAAAAAAATTTTGCTTGTTAATATTCATTCCGGAGGAATCAAATAATTGGTCTGGAAAATTGAACTTCCTCTGGAGATAAACTTCTTTCTCAGACATTATTCACCCACACATGTTTTTAAGTAAATGGTGGACACATATGGTGTCACCATGTTCTCTAAGTAAATGGTAGAATACATAATTATGATATCTGTTTTAAAAATGTTTTTATGTGTGATAATATGGTTTAATCAAATTCCAGTTCTACACTAGAGCAGTTACTACAGCTATGAGTGGGAAAATTACCATGCTGTGACCATGTCAGTGCCATAATGTCTATAAATACATTCAAAATCCCTGTCGTAACTGTACCGTGCAGCGACCGTGGAGTTTTCCCAGTCATACGAAATCTACTCTATTGACTGTTGTCAGTAAGAATTAAAGCAAATAATGAAAATTGCAATTAATTCAGTACACACTGAAATCTTTAATCCAAATATGAATACATGAATGAGGGCCACAAGTTTATCAGCTTGTCAACTGCAACGTGTCAACCTCTGTATAAATAAAGTTGATTATTATTATTATTATAATTATTATTATTATTACAAAGGCCAAACATTGAAACCCTGTCATTATGGACTTTATTGTGATAAATGAAAACCTCCAAATGATGAAGTGAGAAAAGGTAGAATTTTTTAAGGAAGCAAGGCAGACCATAGGTAATTAACAGAATTGAAAACATCCAAAAATTCAAAAAACCTTAGATTGGAGTGACATATATAGCATATTTTAGAAAGACTCAATGTGTTTCTCAGAGAATTTCATTACATTAATTAAATAACTTAGATCTGTTGATCTCATAGAAAAGTCAATAATACTCTACATATGTCATAGACTTTTTCCTGAAAACAGTCATTATCTCTAGAGATAAAATTTTATACTGTCTAGAAAGAGATCTCAGTTTTTCTGGCTGGCCATCTCAGTTTTTCTGGCTGGCCATATTATATGTCAATGTGTGATCATCCATGCTAAATTATTTAATATCAATATTATTAATCTTCTATGTTTAATAATATTAGCTGGTTTTAATACCTAATAAATAAAACAATAATTTTATATACAAGTCAGTCCGTAACACAAAATATTCCTTAGAGTGAACATGGAATCTATTTATAATAGTAAATAGGGAGTTATGACAGCAAGTTCGATGACGACTTGGCTGGAAAAGTGCCCTATTCTGTTTTTGCTAAATCTATGATTTCTTGTATTCGTTAGTAGTTGAATTTGCGTTTGTTATCCCATAAAATTACAACATATGATGAATGGTACATAGCAAAGTAAATTATGAAAGAAAAATGGTTGGATGCTCGCGCTGTTAATATTTTTATTTTATTTATTTATTTATTAAACTTCCAACAGACTGTTGAGGAGCACTAAATAGGGTGATGTACCTATATAAGATAGTCTCCAAATAAAACTAAGAGGAAAAAAAAGGAATTAAATTATCAAATCAATGAAACAAATAATAAGTTAAATAATTAAGAGCGTGAAACTTTCAAGTTTGCCGTTGTAAATTGGTCAGGGACAGTTGAAATCTTCATATTTACTAAACATTCCATGTGCCAGCTTTATTTTTCTTGATTGATCTCATTGTTCTCTACCGCCATTGTAATATCATAAAGTAGACTATTTCTAAGCTTTTTTGTGTGTGTTAATTGTGGATTGGATGAATTATTACTAACTGTTCTGGTAGATATAATTATTATACAGTACCATACAAATTGAATGTCTGACAGCTTCCAAATGCCAGTACACTCTTTAATTATTGATTTTTAAATTTCTCATATTTTTCTAGGTTCAATTTAATATTGTCCTCGAATAAAAAACTAGAATGAAAATAGCTTCTTGTGGCTCTTATTACCGTAACTTTGATTTTTGTCATCAAGTAGATTCTCTCAGCTTTGACCTTGTGATTCCACAACAATTTTGAACAGTCAATGACTTAAAACCATGAGAACAAATACGAGGACATAACATGCAAAATGGATTTAATTTTAAATTTCAAACACAATAGAAAACTCAGCAAAACAGACAGACCTACCACTGGGAGCTGTAAAGTACAGTATTATAAAGAAGAAGTTTAACCTCAAAATCAGTGAAATTACATGTTTGAATTGAGAAGTATTGAGTTATTTTGATCAATTTGTATATTATACAAAATAATAAAATCAAAAAAAAAATCATCAAAGCAGACAGCAGTACTGCTAGAAGAGATACATACAATATTACAATGAAAAAAAACCTATTAACTTCTTTAAGTATAATACGTTATTATATTCTAAAGTATATATTTCTGCTAATTTTTTACCATTTAACGTTATATAAAAAAATCACTGAAAGCGGCATTTAAGAGACATACAATGGTTGATACTTAACGTGTTACTAAGGAAAATAGGTAGTAACTGTTAGTATTAAAAATGAAAAAAATTACACAACTTCAAGAATGGTTTGTTTTTCTTACACTGTGAAATATTTCTGGTATTTCAACTAACTTTCTGTTCTATAAAACAGAAAAATTCACTCTGGGATTTATATAATTCATATTACACAGAACATTGAAACAACAATAACAAATAAAATTACACAGAAATGTGGATTAAAAGACAAGATTGATGCAATTTTAATTGGTAGTATTTTAGTACAACTAGGACATATTTTTTTAATTGCAAAATAAAAAGAAAAAACTGTCATCGTCATAAAGTATTTGGTTCTTTCTTTAAACACTAGAGATGAAGAAGATAACTGACACAATGTCAGATGACAACTATGGGGCTATTATTCCTAAAACCACAATGGTATAAACACTATCTAGTATGGAGACTGAAAATCCTCTCGAAATAATCAATTAGAATGTGTGAAAAGAGAATTAAAAACTGTGCCTTTTTGAGAAAATAGGACAATATATGTTGACCATAAGTGACACATGCAATATACAGGTCAAAATGATAAGCCTTAAATTTCAATGTTTATTCCATGGAAAGGCCAAAAGCACAAATACATTGAATTTATTGATTATTTTAAGCACAATATACCTGTATTTGGATGTAGATTGTCTTTGACAACATCTTGCTGGCTCTCTAGCTTGCGAGGATCATTGAGTGTTGAATCTAAAAGAAAGAGTATAGAAGCATGAAAAAAATTCTAATTCGAAGACTTTGCTAAAAACTCAAAACTATAAATCTGGATCAATCACTTACAAATATATTTTGGAGGTTTTCTGAAGAACAGCAAACACGAGCAGGTTTTCATTTAAAATTTCTTACCCAAATTAAAAACAAGAAGCCAAAAGAATAGATTATATTTTCTTAATTTCTCTGATTGTAATCTTCATAGACAGAGATTCTTAGAATTGAGTTAGATCTAGATTACAAGCATGAAAGAGATGTCTGCTGATCCATTTTGTTTGTCAGGGATAAAATAAAAGGACAATTAATCATTCTAAAATTCAGTTCCATCCGGTTCATTTGCATATCAAGGCAAAACAGGAAATAGGCATTTGGATTGACAGGAAAGGTCTTGTTTGCATTTTGGTCCCTATTTCAGATACCACAATTTAACCCTTTCAAAGAAATGACTTCTTTTACAATCTCTATAACAAAGATATGAAAGCCTACAATTAACAAAAGTCAAATTATACAGAATACATATATGGTTCTAATTAAAGCAAAGAAAAATAATTCAGAAGGCAATAGTGTTTTGAGAGAAATTGACTTAATGAAAAGGGATAAAATCAGATAAGAAAAGTGTAGTTTAATCTAGTGTATGTTGAATGACAGATGTATGGAAACTGATACCAGCATATATGAAATTATACTTTCAGTTACAAATCAATAATCATTAATTTAGACCAGGAAAAAGGTTGAAAATTGATGTTTTAATGCTGTTTTCTCTTCAGTAAGTTATTAATATTGCTCTTCTTATTGGAAAATGATCATTTGTAACACACAACAGCTAGGTTTGTCAATTAGCAGGCCAACTAGTGTGAATACTTATATATTGATGTAAAAAAGTTTGATCCATTAACGTAAGTTATACAATATTGAATCTTTTAATTCCTAGAGGATTTGCACTCTAATATTAATGTTGTTAAGTATAGTACTGTTGGTGAGAAATATAATGTTGTCATAAAGCCAAAATAACCCTTAAAATATAAAGTGGGATTACAGCTAATATTTTCTACAACAACAACCATTAACAACTGATAAAAGCTATATAAAGAGCAGTAAATGGCTTGTTTATTTTACTTGGTTAAGTGACAGCAAACTGAAATTTTCTAAGATGAATAAAAATATAATGATTAAATTCAAATGCAAAAAGACAATAATTATGCAATAACCTGAGACGAAAAAGCTGTGTTTAAAAAAAAACGGATTTCAAACGTTCTTTAAGTTCTTGCTTTCATTCTGGGACCTCCCAGGTGATTACAGAAAAGTAAACAAAAGGAAATTGCCATGGAAACTAGACTTAAATTCTAAAAGGAATTATTAAGTTTTATCTTCAATGAAAGACAAAGTAAATATCATTCCATATGCAAAAAAGCCTTAAAAGAAAACTGTCTGCTTTACTCAGGAGTACAGTCAAAACGGAAAATAATGTAATAGTTTCTATTGAGTTACACTTCTTCATCTTCTCAAGGTCATATTATATTATTAATATGGTTTTCAATGTCACCAATATTGTGAAAGATTACAAATTATAGCCATTAACAAGACTAAAACTATGTATCCTAGCAACAAAAATTGAAACTATATATTTTTGAAATACAACCTACACTTTAAACATCAGAACTGAAAATCAAGGGCTAAAAGCTTCAAATTGCTAATTTTATCAGCTGTGAAAACAGCTTGATTAAGGGCGCTAAAAAATGTAAATTAAAACAAAACTTTCCTACAATCTTAATTATCTATAAGTTCAGGAAGTAACAGAGAGAACAAAACAGTTTGAATCTTATGAATAAGCTTTTCTCTGTAACAAGGAGACACATATAAGAAGGTATTTTAGAATATGTTTATTTTAGATATTCCTATCAAAAGGTCAAGATGAGTCAAATGCACAGAAAAAGAGATATAATGCCATATTCTCTGTGTATTGGACACACATTATAACTAGTTATTAACTCAATAAACAAACAAAAGACAATCCAAGTAAGTAAGAATATAGTGTTTCAGTAACTGAAGAAAGGCCACATATAATAATTATAGAGAATAGTAAAAATGGCAAAGGAAATACAAAGTAGATGAAATACAAAGAAAATGAAGGTTATAGGGGAAATGAGAAACAAGGGAAATGAAGAACACCTTGCAATTATTGCACCTTGAAAGGAGAAGGATGGAAAGAGAGGTAATACAGAAAATAGTGAGAATTCAAATAATAAGGGAGAAAATGAATTAGTGAAAGGGAAGGGAAGGGAATAAATATGAAATGTAAGGAACTCTATATAGAAGGAAAGAATCTGAATAAATAAATTGGATCTTAGGGTACACTGACCTTTGTCCTTAAGCAGACAGAATTATATTATATTGTAGTCTGCAAGAATGCCATTTCTGTCAATAAAGATTGACAATGGAGAACAACAAGGTACACATATACATTAGAATACAAATGATAAAGAACATTTTAAAAGCAGACTTAGCTACAACCAGCCTGCTATAGTCAAGATAGAACCACTGCAAACCCACCAAGGAAGTTAAATTTGGTAACATGGCCCTTCAGCTTCATACCTGAATAGGCTAGTACCCTTTTGAAGTGAAATATATATCATACTACATGTATGTTTGTACAATATATACAATTTATTCAGTCCATGATGTGGCCATATTATATTCTCTAATTCATTTGAAATCAGCAAAAAATGATACAGCATCAGTCAACACAAAATAAGATAACTAGCTCAAAGGTTTCTACTTTGATTCTGTAAAAAAAAAACACAACAGAACAACAAACCTTGTACTAGTTTGGTGAGCTAGAAGGCATAATTTGATATTTACCACCAAATATGAAGGAAAAGAACAAAGAGGTTACCTGTGATGGGGAAATCTCCTTGAATAAACTGACAATAATAAAAGATTAAGGAGAAAAAACTACAGGGGAAAATTTAATGAAGACATGGAAGACATCAATATTGCAGTAGAAGTCACTTCTACATTGTCTTTAAAGGTTAAACTGCTTTTACAACACTTAAAATCAGGTTGTAATGTAATGCAGGCAGATATTAAGCCAACTCCACAGAAGACATTAAATATCATTTAATGGAAGAAGGGTCAGTAGTCCCTTTAGAACTGAAGTGAACACAGTTAAATTATTAATGGTAAAGCAAACAGCTTCAACAGGAATTACCAAAGTCTGTGTAATGTGTTTTTAATACACATCTCAACTGTACGTGGAGTGAAAAGAAGCCATTATAGCATAATCAGCTGAGGACATCTGTTTAACCAGCTTTGTAGTCATGGCAACAGCAGTCATTGATAGCAAAAGACCATTCATAACACACTCAAAAAATAGAATAAAGCTTTATTACAATAAGAAAGCTCCAAACAGACATTATAATCAGATAAAAAACAGAAGTAACATGAGTAGTCTTTAAGTATTCCTCTTCCATCAACACATGCAAGAAGCACCACAACACAAACCTGGTTCAACATAGAAATATTAAACCCACTTTAAATGAAGTGAGCTGTCTAAGGTGGACACCATTCTGACCAACATTAGACAGTCTTACAGAGAGTTGGATGAAAATAAGCTTTAGACTAGACCAGGACTAGCTAGCCAGGTGTCTGCATTGGAGGTAGAGACTGGGGCAATTGATATAATTTATTTAAATGATTGCATATTAGCTGTCTAAAAAATCGATCAATTGGCTGTGGTCTATACAGAGGTCTATCTAGAGAAATCACTATCTAAGACCTGTGTCTTTCTTAGAAAAGTGTTTGGCATGAGTTGACAACCATACAGAGTTGTCTGTAAAATGTTTGTCTTACAGACTGAGGTGTCTACCTACAGTTGTATCTGCTTAACATATACAGTTGAGTAACACAAGTCTTGACTCTTTGTATTCCATCAGTACATGAAAAATCCAGCACAATACAAACGTACGGCCCTTCATGCATTGTAAACTCACTGTCTTTTCACAGTTTGGTTATTACATGCTGTAAGAATTCAACACACAATCACAGGGAAAAAATGTCAATTTCCTGGGTATAAACTGAGAATAGATCTGTTCTATTTTATTATTTTGGGAAATCTGTAATACCCAAACTTGTAAAAATAGAACAGATTCCCAGGGATTCCCTGGTTAGACCCAGGGAAGCCCCATGTTAGGACCCAAGCTGGGAATTGACATTATTTTTCTTTGCATGCAACAGATTACATACTAGGCAAACAACTTTTTTTTGCCTTCCAGTGGATAAAATCAAACATACTTGATATTGATATAATTATATTATTTTATACTAATAATTTAATAATATATTGATTGCTCCCTCACCACAAAGCATTGATATTTCAATACTTCACTAACCTATAACATACGGTACATCATTGTCATGCTTTTCTTTGTCTAGATCATCTTTAATAGACGGTACAGAAAACATGCGTTTACCCAATTTGTTCCTATCACTAACACCATTGCCATGGAAACCAATATTATGATTCACATCTACTGGCATCTCCCTATACTGTTGTGAATCCTCGGTATTTTGCTTGACGTATTCCTGGGACACTGATCTTGGAAGGGTGTCTCTTTGGGTGTCCACTGAGTTCTGTTTGTAGAAGGGTGGAGTTCGTTCATATGGTGATGGCTTTGGGGGAGGGATATCTACACTTAACTGCTGTTGTTGTTGTTTCTCTGATGCAACTAAGAAGAAATGGAAATTATTACAAAATACTGTAGTCTAACTTTAGTTTATTAAGGGACGGACCATTAGAAAAGTGACATGGGGGGATGGGGAGTTTGGGATTGGCATAAAAATTTTTTTGGCCACCAAAAGTGGAAATGAATTTTTTTTCACTTTGGCAGGAATGTTTTTTTTTTAAGAAAATATCCTGGCAGATTTTTTTTTCAAAATTTTTATTGGAAATAATTTTTGTTTGCTTTTGCCCCATCCCCCCATCACTTTTCTAATGGTCCATCCCTTATTACTATATTCTATCATTTTATTTACAGATTCAGTGCAACAAACTTGAGTATAGTTATACTAAGTGGACAAAAACAATAGGACACGTAGTCCCCTGCACGGTTAAGCCACCTAGCCCATCAATTGAAAGTTCTTAAAGAAACACTCCAGTTTACAAACTGTAGCCAGTTCTCAACCAAGTTAATACTGTCCGACCTACACACTTATATTCAACTAGGTTCATATAGGAGCCAACAACCAATGGAATAACCAGTTATTAAGTCCATTCTCAACTCTTCACTGGAAGTGTTTGCAGCAAGCCAGTGACTATTTCAGTCTTTACTTGCAGCAAGAGCAACAATTCAACCAATCCCAAATTGTGTAGATATCACGTGATCAACAGCACTTATCAAGATAGCAGTTTGAATTAAAGAAATTTACCCAAGGCATACAAGTTGTGAGAAGTGAAGATATTTGAATAGCGAGTAAAAAGGTACTCATTAGCTCGCTGCGAGTGCCTTCAGTGAGGAGTGGAGAATGGCCTTTAAAGCCCAGTTTTCACAAGCAACAGAAGCAGAAGTGGAAGCAACATACGCAGACACAGTGATGTACTGTCCACTGTCTTTCTTCACACCTAGGTGAGAAATGCATTATTACTGAATCTGCATAAATTATTTTGCTTGCACTTCTGCTTTTGTTTCTTGTGAAGACTGGGTTTAAATAATACATTTAAATTTCCCAAGGAGTAGAAACTCAAATATTTACCACAGTACCCCTATAACATCAGAACCATCAAAAAGTAATTGAGTCCCCTGAAAGGACCAGTGCTAACTAGGACACATTTCTGAGTTCAGTGTACATGGTTGCTTGCAAGACGTATTATTGTACAAAAAATGTTACAAATCTTACGGTCTAAAGCCACTTCATGTTCAATAGCAGCAAGTCTTGTTCTCATTTTCATCTGAAATCTGTGAAAGGCTGTACACATTGACAAAAGGTACTTGGCTCTGAAAAAAAAACATGAAATAAAAATAATATTATTATAATATAACAATCATATTAGGTGTATACATTAAATATACAACCTGAGAAGTTTAACAGTAGAGCAGTGATCTCTTTGTTATACAGATTGAGGTTTATGGATCTTCAACTTGAAATCAAGTAATCAAAGCTTGTAAAAAATAGTTCTATCTACTAGCCAAATATTTACTCACTTTTTATAATGATTTGTGTAAAATGTCAGTTTAGCTCCATCTGGGTTTCCTCTGGGTTCAATAAAAAACTTCTTTTTCTGAGAATAGATGAAATATGCATTCAATCATGATTACAAATGCATATAGTCATGGCCTGACAATGCTTCATTTGCTTATTATCCAATGCATTCATTCGTCATTCGTTAATTCACTCATTTATTCTACTTTTAATTTAACACAACTAACCTTGAAGGAAATCTATTTTTCATGTTTCTGACATTCATTCATATTCATTCATTCATTCTCATTCATCCATCCATTCATTCTACTTTTAATTTAACACGACTAACCTTGAAGGAAATCTTCTTGGTAAGAGGCCATGAGTGTTTATGAATTGGACTCTTGATGTGGCCCATAGCCTGAAAAACACATTGATTTTACATGATTCCACTATACTGTAATTCAGATACCTTGAAAGTAGGACAACTCACTATGCATGTCCATCTGCGGCCAATAATCCAATCAGAATTATTGTTAACTTAATCAATGGCAAATTATTGAAATCAATAACTAGTAATCTCACACAGATAGTTGTGTCATAACGAGAGACATGATACCTCATAAACTGTAATACCCCTGACACATATTCCAAGATACAGCTTCTCAGCATCACTCTTTTTATTCTAAAAGAAGAAAAATAAACATAATAAATCTGTGGAACATTTTGTTTGCTCTGAAATTGTGTTTCTTCAGTAGACTGGTATGGATCTCTTTATTTGTCAAGGTGGAAAAATACATGCATGCATTTATCATGAAAAGTGTGTTACAATCACTTGATTCCACCAAGATAGCAAAATAATATTTACATGGGATACTTGCCCCAGTTACTAATTAAATAAATGTGAGTCGCATAGTAAGATGACCTTACTTGACATGCAGTTTATGTTTTGCTAATAGGTCCACCTGCAATAGTTCATGAAAAGACAGAGAACCCTAACAGAATGAGCTTTTATCATGTAATATTCCTAAAGTCACAATTGTACAGAAATATAAAGCACGTCAAAATTATATTAGTAAAACTGTGAAGTTTGAATGAAGAAACTTTCAAACTCACGAAGATATGAATTTTCTGAAATCGAAATTTTGTATGAAAACATTTGCTGGTAGGCAAGAGATGCCTACCAGCAAAGGTTTTCTTACAAATTCACACTTTTCAAAAATTCATATCTCGCGAGGTTTGGAATTAATTCCTTCACTGTTTTGCTAATTTTAACATGCTCTTTCCAGCTAAGGTAATTATTTTTCTGTTTTACAAATTTAAAAATACCTGATAAAAGCTCATTGTCTTGAATATTTTTGAAACTTACAGCTTGGACTTTGTAGAAGTGGATGCCATATTCAGGTAATTTTTGTGCCTCCTCCAGAAAGCCAAGTTCTGCTTGCTCTTCAGTTAATCCAGTAAATTTCTGGTGATATTCAGGCAACTGACTGATAACATATTCAGGTGATACCTTATTGATTACCTGAGAATCAAAAACAAAACAATCAGGGGCGTATCCAGGGGGGTCCCAGGGTGCTCGTGACCCCCCTTTGAAAACAAAAAGATGATAGAAATAAAAAAATCTGACTGGAGAAAGATTGAGAAATTGGAAGTGTGATCCCCCTTTGGTGGAAAATGGAAAGTGTGACACCCCCCCCCCCCCCCCCCCCCCCTTTGAAATATTCTGGATACGCCCCTGAACAATGACACTTAAATCAAAACTAGGGATATATAGCACTCTATCTGCAATACTCTAAAAGTGCTGAACACGATAATAATATAAGAAAAAATATATATGTTATGACAACAATAATGATGAGTTATAATAGCAATGATGATGATGATGATGATGAGCAGACACTCATTAACGATGATAGCAACAGCAACAGCAGCAGCAGCTTATATTTCTTTCAATTCCACTTTAACCGCTATTTCACATTTTTATTGCTATTATTTTTAGGTTGCATGAACTTCTTTATATTAACCCCCTGGGTTGTAATCCTGCAACCTTCCACCTTTTTTTCTTCTTTTGTCTAACTTGTAACTGTTTTCGTGGTAAATAAAAAACCTTGAACCTTGACATAAAAGGGGACACCACACATGTGGACAAATTTTGTTCAAAATGACATTTGACATCAACAATGTCAAGAAGAGAACCTGAAAGTTCAATTCTCAGTGACCCCACATTATTTGTTTTGACTTCTTTCCATTCCAAGTAGCTTTAGTTAGCATTACATGTAAATACCCATAAAACAGAGCACTGATATGGAGAGAGGGGGTAAGGGGTGCACCCTTCAGGAGAATTGGGCAACCACTCCCTGTGCTGTCAAAATATTGTAAGTTCTTCCTCTGCAACTATTTTTGTGACACTGCATATGACATTGAAGGGGTGGACAAACAGTGTACTGCACTGCACCATCCATTTCTCACTAATACAAAAGCTGCACTGTAAAATATAATATCTGAAACTCACCCTAGGATGAAGGTAGTGTTCCACTAGAAAGTATTCCTGATCCAGAGAATCATCAAAGTCCCCAGTCTCAGCCTGCAATGCTAAACCACCTAAGATAAATGCTGCTTCTTCATGACAATAAAGTCTTCCTTCTAGTACATCTTTACGTAGCTGAAGATAGAACTGATGACGTGTTGACAAGTGGCTGTAAGAGAATCAAAGATGGTTAGATCTTTGTTATAAACTACTTGTTACTAGTGTTTGCATAATTATTGACTGCATCAGACAAAAGTATCAACTGGGAATAGGGTGACAGACTACCATCAATCCAGTACAACTTCCAGATAGTTACACTTCAAACAGGTGGAGTTTTCAATCATCATTGGTGAAACTCCACCTATTTGTGTGACTCTCTGTATATTGTGTTGGAATGATACTTAGCAGTCTATTGCCACATTCCCAGTTAAGACTTTTGTCAGACACAATGCATGATTACTAAAATGATGGTAAGTCAGCATTCACAAAAATAGACAAGTAAAC
The DNA here is from genome assembly GCA_029948255.1 of Telmatactis stephensoni. Classification (NCBI taxonomy): domain Eukaryota; kingdom Metazoa; phylum Cnidaria; class Anthozoa; order Actiniaria; family Isophelliidae; genus Telmatactis; species Telmatactis stephensoni. The sequence goes on along the minus strand of JALIZF010001622.1, from coordinate 163,088 downwards.
AGGTGATTTTATTTACAGCCGTTATCGATAACACGTAGAGGTTCGTTACAAATCTCGTGCTTGACTTTTGTATTTTGCCGGACATCAATCATCTGTATTTCTATGGCAACCAAGTTCTAGCTCCTCCCACTTATTTATTTCTCTAGAATTCAAAACTTTCGAGTTTCGATTCAAGTTTATAAAAGTTGTAGATTTTTCTTTTCTCGAAATAGAGAAATCATTTTTAAACTCTTTACAAAAAAGGAGAAGATTGCAATACCTCGAACTGTATGTGTAAAGCGAGCGATTGTATTGACAACCTAATGGATCGAATAAATCTATCGAAATTCTTCAGTGGCGTTCGTTTAGCTACTGACTGCGAAGTCTCTTGGTTCTTTTAATAGTGCCACGACGAAATTCATGCATAGACAATTCGACAGAGTGAATAGACTTCATTATAACAATAAATAGATATGTTAGGACGCTAATAAGATTAGCTGTTATCTAACAACAATATCCTGTTGGTTCCCAGCTAATGATACGTACGTATTTGGTAAAATTTTGTTGACTTTGTGAGTGCATTTGTCTCTGCATGCCTCTGACGGAGACTACATTTCACTGTCCTTCAGTTTTTTTGAGCCATTTCTTCGGAAAAAGGAAAATATGCGATCTTTAACTTTGAGGGATTTGAATTTTTCGAGCGAGGAATAAACACACTGAAGAACAACTTGACAAGAGGGCGGAGCTACAGCTTAGTTGCCATAGAAATCAGACAGATGATTGATGTCTGGCAAAATCAAAGTCAAGCTCGAGATTTTTAACGAACCTCTACGTGTTATCGATAACGGCTGTAAGAACGTAAGTAAACATGACATCTTTCACAGATGACCCTGAGGCCCATTATTATTAAATATGACTTGAAATAAAGCTAACAAATATGGAATTGAATGCTAGTACAAGAACTGACAATAATTGTTAGTTGTTGTACTAATTATTAGCCAACTGCAAATTTGATAAAGAGATAAGGTAAGCTATTAACTACTGAGCTCTACTTGAAAGACATATTCTTAAAAATCATAACAGAACTGTTATAACAACTTTTACCTTAGGAGTGCCAGATGTTCTACATAAAACTTGACTCTAAAATACAGGATAAATTCAACCATCTCTACCTTGGACTGGTGAAAAGAAAATACAAACCATCATGACAACTTACTCAAGTCTACTACGAGATAAAATAGAATATATATACTAATATGACGACAAGACTTATTGATCTTGTATTGTATCAGTTACCTCTTTCCATTTTGGAGGTGCATATTTAGACAGTTTAACATCAAGTTCAAGGAATATTACTTCATCATCTAACAAAAAAAAAAATATTCAGTCACTGTAATGAGATGTAATGAGACTACATGACTGTACAAATGAATAATTTGAAAAAAAAAACCCAACAACTATGCACCTTCTAGTTTAGCAAGACCAAAGAAACTCTTCTCTGTAATTTTTAAGAACTTGATCACATGATCATACAGATCCTTAGTTGTCATGGTAACCTAATAAAGTAAATACACACAATATATGTGATAAGTAATGATGGATATCCAACATCAATAACCCTTCAGAGAGAAAGAGAGAGAGAAAGGAAGGAAGGCAGGCAGGCAGGGAGGAAGGCAAGCAAGCAGGCAGGAAGGGAGGGAGGAATAGAGGAAAGGAATGGAGAGAGGGAGGAAGGAAGAAAGGAAGGGAGGAATGGAGGGATGGAGGGAGGAAGCAAGGAAGGGTGGGAGGAACAAAGGATGGACAGATGGACAGATGGACAGATGGATAGACAGACAGACGGGAGGGAGGGAGGGAGGAAGGAATGTATTGCTTACTGTACAAAAAATGTAATTTTCACAATGCCATAAGTTATATTCAGTAATGCCACCTTACCTCTGCCATGAGCTGTAATTTCTGACCATTCAATGCTACAACAGTCACCATCTTTCTGTTCTGTGAACCACCTTTCTTTTGCTGGAATAAAGTAATTATTCTAATCAGAATAATTCATTAAAATACATGTATGTACATGTATCTCACAACTTCTTGCATCTTTTACTAGTTGTAGTTAAGTTCTCAATTTAATTATATTTACATTTAATTTTGTAATAATTATCCTCACTATTTCTACCTGTGCATCTTTTTTCAGGTAAGCATTAGGAGTAATGTTCACGATGGACTTTTCTGGGTCTTCTGTTATCATAACGAACTCAGGACCAAAAAATGTCTACAACAAACAGAAGAAAATTGAAGATGAGCCAGATACACATGCAGGCAGTGCATCACTTAACATTTTATTGAGAAGGAATTATCATTACTAAGGGTCACTGCTATCCATTTAGTGGGACCATCTGGCCAGAGCAGCCTGATTTCTTAGGACTGATTCCAGCCAGAGCTAGGAATTGACATGGATTGTACCATTTAAGAACTCGGGCCGTTCTGTTCGGTTTGTTCCACTTAATGGAAAACACCCTAAGTTAAAACCACTCAAATGTTCTCTTGTTTTAAAGGTACTGCACATGAAACAACTTATACAGAATTATTAAAACATTTTTGTATAACCCAGTTTTAACATTCAAGTAAGCATATGAGTAAAACAACATGCATGCTATTAAGGTGTGTGTGTGTGTGTGTGTCTGTATGTTTCAGTGAGTCTTGGTTTCAATTAATCAAAATAAAACCAGATTTGATAAGAAAAACTTAGATTTAGTGATTAGCAAGATAACTGTGAAATCTAGAAACAGGACACTTTTCTCATGCCCACTGAAGTACAGTATACAGCCACTCAAACACCCCATCAGCATGTTAATGTACTCACAGGTTCATTTGCAAGTTAAAAGTGGGTTATACAAAAACATTCTAGTAGCTACTTCAAGTTCTATATACAGTATCTACCTTGACTGGGTCATTAGGTGAGGCACCATTCTTTCTACTTTGTCCTAGCAGGGGTTGTTTATTGATGTCAGGCATTGAAGTAAACTGTTTACCAGACGACATTTGAACTCTTGGTATGGATCCTTGGCCTGGAGGTTGACGCAGATCATGGACAGAAACATACTTCTGATCCCTGAAGAGAAAAAGAATATAGTTACATGTATATATTAATATGTTGTGGCTCAATTTTATCCTTGGTTCAATTTGTATTTTGCTTTGTTTTTGTGTATGATAATGTATGATAACGAGTATAAAACAAAAGAAAATAAAAATTGAGCCACAACATACACAGTCCCCCTCCCAGCCGTTTTTTTGTCGTCACACAATGCTTCCCATTGGGGAGGGAAGCATTGCGTGAGGACACAAAAAACAGCTGTGAGGGAGACAACATCCATGTAAAAGTGATTTTGACTACACAATCACTACCTTGATCTCTATAATGACCACCTTGCTATGATGACCACCTCTCAACGACTGGTCAACTCTCTACAATGACCACCTCTCTACAATGACCACCTCTGTACAAGGATTATACTTATTTAGGAGTTAAAATGAATTCGACTGGTAACTTCACTGCCCATCAGTCTCTATCAAGAGAAAAAGCTCTTCATGCATTCTTTAATGTTTTACGTATTATAGATTTCAAAAAACTAAAACCTCATCAGGCAAGTAAATTATTTGACTCGCTGATATCCCCTATACTCACTTACGGAAGTGAAGTTTGGGGAGTTTATGATAAACAAGACTTTGACAAATGGGACAAAACTCCAATAGAAAAAGCCCATTTACGTTTCTGTAAATATTATTTAGGTATTAACAGCAAGGCGTCGAATCTTGCTTGTAGGTCTGAATTGGGCAGATTTCCCTTGAAGATTTTTATTGATAAATTAATTCTTAAATATTTTAATCACATCTTAAATCTTCCTGAAATTTCTATAGCAAAACAATGTTTTAAAGTTTCTGAGTCTTTATTTGAAAGACGTAAGATATGTTATCATTCGCATTTATATCAAATGTTGACTGCATATTATAATATACCTAACATCAATAGTTTAGAATATCTCAAAGGAAAGTTGAGTCACAAAAATTACCACAAAAAAATGAAAGACAAATACTTTGATTTATGGAATTCAAAATTAAAAGAATCAAGAAAATTGACATTTTTCCGTTGTTTCAAAGAAAAGTTTGAAGTAGAAAAATATTTAGATTTACTAAAAAACTTTGACCTTAGAAGGCAGTTCACAAAGTTCAGAGTTAGTAACCATAAGTTGGCAATAGAAATGGGTCGTTATAGTAAACAAAAGACGCCGGCAAAATTAAGGATATGTGTCTTTTGTGATCATAACGTAGTTGAAACTGAGGAACATATGTTTCTTCATTGTCCATTCTATTCCACCTTACGATCTGATTTCTTTCAAAAAATTAAAAATAATGATTCTTTTATTGACAAAGAACCTCAAAATGTTTTGTATAATTTAATGAATTCCATCAATGAATCTGAAATATTTTACACGTCAAAATTTATATCTAAATGTTTTGAAATGAGAGATGCAGTTAATAATAAGTGACTATATATAACCGTTTCATGATATATTATATATTATATGTTATATTTATATATTATATATTATATATCATTCGTACTATTGTAATTTTTTTTTATAATATTCATTTGATATATTTAGCCTTGTTAATGTTAAAAATTAGCTTTTGCAATACTTGTAATCAAATAAGTCATGCAAATAAAGCAAGCTACAACAACAACAATGACCACCTCTGTACAATGACCACCTCTCTCTACAATAACCACCTCTCTACAATGACCACCTCTGTACAATGACCACCTCTGTACAATGACCACCTCTATACAATGACCACCTCTATACAATGACCACCTCCCTACAATGACTACCTCTGTACAATGACCACCTCTTTACAATGACCACCTCTGTAAAATGACCACCTCTATACAATGACCACCTCCCTACAATGACTACCTCTGTACAATGACCACCTCTTTACAATGACCACCTCTGTAAAATGACCACCTCTATACAATGACCACCTCTGTACAATGACCACCTCTATACAATGACCACCTCTGTACAATGACCACCTCTATACAATGACCACCTCTGTACAATGACCACCTCTATACAATGACTACCTCTGTACAATGACCACCTCTTTACAATGACCACCTCTGTAAAATGACCACCTCTATACAATGACCACCTCCCTACAATGACCACCTCTGCACAATGACCATGCATCTCTATACAATGACCACCTCCCTACAATGACCACTCTCTACAAAAACTACCTCCATCTTCATAATAAATTTATTACCTCAAAGACGGTGCTTCTCTTCCATCTCTGAAGTGATTACGAGAGACTGAACTCCCTAAGCTGTTCAAATAGAATTCACTGTCATATCCATCTGTTAGATAAGATTCAGGTGCATAACTTCCTTGTGTTAGAGATACAGCTGATGAAGAACGACCATCTGAAAACTTGGATGACCTTGGGCCTGATGCTGATGATGAACTGACACTTGTCACTGAATTGGCACTGCTGAAACGTCTAAGGCCTCCACCAACTGAAAGAATGATAAACATATTAATTTTATTATTAATAGCAGTTTCTGTATAAGCGGGAAATGATTTGTGTCAAATTGTGATCATGGACCTTCTTAAATTTTCAGACCTGATTCAAGTTTATGATGCCTTGATCATGTATGATTTTTCTGCTAACAAACTTCCTATAGTTTTTAAGTCCTTCATTATAAAAGTAAATGAAGTACATTCAATATAATAAGTAGTCACTTGCCTAATAGGAAGTCTTATTGTCTTCAAAAAGAACAAACTATGGAAAATTTAATACTCATTCTTCAGGTGCTAAATTGAGGAATTCTATTAACGATGATATTAAAAATTTAAAGTCGTTGTAATTATAAGAGAATTCTGTATAAATCATATATTAGACTTTATTAATTTTATTATCTTTGTCTGTAATCTAAGTTCCTAAATGATCTAGTGTGATGAATATAAATTAATAATACAAGTATAACATAATTATATGCATGTAAATAGATTTAAATATAAAGACTTTATATTTAAACTATTTACATGTTAGTGTTTCTAGTTTTCTGGGGTTTTGTTGTTTGCTGTTTTTTTTGTTTTTGCTTTTGTTTTGTTTTGTTTTGTTTTGTTTTGTTTTGTTTTGTTTTTGCTTTTGTTTTTGCTTTTGTTTTGTTTTGTTTGTTTTGTTGTTGTTGTTGTTGTTGTTGTTTTTCCTTCTTTTTTTTCCTTTTCTTAATCTGTATTTATTTTGATGTTAAAAGATTCCTGGAAATAACTAGTAGTCATTTCCACACCTGACTGCAATTTATACAATATTCGCTATTATAATAATAATACTTTTACCCAATGCTTAGCTTGATTAGCTTTCTAGGATGAGGAAATTCCAGGATGAGCAAAATTATAGAAATATTCTTGAAAATATTTTGGAAAAAGTACCAAGAAAAGCATCTCTCTCAACGTTGTCTTATGATGGTCTCAGGAAGGGGTAGGCACCCCCTGCACCCCTCCCCTGCACCCCTCTTCACCAAAAAGTGATCTTACCTCCTTTATTGTTCCCACTGACATTCAATCTTGGTTCCAAATCAGGAGATGGCCTTGAAGGTTGTCGTTCATATCTGTCTGGTATCTCTGGTACTTCATGGTACTGGGGTGAAGTTCTCTCAGTCATGCGTTGCTGTTTAGGTGGCCGCAGAAGGTAGGAAGAGCCAGGCTCCCTTGAATCTAACTGATCTAAGCCATTTAGACTAGCAGCTATTGACCGCTTAGATCTGGAATCTTCTAAGAAACTTTTGTACTTCTCTGAAATGTAAATTATGGCATTGTACAATGAATTCTGTCTAGCACACAATAACATTTTGGTCACAACAGCAGCTTTCTTCAAGCTGACAAGAAAGGGGTATTAAGGTATAGAAAGCAGGCCAAGTTGTAGGTCAATTTCAGGGGTAGATGCAGGATTACCCAAGTTCAGAAGGGGGTGCAACACTACAGAAACTGGAAACAATTCCAAATGATACAGAGTAAAAAAGTATTCAAGAACCAAAGGGCCCAAAGTCATCTCATAAGGGGGTGGGGGAGAGGGGTGCACACCCCACCCCTAAATCCATCCCTGATTTGATCAGTGCCCTACATGTACCATAATGAAACCCATGACTGTAAAACATAGACTCTACCTAATGATGGTGGTAGATTTCTACTGCCATTCAATCTAGGTGATGCAGACCTCTGTGTTAAGGGTGGTGTTAATACTGGTCTATAATTGCTTCCTACTAGCTGTGCTGATGTTGCTTGTCCTCTTGTGCTTATTTGAGGGGGTGGAGGTGTTGGTAAATGCCTGGGACTGGCCAGAACAGGTGATATACTTGATGAATAAACCTACAAATTGATTTAGAACATAAATTGAGGTAGGGAGGAAATGCCATGTCTGTGATCAAAGGTGGCAGTGGATACAGAGTCAGTGGTAAATCAGATGGCCCACTGTCTACCCTACTATGGGCGTCATTACAGGAGTGATGTATTATAAGTGGATTTTCTGTGCTAGGGGTTTAGCTGTGGGTGTGGGTGGGTGTGTGGGTGTGTGTGTGGGGGGGGGGGGGGGGAGGTGGCAAGGATAGACATTTTGTCAAGTATGAATGCATACCTCTCCATTAATATCATAATCACTTGTGGCTTCATTATCAAACTCTGTGTCTTCTAATTCAATCTAAAATTAGACAATACATCTTAAACAACTCAACTGGAATTTACAGTGTATTTACTCCAAAGTGAAGGATATCTTCCCAGCCTAACCAGCTGATTAAAGTTTATTTGATCTTTTCCCCCCATAATTCAGCTTAAAGTAATCTCTCCAGGGCTAGCCTTTTTATGATACACCATACTAACTCTTAATAACACCCAGTTATCATTAAAAAGTAGAGCTTCACTTTCTCGGACCATCTTTTCCCATTGGTTTGTTTCAAAAAAAGAATCTATTGTTATTATTGCCAGTTGTTTTATTTCTTTTATTTAGATTCTAGAGTAATAAACCAATTATTGGATGGCATCTTCCGAGACAATGCAACCTTACCTAGACAGTATTGATAGTTAATAGCTCACAAAAATAAGGTACTGCAAATCACACAGTATAATGTGTAGAATTTCTACAGTACTAGCTAGATAAGCCTCTGGTTAAGTTTAAAGTAAAAGTGCATTACATACATCTGGTATTTCATCTCCTAATAATGACTCCACGAGGGAAGCAACAACATCTCTATAGTTTTTACTTCTATAGTGACTATGACATTCCTGCAACAAATCAAACTTATATTAGTTACCGTATTTACTCGAATAAGCGCCTCCCCCGAATAAGTGCCTCCCCCGAATAAGCTCCCCCATTGGACAAAAAAATTAATAAGCGCCTCCCTCGAATAAGCGCCTCACACCTCGTTATAGTATACTAATACCAGTACTGTTGTAGTAGTATAACATTGATATAATTGTTGATGTTAAAAGGAAAGCATACTTTGACAGTTGTGTACGCGTTTCCTCCCGCTGAATAAGTGCCTCCCTCGAATAAGCGCCTCCCCCGAATAAGCGCCCCGTTTTAGATGTGAAAAATTTAATAAGCACCGGGGCGCTTATTCGAGTAAATACAGTATTATTTTTAGCTACATGTAATACTGGGCAGCAATATCTATTATTTTCTGCTTGCACTTTTTAGAGTGCGTCGGAATGGGATACACTCATTTTAACTAATATTACAAAGTTTATTGAAATAATGAGTGGTTTTTGTACCTGAAGAACTTCAGCCAGAGTACTTCTTAACTGTGCACTGTCTTCGCACATTGAAAGTAAAACATTTTCTAAAGGTTCATGAAGACTTATAGGCTGTAAAGACAAAACAAAATTCCACTATGACCAGTCTCCAGGTGGAAGGGCACAAAAAGAGAGGCAGGTCCCATAAAGCATGGGAAAAGGTGGTGAGGACCTGGGGATAAGTGGCCTTAGTGTTGCAGGTGACAGTGATCGTGTTAAATGGAGGAGGAAGCTATATAGTTTACCATGCAAGGTCTAACTCACAAACTGAGGTTAAATGGATATTGAGTGAGTGAGTTGATCAACAATAATAATGGGTGCACAGAAGGATTGACAGATGAATGAATGAATGAATAAATAAATGAAGGAAGAATGAATGAATGAATGAATAATAAATGAAAGAATCAATCAATCAATCAATCAATCAATCAATCCATCATTCAATCAATCAATCAATCAATCAATCAATCAATCAATGAGCAAGCTATTATAATTAACTAGAGATAATACCAGGTTAGATAATAAATTGAAGTACAGTTCCTTACTTTTCCAACTGCAACTTCAAACTCTGCTGCATGATAAAGTGACATACCAAGGGAATAGACACATATCTACAAAAATATTAGTCAGAATTACTATAATAATGAAAATATCACAATATTGATATGCTACATGTACTTTGTCACATGAGATCATTTGTCTCTTCTCCTTCTCCCAGGGCACATTGCTGTGACCTGTCTATGGATGTAATAATAATTAATACTAATTAATACCAATTAATAACTCTGCCTTTACCTTCTCCAAGGCAGCTTCACTAGGAAATGCTCTTCTAGCATAAGTCTCGGGTGCCGTATAGGAGCGATCATTAGGAGAATCTAAAAAAGAGAAAATATAATTGAGATGAACAGAAGGAAAAACAAGAGATGAATAAAAGGTGGGTGGGATAACATTTAGAAATATAAGAAATAAAATGAGTGTGTTGAATGGTCAACTTAGATACTGGGAATATACCTGTTACAGATTAAAAGTGATAATTATAGCAAAATGAACAGAAGAGATTTTATTTTAAGATATTAGGAAGTGAATTAAAATATTAAAATGAGGAAATTGAAAGTAAATGGGATTGAATTGATTGAAGATATGAGAAGTGAATGGGACAATACTGACAAAATGGGAAATGTATGGGATAAATTGAAGAAATGGGAAGTGAATGAGATTTAAATGTATATACAAAATGTAATGGGACAATAGTGAATAAATGGAAAGTGAGTGAGAAAATATCAAAATAAATAGGAAATGAATGGGATGTAGTAACTGAATGGGAAATAACTTATGTAGTAAACTGATATTGACCTACCTGCTTCTAATGCAAACTTGACTTTTCCAGTGTGACACAGCAGTATTGTAGCTGGAGTGATTGTGTAAGTACCAAAATGTCTTTTTCTGGCTTTACCTGCAACAATATATAATGCTCGTGTAACTTCTATGAAAGGATTTTCACCCAATTATTAGTGTTAAATTTTGATTAAATAACTGTCCTGATGATTCCAAAAACTGAGGGTAAAATAAAGGGAGAATAAAAAGAAACCATCAGCAAAAATATCATGAATTAATGATAAATAATATGTGAATTATTATTGATTTATTGTTAGTATATGTAAGTACTGATTCTGTAAATGTGTAATACCTCTAATAAAGACATCTTGTAATGCTTCACATGACTGCGACAGTACAGACCAAAGTTCTTCTTCATTCAGTGGCCCAGCCCTGACCTCAAGCACCTCTTCTAAGGTTACAGTGTTTGCTATAAGAGCTGGCATGTTACTGTAACCTGTAAACAATAGTTAAATATGTTAAAGGCAAGGGCATTATACGTGTGAACATTTGTGGCCTTTCATTTTCAAGGTTACAATTATGGTGTTATGGCGAGAAGCTCAAATAGTTTTCTACTATTTCTAAACACCTTTGAGCCTCAATTCTTGCAAATTTTTTACTAATATCATTTATTTACTAAAATTCAGAGTACGAATAAACAGCTGTCTAATGGATTAAGAAAGCAAAATACATATAATATCAGACAAAAAGATTGGTCCAAGGACAGATGGCTTTTCATTCTGATAGCCCTGAATATCCCTTCATTTCATTATTTTAGGGCCATATAAATTTCATGGCTTCAAAAATTCAATTAGGGGGAAACATATCAAACTCTTTCTAAACAGACACCTCTACAATTAGGTATAGTACACACCCTTTGAATTACATTCCCTTCATGGAAACCTCTCTATGGTAATTATAAGAAAGCAGTCTAAGAAGAAGAGATGATGTCAACTGTGAATTAATACATGAGCTGAAGAGCCGTATTCATATTCATGTTCAACAAAGAAATCAATTTATGCAAAACTTTTTACCAATATTCTTTGCTGTTTATCCGTCTTTTGTAGTGATATCTTGGAAGATCTTCATTTTGGTACTTTCTTACTAAGTAACCATGAGTGATTGTTATCAGACGTCTTTAATCATTTGTCTGTGCACTGAAATCACAAAAAATAATAACAAAAATGTGCAACAATAATTATGATAACACAAAATTCATGGTTAAATAATCTTAAGGTCATCAGATTGGGCAGGTGTTTCTCTTTATGCCATTACTTTTTCCAAATGAACACATTACTTATTAATTAATTTCAAAATTTTGACAACTTGAAAAATAAATGTTGCAATAACTGTTCTAAAAGATAGAGGTAGGTAACTTCTAACTGACTGCAATAATATGATTCAAAAGTAATTATTAAATACAAACTAAGCAAAAGTCCAGTTTTAAAGAGTCACATGCAGAACTGTTTTACATATGAAGCTTCTTAGTTACAAGTCTGGGTATAATTTCTGGTCATTAAATCTAGCCCCAGACACTTAAATGGTATAATCTAGATCAGTACATACAATGCCATAATGTAACTGTAATGTTAACCATCAATAGAGTGGTTTTCGTATGAATGGGAAACAGTACGGTCACTGCACGGCACAGTTACGACACAGTTACAGCAGAATTTTTGAATGTTTTTATAGAAATTAAGGTACTGATACAGTCACGATACGGACCGTGCCATTTCCCACTCATATGAAAATCGCTCTAACAGCATTATACCTGGCCCATTTGCACAAATCCAGTAAATAACATTATCCACTCTTCCTACAACCAGTACCTCACTCTCCCGATCTCTCTCAACCCCCCTTTATATATTATGAGACAGTATGATTAAACAATTAGTAGCACTCTTGGGTCTATATGGTTACTATGACAACACTACGTCCTGTTAGGAATGCAGGCTCTTTTATTGCAATACCCAGCTAAAAATCTAAACATGCTCAAGGGAAGTCAATAATCATTTAATTATTAAACTTGGTAGAGAGTGTAAATAAAAAATTAAACAACAATATTATTGCCAAAAATAATTCCAAAATTAAGGTATGGAATCACTGTATCTATTAATCAATTTTATAATTTATTGTAATGTGTGGGTTCACTGTAGTTTGCTCACTTTTGATTTGTTTCTTGTAATATTATTGTAACAAGACAAGTGTTCTATTGAGGATGACCTTGTGGGTCAGCTCATAGCTCAGTAAAAAGTAAATGAGCAGCCATGCTCAAGCAAGCTATGCATGGATCTGCTACGATCCACAAGAAAGATCGATCAACGACTATCTGCAAGAATGGTACATCGGCTACATTGCACAAGTATAGCCACACGTGATGTGAAGCCCCCTGCGTGACTATCGTGATCTATTTACCCTGGCTGCAAGAAACTGACATTATTTTGGTTTTAACTAGTTTGAACAAGAGTGTCAATACCTTGTACAAGTGGACATGGTTTGATAAATGGCTGTATCAATATTAAAAACTGAGAAGATGCTTAGCCATCTTTTTAATTACCTATAGGTCTTCAAATGTTTAGGCCTTTAGTCCTTCTAAAATAAGGACATTAAGAGGTAAAGGTAAGCTTGGAGGGCCAAAGGGTTACCACAAATCTCATTATCCACCTTCAAATAACATGCAAATGAAACATTTCCCCTCCCTCTCAAACAGCCTGGCCCCGATTCCTTTTACATGAAAAATGGGACAGTTTATTGATCTCTGATCTATTGCATAAACTTACCATTCTCCGCAACCCAGGAGTAATATTCTGTCACTCATTTCTCACTCACAGAAAAATTAATTTTTGGATGCAAACTTACTAGATAACACCATTTTATCCAATAGATAAATATTTCTCTAATAGATAATACTATCCATTCTTATGCAACCGGGCTTTCTATAATGAGGGGATTTGGGAACTGGGGGAGAAGGAAAAATGGAAAAGGGAAGAGAAGGTCCTCCTCTTTCCTCTCTCCCCTTCCCCCATTCCCCAAGGCTTGCTGTCTAACTCAGACAATGACAAATTAGTTCCACATTTCTAGCCTTGCCAAATTGTGCTGTTTGCACGACATGCAGCCTATTTGAAATCCTAAACTTCACTGAGAGCCCAGCGACAGACCCAATAAAATACAAACTGTATTAATGCCTTAAGTTCTACAAAACATTTTAACAGGGCTGTCTGATCAGACATGGTCTATTCCAAACGTAAATGGAGGGAGCTATTAACATTACAACAGCTAATCTTCACAACTAAGACAAACAATCAAAAAGATAGTGTGAATGACATTTTGGAAAACTAGTTAACTGTAACGGGAAATATTTCGTCTTGATCAGGGTCAGGATCCACTTCAATACTGAATACTGCAGTTTGTAATAATAAAACTTGTGAATTTACATGTAAACTTTCATGATTTTATATAGGACATTTTATCAATTTCCCAAATAACCTTTCATGTTTACTTGGCTATCATTTGAATACAAATAGTTTAATTAGGACAAAATGAGAAAATTCGTCGGCCAAGGACCCACAGGGACAGACATGAAGAACATCAATTCTTGAAACGACATGGGATTATAACATGTTCGTCACCTGCCATGATAAACCATCATGACACCATTATAGGAAAGACAGTCATTGTTATAATATATCCAGCACGATTTTGTTAATAGGGCGAACAATTCAATTTGTGTACAAAGACAAGAAATAACAGAACAATAATAGCTCTTACTAATTGGAATGGTCTTCGATGAGATTTAGTGCTTGAAAAAAATGTAGACAAGACAAAAATACAGACAGAATAATCTAGATATAAGGAAGGAGTTTGAGGTTCAAAGGGAAGATCGCGACTCGATTTCAAAAGCATCATCCCGATTTCGTATGGTATACCAAAAACCAAAACAATAACAATTGACTTTGCTACTGAGAAGTAACTTTCAATCAAATTCAACTGGATGAATATTTACCAAGAGTTATGCGACTACGTAAAATAAAATTATAATCCAATAAAATAAAGATAGATCATACGCTTGCAGCTATTTTGGAGCGGTTGTTAGCACTTTAGAACAACCAAATTTACATGCACTGCGATAAAAATAAGTTTGGATCTACATGCAGTAAGTCATGTTTGGCAAGGATTTGAAAGAATTTACTATAGAAAGCAATCATACATGTATACCACAGATAAACAGATCAAGCAATTACGACGAATAACAGCTAAACATTCAGCATAAACAGTTTAAAATCTAAATGTGTTGGGAGTACCTTATGTGAGCGTAACTTCTCCACAATCACTCCTAAAAAGGCGCCTAAAATCTGATACCTAAAACGTTCAGACTATTTCCAAGACGTCAAGTTGTGATATTTGATTATCAACGGCTGTTAAAATGCAATATTAGGCCGTCTCTCTTCAAGATTTTCCAACCAAAACAGTTGCTCCACGCAACAGCTACCGACATGAATGACTAACTACAAACGCGCGGCCTAACAACACTTCCTGATTGGATAAAAGGTATCACGTGACTGAGAATAAATTCCAAATTTGTTACTCATTTTTTCCTCCGCATTTTCGGCATGGACCCCATGTAAGACCCGAATCCAAATGTCCTGAGCTGGAACGCATATGGTGCACCTTTTCGTAGTAAGCGTAGAGACCGTAACTCTATTCAAGACCCGAATCCTAACGTCCTGTGTAAGACCCGAATCCAAATGTCGTGAGGTGGAATGCATATGTAAGACCCGAACCCGAATCCTGACGCTTTTAGCCTAGCGTAACCTCCGTAGTAAGCGTAGTAAGCGTAGCCTTCGTAGTAAGCGTAGCCTTCGTAGTAAGCGTAGCCTTCGTAGTAAGCGTAGCCTTAGTAGTAAGCGTAGCCTTCGTAGTAAGCGTAGCCTTCGTAGTAAGCGTAGCCTTCGTAGTAAGCGTAGCCTGCGTAGTAAGCGTAGCCTTCGTAGTAAGCGTAGCCTTCGTAGTAAGCGTAGCCTTCGTAGTAAGCGTAGCCTTCGTAGTAAGCGTAGCCTTCGTAGTAAGCGTAGCTTTCGTAGTAAGCGTAGCCTTCGTAGTAAGCGTAGCCTTCGTAGTAAGCGTAGCCTTCGTAGTAAGCGTACAAGGTAGTAAGCGTAGCCTTCGTAGTAAGCGTAGCCTTCGTAGTAAGCGTAGCCTTCGTAGTAAGCGTAGCCTTCGTAGTAAGCGTAGCCTTCGTAGTAAGCGTAGCCTTCGTAGTGAGCGTAGCCTCCGTAGTGAGCGTAGCCTCCGTAGTGGGCGTAGCCTCCGTAGTGAGCGTAGCCTTCGTAGTGAGCGTAGCCTCCGTAGTGAGCGTAGCCTTCGTAGTGAGCGTAGCCTCCGTAGTGAGCGTAGCCTTCGTAGTGAGCGTAGCCTCCGTAGTGAGCGTACTCTCCGTAGTGAGCGTAGCCTTCGTAGTAGGCGTAGCCTCCGTAGTGAGCGTAGCCTTCGTCGTAGTGAGCGTAGCCTCCGTAGTGAGCGTAGCCTTCGTAGTGAGCGTAGCCTCCGTAGTGAGCGTAGCCTCCGTAGTAAGCGTAGCCTTCGTAGTAAGCGTAGTCTCCGTAGTGAGCGTATTCTCCGTAGTCTTCGTAGTAAGCGTAGCCTTCGTAGTCTTCGCAGTCTTTGTAGTCTTCGCAGTCTTCGTAGTCTTCGTAGTAAGCGTAGGCTTTGTAGTCCTCATAATCTCCGTAGTAAGCCTAGTCTTCGTAGTAATCGTAGTCTTCGTAGTCTTCGTAGTCTCCATAGTAAGCGTAGTCTCCGTAGTAAGCGTAGTCTTCGTAGTCTTCGTAGTCTTCGTAGTCTTCGTAGTAAGCCTATTCTTCGTAGTAAGCCTAGTCTCCGTAGTCTTCGTAGTATTAGTAGTCTTCGTAGGAAGCGCGGTCTCCGTAGTAAGCGTAGTCTTCGTAACAAGCGTGGTCTCCTTTGTAAGCGTAGTCTCCGTAGTCTCCGTAGTCTCCTTTGTAAGCGTAGTCTCCGTAGTCTCCGTAGTCTTCGTAGTCTTCGTAGTCTTCGTAGTCTTCGTAGTCTTCGTAGTCTTCGTAGTCTTCGTAGTCTTCGTAGTCTTCGTAGTCTTCGTAGTCTTCGTAGTCTTCGTAGTCTTCGTAGTCTTCGTAGTCTTCGTAGTCTTCGTAGTCTTCGTAGTAAGCGTAGTCTCCGTAGTAAGCGTAGTCCCCGTTGTAAGCGTAGTCTTCGTAGTAAGCGTAGTCTTCGTAGTAAGCGTAGTCTCCGTAGTCAGAGAAGTCTCCGTAGTAAGCGTAGTCTTAGTAGTAATCGTAGTCTCCGTAGTAAGTGTAGTCTTCGTAGTAAGCGTAGTATTCGTAGTCTTCGTAGCCTTGGTAGCAAGCGTAATCTTCGTAGTAAACGTAGTCTTCGTAGTCTCCGTAGTCTTCGTAGTAAGCGTAGTCTTCGTAGTCATCGTAGTCATCGTAGTCTTGGTAGCAAACGTAGTTTTCGTAGCAAACGCAGTCTTTGTAGTCTTCGTAATCTGGGGGACATGTCATGCCTATTATCTTATATTTATTATTATTTTAATATCCTTTATAATAATTACGTGGTGTTATATTCCTTAACTGCAGATGGCACCATTAACAACAAGATCCTCTATTATTGTCGACCTTGGTGTTTTAAGGCGAACCTTTTTCGAGGCCCACAAGAAACGCCTTTGGGCCATCAAAGGCCTTGTAAGTATTTTTTAAAGTGTTGTTCGGAAACTCTGTCTTGATTGTTGATATTAATTTTCATGTCCTACCTCTTTTAGATGGAGTCTCAGTTTGAGATAACAAAGCGGTTGGCAGAGGTTGAATTCGGGATAGTTGGGGTACTACCCATAATTACCCCTCTAGACACCCCACTGTGCGAAGGCATGGCGGTGGACGAATATGGCAAGTAGTGGACCAAGTAGTGTACGTTTTTAATCTATTGAAACACTTGATCTCTTTCTACAGATCCCGATTTCGACCTTCTGCCACCCCAGCCAGATTCGTTCCCCTCCCACGTCCCCTCAACTAGTGTCGATGACCTCATCGATGAGCCCATTGAAACCTCTTGGGTTACCCACAACGAGGGGACCCAAACGGAGCTGTGCTGCACTCGCTGTGATGGCCTCATAGTGTCGCACTCTACACTGTGTCTTGAGTGCGACACATTCATTGAGGCCAACGACGACCTGCTGGACGTTGGAGCATTTGAGGATAAGAGTCCCTATCAGGCACTCACTCATAGAGCGATTGCTCTACAGACTGAGGTAAGTACTTGTAGTTCTAGTGCTTTATCTGATTGCCGATGATGACCTGTGACATTTGTCTTTAGTTGCCTGATAGGGTGAACTCAGCCAACCAAACTGAGACTTTCACGTCTGAAGCTGCATCACAAACCTATGGACCACAAAAGGAAGGAACCGTAACTTTAACCCTGCCATTCCTGGATGCACGCCTTTGTCTCGACCTCCCTAGACTTAATCCAAACCTTAGGGTCTATGGACCGAAACCAACTTATGGTCCATGGACTAGGGACTCATAGGTCCAGGCAGAGGCGGAGGAAAGGCAAAAAGACGTCCATCCATGCACTGGCAGCCAAACCTCAAGTCAGGGGATGGATGTATCCACGCAGACTGTACGTGAGGAAAAACCAGTCATAAGGCAGCTTGCCCAGAAAGCCCTTGCCGAACTGGCTCCACAGGAACCTGCACATCAACCACCACCCGACTCTGTGCAAGGTGTGGATCAAGGTACCGAAAGCCCTGGAGGTATTCTCCACGAAGACGGCGAAATGGAAGGCCTCAGCGAGCCCATGCCTCGTCGCACATTCGGACCGATTTTCTGACAATCAGACCTGACAATCGGACCTTTTTCGAACAATCGGACCTTGCTCGCACAATCGGACCAAATTCTGACATTCGGACCTTACAATCGGACCTTACTCGCACAATCGGACTCTGACTCTCGAACAATCGGACCTATGCCTTTTTTTTTTCGAATTTGATTCCCAGATATCTTTTAGAGTACAATAGCTACAATCACGCAATGTATAGGAAAGTTGTAGGTGGGAAACTTTTCTTCTCAATGATGTTCATCAAAGGTCCTAACCTCTTATTTTTAGAAAGATAGTGGTTTTCAAAGTAAGGCCTGTGTGTACTTGTGGTACCCCAGACATGTGATTCCACCACTAAATGGCCACATAAAGGTGTGACGCTCAATTGTTCTACTAATATGTTGTTGTTATGTGACAAGAAGCTATACTTAGGCAATATATAATGAAAATATGAGTTTAGGTCACCTTCTTCAGTTTAACTACAATATAGGTCTCTCTTGGATTTGTTTAGGTTTATATTTTGGTTGGAACAGTGATATGTGCTGCCTTGATATTGACATATGCCTTTGGATTCCTCTCTGGACTCGAACCAGAACCGCTTTGCACGGCGACCAACAGGAATATGGTGGCACCGCAATTCAATGCAGCGCCTTGGATGAGGTGCATGTATGGTTATCAATGGTTTTGCCAGCTGAGTGAATATTGGCTGTTGTAGGCGGACGGCACTGATCAACCAGGCCATCTGTCGTGTGTGAATAAAACTGATGTATGAGGACAAAAAAGCTGTGCCAAGGCCGGACAGTAACCTCACTACCGTAGGGTTCAACGCGTGTGTGGGCACTGTTGTAGGCTGGAGGTCATAAGTGTGGGATGTGTGTATGGTTACCAAAGGGTTTGCCAGCTGAGTGAATATTGGCTGTTGTAGGCGGACGGCTAAGGCAAGACCTCCAACGTGTTAAATGCCAGGCCGTCTGTGGTGTGTGAATAGACGTGTAAGTTACTTTTGCCGGTGCCAGGCTCCAGAGCCCACTATCGTAGGGACCACGCGTGTGTTAGCACCTGTTGTAGGGTGTGGTGTGTGTATAGACGTGTAAGTTACCTTTGCCGGTGCCAGGCTCCAGAGCCCACTATCGTAGGGACCACGCGTGTGTAAGCACCTGTTGTATGAAGTGCATCAGCAAATTAAGGGTCCATGCTTGGTTCTTTTCCTTTATGGGTTTGCCTCATCATCTTCCGCATGTTCTTAACTTTGTTGATGCACCTTCTTTGCCACACAAGCGTACTCCCCTTTGTCCATATGGCCTTCGCTCCTTCGTGGGACAGGAAAACCTGTCTGACGTCCGCCTCCCTCATTGATATTTCTTTGCAAGATGGCCTCAGCATCTTGCGGAAGGCGTCGGTGAGGATCTTCTCACTGCTCAGCGTCCACTCATGTCGAACGTTGGGGTCGTCATATGGGCTGACAGCAATGACAGCAGTCTTAGGGTCGGCAACTTAGTCTGCATCACTTGAAGCACTCAACCCCGAGGGTCCCGGCAAGTCTCTGGCAGAGGACTCAGAAGAAGGGGGAAGGACTGGAGCGTTAGCAAGGGCTTCCCGAAGGATCCCATGTGCCCTCTCAGCCCGACGACCCTTACTGGTCATGTCATACCAGTTCCTCGCCGTTTCCCTGGAGTGCTTCATCAGCACTGCCAAGTCCAGCTTCTCGCTTTCTTCCCTCCCTGCCATCTCCATATGACTGACCCACATCTTTCTGAACTGAGTGGGGCTGAACTTCTTGTGGATATGGACGTCGCACCTGTCTCGAAAGGATTTCAGGCAGTCACTGACGTTGCTTGAGGACACTTTGGAGCCATTGGCAGTCAAGAAAAGCTCAGTGACGCCTGTTTGGGGAGTACGGCTGCGGGCACATTTGATGTAGGACGTCACCATTCTGACGTCGTCTTCCGTGAGGAAGAGCACGGCAGGTCCTTCACTCTCCTCCGTCTTGTGATTCAGCACACGAATCTCATAGACACCAGTTTCAGGCTTGAAAACTCTGGAATGGAACTCCCCCATGGTCAAGTTGGCCACTAACCCTGATCGCGAGGAATGGGTTAGGGTTCTCTTAAACATGAGGAAGTTCCTAAGCAGGGTTGCCTCTTGATCTGTGACTCGTGTGCTCCACGCACCCAGGTAGTCGTGCTGTTCAAAGAGGGCCAGGAGACTCGATTGGCACTTCCTGTACGTCTCCGATGTCACCAGCCTCTTGACGTCTTCGACCATCAGCAGATTTTCCTGGTCCTCTTTGATCTGCGTGTTTCTCTGCCGTGCGCAGTCCTTCCTCAGGGAACTCCTCCACTTGGCTTGGTACCCCTGCAAAATTATCAGCTTTTCCTTGGTCTTGTCGTCGAGCGCAAACTTTGCAGGGGTATCTGTGCGGGTGGTGACAAACTTGAGGTAGTCCTCAAGCGTTGTAGAATAGCCCTTAAGGGTCGTGCCCTTTCTACTGGGGTCGCGAAAAAACTGATCCACAGCCTCATGTACTCTTGGAAGATGTCTTCCAAGGTACCATTGTGGTCAGGCTTGGTCTTCATGGCCATCAGGTGGACTTTCGCGGCCTCAGCAGTGGCTACCTCAGGAGCCTTGTTGCCCCCATGGGGCATAGTCAAGTGCTCCTGATACGAGGCAAGAGACTCGTTGAACTGGTCAGTGTTGGGATTTGACCGGCTCAGTAGCTGAAAAGGGCTACGACGCTTACAGCTATTCCTGTCCTCAGGCTTGACACCACTCTTGTCGTTGTCGGCGCCCATCTCCTCATCTTCCTGTTCTCTCTCCCCGACCCAGTCCTGGTCATCGCCACAGTCACTGTCCCAGTCATCCCGGTCCTCCTTGTCAGAGGGTGACAGGTCCTCTTCTGGAGGAGCCTGGATGACCGTCCTTCGTCGCTTTGGTCGGGGAGAGGGAACGTTGTCCTCCTGGTCGTCCTCTTCTTCTTCCTGTTCTTCTTCGCGAGCAGGCTGGTAGGCGATGGGCGCCGAGAAGTCTTGCTTGTGTTGATCTTGGACGCCACCTTTGAAGTGGACAGCATCTCGGAGGAGTTGACGATACTGCTCCGACTGTCTGGAGATTCCATGAAGAACCGAAGAAAGGTGGCGTCCAAGATTTGCCTGCGGTTTGCGGCAGAGGGGGCAGACTCGGAGAGGATGGCTCTTCTTTGACTTTTCGCTCCTTCTGGCGTCTTTGTAGGCGTTCACCTCGTCGTTGGTGAACCTGTGCACGGTTCTGAGGTGCCTTGGCAGCTTCTCATAGAACTTGTTTTTGCCCTTGCAGTCTCCAACTTCGCACCTCTGGAGCTGTTTTGTTTTACGGCTCGCCACAATAGTGGTTTTCTGAAAGAAACAAAAAAACATACAGCTAGTATTCGTAGCTCATAGCGCTCATCTTAATATGATGTTTACTCACTTCCAACTCGATGAGGGCATCATCTTCTCCCTCATCGAGAACAGCTCCAGGGCTCTCCGGAACTACCTCCACAACCTGCACAGACTCGGGTGGTGGTTGCTGTGCAGGTTCTTGTGGAGGCATTGCTGCAAGGGCTTGCTCCGAAAGCTGCCTTAAGAAGGGATCCTCCTCTCGCAGAGTCTGGGTGGCCTGGTCTATCCCATGATAGACTCTTTCCCCCTCTGCCGCAGGCCTGGTCTGTGTTCCAATTGGGCTTGTTTCCACCTCTGCCTGAACCTCTGTGTCCCTAGTCCCTAGACCATAGCTTGACTTAGGTCCAAAGACCCTAAGGTCTGGACTAGAGCTAGGGAGGCTCAGACAGAGGCGTGCCTCCAAGAACGGAAGTACCGATTCCTCAGGAGCAGGTTGTTCTTCTTTGGACTCAGGAGCCTCAGTTTGAGTGCCAGTGGAAGAGCTCTCCTTAGGGTCAGGCAACTAAAGACAAACGATATGGGTCAACATCATCAATCATCGAGCCCACTAAAACTACAAGTACTTACCTCAGTTTGTAGAGCTATCGCTCTATGACTGAGTGCCTGATAGAGGCCCTGGCTGTCAAATGCCCCAGTCCCAAGGAGCAACTCTTCACTGGCCTCAATGATTGTGTCACACTCCAAACAAAGTGTGGACTGTGACACAATCAGCCCGTCACAGCGACTGCACCTTGGCTCCGTCATCGTCCACACGTTGTTGGTCGTTCTGAGCGTTAGCTCCTCGTCCACCCCGGACGCCTCTTCCACAGCGGGCGTGGGCATGGGTTTTGGTGGCATGAGGTCGAATTCGGGATCTGTAGAGAGATCAATTGGTTAGAAGAGTACAATGTTTCAACAGTTTAACAACGTACAATACTTACCATAGTCATCGCCCGCCATGCCCTCGCACAGTGGGATGTGCAGAGGGGTATCGATGGGCAAGATGTCTTTGATGCCGAATTCGACCTCGGCCAGACGTTTAGCAACGAGGAACTGCCTCTCCATCTAAAAGAGGTTGGACAGAAAAAGTAATATAAAAAATAAAGACAGCGTTCCCCATCAACACTTCAAAACAATACTTACAAGGGCTTTCATGGCCCCTAAATTTTTCCTATGTGCCTCAAAAAAGGTTCTCCTTAGGATTTGGAGGTCAACTTTCAGAGAAGATAGGGTCATTTGGTTTGGTGCCATCTGCAGTTAAGGAATAAAACATCATGTAAATATAATAAGAAAGAAAGACCTAACCCTACTCACACATTCGGACCTTTTTTCGCACAATCGGACCTAACCCTAACCCTAACTCGCACATTCGGACCTAACTCGCACAATCGGACCTTACGTTCTTTTCCTTTCCTAACCCCGACAAAAGGAGGATAACATAACAAAGACAGAGAAAAAGTTAGAATATAATGCAGTACTTACTTTTAAAGTTAAAAGAGAATGAGTGCTACCAAAAGAACCACAAAGATGCTTTTTTAGAGATTTTCTAGCAAAAAAGAATACTTTACGTTAAGCGCATGCGCAGTGACTGCCTTACTCCCCCTTATTATCACGACGGCACGCCCTTGTAATAAGCTGCATGTCACTTTTTGTTTCATTGAATTCGGCCAAATATTTGTAAAGTTACATAAAGAAAACTGATTTAACCAGACCCCAACCTCCCCTCCCCCTTCAATCAGCATTTAAAAGTTAGCCATGTGCCAGCTCTTCATAAACTGGAAATCGCTGTAAAATAGCCGTAAGATGGCCATTTCAGCTATTTTTTTCACTGGTAATTAAGAATACAATGGTACAGAGACATCATATTGAAAGGTTTCACCCAGGCCTAGTCGTAAAGCAAATTAAATACGCCGATTTCCAAAGATCATGCGATCGTAGGGTGTGATCGTGAAATTGTACAAATTGTACATTCTACACGGCAATAAACCTTGCCATCTGCTCTACCATATTTTTTTTAGAGTTATAAAAGTAGACCAGGCTTTTAATTTGCAAAAGAGCACGAAATTTGGTCAAAACTTCTGGTAAAAGAGGCTATGAATAAAACATGACTTACCTTGTCAGTTTCTTGACAAAAAGGGGAACGTGGGGGGGTGGGTCAATTTGTTTAGTATTATTTGGTACATTTATTTACCTCTGATCCTGTGCTTTTATCTCATGAAATACTTATCCCAAAACAATGATATTTACAACACGTATTTGCAAGACAACAAGCTCACTTCTCATGACCAAAACAACAACAAACAAACAACGGTAACCATGGCAACGCACCCTAAACTTGACTAAAGGTAACTCGCTAACTAAAAGACTTTGCTGAAAATAATGTTTGCGTGAAATATTAGGCTGCTCTTGCTCTAAAAGAAACTGCAAAAACTTTGCGAATATTATTAATAACTATTTCCTAAAACCAATAAACAAAAAATGGTACCTCAAGGTAAAAGTTAACCCTAACCATTAAATCACTACAAACAGAATAGACTTTGCTTGTACATAATAACACATATGCCAACCATCGCAATGCAGTAAACAACAACATTTCGGTACCATGGCAACAAGGTGGAATGGTAAAGAATACTTTCTGCTATTGAAGCAGTTGTATCTCGGAATCTTTAGATATTTTCTGATAACAATGTATTGACGATTTGTAGCCCAAGGACCAATGTACTCACACATGGTATTATATGTAAGATAAATATTAAATCGTATTAGTAAAGACCAATGAAACTTACACAATCTTTAATGTTTAGCCTAGATTTTCACCCTGAAGACGTCGTTGAAAGGCATATGTTTATAAAACAGAAATAAAGGACTTGCCTTGAATATTACTCAGACAAAAGGACAACATTGCGCAATAAATGTTACTATGGCAACGGAACGAAAAACATGACAAAAAATAGATAGATCAAATCTTTTACAAATATGTTATAGAGCTCAGTAAGACCTTTCAAACGATATCTTTTTTGAGATCATGTGATTTTCCATTGCCATGACAACAAAAATAAACTATTAAAACAACAAAAATTTATAGAAAATTGAGATTTACAGTAATCACATTGATACTTATACAACATACGAACAATGGCTAGATGTTTTGTCTCTGAAGAAATCTTTGTCATACATGCAATAGCCACCTTAAAATTGGAGTTTACTTTTTTTTTTCATTTACATATTTTTCCAATTAGGGTTGGAAATATTTCTCAAACTAAAATAGTGACATCTGTGCAAGTTCCGGTTTATGACAGCCTACCATCAGGGCTTTCCAACAAAAGGTCATACGTTGACCTGCCATTTTTGGTTCGTCAGGAGTTTGAGTCTCAACATAGGTCCGATTGTGAGAAATTAAGGTTGGGGTTAAAAATTAACTCCAAAACTACTCCATGGATTTTGTTGCAAAGGGGCTCATTCGAAAGATAATGTCATTAATACTAACATACTAAAAGCTCATTGAAATCACACAAGTATTTCGTATAGAAATAATGGCCTCTGACAATCGGACCTAAAGTGTCAAAATCAACTTCTGCGCATTTTTTACTCCTTTTTTGTATCTTTCCCCTAAGACGTTTTATCCGTAACCATCACATTCGTTTTCAGTGAGTTTAATGTTGCGCTTTTAAAAGCTTTGCATGAAATTGAAAATATGTAATAGCCCAGCACCCTTCCTGTTCAAAGATATACCTTAATTTCACAAAAAGGTTGACGTGGAAGGGAAATCAAGTTCAAACTGGAAAGGAATATAGGTATAGACATAACACTCTCGTTTTCTGAATATTTCAAAATACGCCGGTTATTCGCATACCATGAACCATTTCGGTCTCAGCTTCGATGTTCTATATATATGTTTTTAGACCGGACAACGTTTTTTCCAATTGACTATATATCACTATCTAGTAATAATGTACATGCAATATACAGCCATCATTGAAAAGGTTGTCCAGATAAAAAGACATTTAGTCATTTATATACTCATTTGCATATCTCATATTTTCAATTTTCCTTCAGGAATTTCAATTTATAATACTAAAGTACATTGTATATCACATATTTTATAAAACGGGCTGTAGTTTTGCAGCTAAAGTTTAGCATTTCAGACAGAATACTGAAAATATGATATATGCAGATAAGTTTATTAATGACTAAATGTTTTTTTTACCTGGACAACCTTTGCAAGAATGGCTGTGTGTATACAAGTGCAATGACCGTTCTGGTTATAAAGTTGTTGTTGTTATGCGTTAGTGGTGGTAACCGAACAAGCACTTCCAACTTGATTATTCCTCAAAAAACATAGCCTGTTCAGCAAACACCGAGCATCTTTTCATTCAGGATATAAAGCAATATAAACACAACCAAAAAGATAAGATCGTGCATGAGCTTTCAAACTACATTAGTTCATATCTTTAGCACCTTTCAAATAGAGGTGGGAATTGACACATTTGACGTTATCACAGGTGATGGGCGTGGTCATTACATGGGCGTAAATTCCTGTACCCAAATACTCACGTGCGTACCTGAAAAAACTGAGAAGCTTTATTTAAAATAAATAAATTGAATTCTTTTCATTTTAGATGTTAGCATCTGTTACTCAGATTGTTAATTTTTATGTTTTGATTGCTAACGTAAAAATGTATTGCCGAGACAAAATGATATTCGGTCGTGCTATGTCGGGTTTTGCAATGAACCGCTGTAATGGTGCGTACATCTAAAAAGCTCCTAGCTAAGTCCCTGCATTAAAAACAAGCTCATTCTGCTCATTGTTCATATGGCGACGACAGCAATCAAATGATACCATTATTTCTGTACATGTGTATTATGAGCAAACTTAACTCTTACCAAGTAGGGTTTGAGTTATCATACATTATTGGCTTGGTTTGAGATCAGGGTAAAAGCCTGCGTCTTTCCATTATTCCTCATAATGGAAGCTGAATAAAAGGATTAACCATAATAACCCTCTTCCTTGATCTATCCGAATACGAAATTTTGTGGCAATCGGAGTGCTTGTCGGAAAGTTCTGTTTTTATGAATGTTGGAACATAAAGTCCTTTGAAAGGTGTACATGTGGGCAAGACTTGATATTTTTTCTAACACAAGCAATTTTCGCAACTAGGGTTGACGGTTTTTATATGTTCCCGTTGAACTACAGAAATGATATTTCTAAGACAGATATTTTGAGGATAAGCGCTTCTTTTAGGGCACTTTGGTGACAATCGATGCGCATGCGCAAAAGGCCGTCTCGTAGTTTTGTCAGCACCATCGTTTTTAAAACGAAAGTCGCGTTCTACTGTAAAGAGCCTTTTATATGTTTATTAAGTGCTGAGGAGGGCGATTTTTTTCTATAGTTTGTCCAAATCAAAGCAAAAAGGAATATTTTACAGAATTTCGTAGTTTTAGGTTGCTGACAAAACTACTAAAATGAATGGCCAGGTTAAGGACAACTAATAGACATATCGAATTACAATGCTCATTGTTATATAGTTCTTGACAAGGTCTTGAATAAAGTCTAACTTGGACCTGTTTTAGCATTTTTGTTCCGTTTTAAATTCCAACCCCTAGTTTCAAAAATTGCCGGGAATTCTCAAGGTGGATATTTTCCATGTGCAAAGGATTTTCATACTGGAAATGTAGCATGCAAAGTTCAGTACGCCATACCAGACTCTTTGACTTATCTCCTAAACATTAATTTTAGAGAATTTTTTATTTTTATTGATTTTTTCACTTCATTTTGGTTTCCCCAGAAACAGCCTCTCACTTGTCTTTACAAACGGCATTATCAGAAAGCGCATACAACACAAAGAAAGTATATTGGAGTCAATTAGATTTTGGCGTGTGAATTTTAGTGTTTTAGGATCTCTTGCGCTGTTGCTAAAACAACAACAACAACAACAGGAACGGCGCAAGAGTTTATATACAACGATGTAGTTTGCTTGAGGTCGAGCAGCGACAAAGTGTTCTGAAATGACTGTATTGTATTGCAGTCAGCTGAGGGCAACAATATATCGATTATATATAGACTTTATCTAATGAGGGTAACACTTTTGGTCCTCCCAAATCTGACTTGGCTTTAGCTATCCCAATTATTATTTTATCCCAAATTTATGGTCAACAGCAACAAAAGACAATATTTTTTCTCACAATTATCATTTCTCGCGAAGTCTTGTAGTTACAAATAAGCTGCAGGAATATTCCCTTTATTTGGGTACTACTTCCATGACATCTGGGTTTTTTTTGGTTTTTTTTTTAATGTTTACTCGGCCATTACTGTCAATGACATTTCTGGCATTTCTTGGTTGGTAGGATATTTTAAAAACATGGGCTGTTGAAGAGATCTTAGCAGAGAAGTTCATCTATGTATTTACAACGAAAGTACTATCTCAACGGCACCCACCCCACCCATAGTATATATGTGGAAAAAAGTGTAAGAATATATATAAAGTATATGGCTAATGTAAGTTCGAACTATTGCTCATTTTCTGAAGACTACGCTTACTACGAAGACAACGAAGACTACGCTTACTACGAAGACTACGAAGACTACGAAGACTACCCTTACTACGAAGACTACGAAGACTACGAAGACTACCCTTACTACGAAGACTACGAAGACTACGCTTACTACGAAGACTACGAAGACTACGAAGACTACACTTACTACGGAGACTACGCTTACTACGAAGACTACGAAGACTACACTTACTACGGAGACTACGCTTACTACGCTTACTACGAAGACTACGCTTAGTACAGAGACTACGCGGATACGACTACGCTTACTACGGAGACTATGAAGACTACGCTTACTACGAAGACTACGCTTACTACGAAGACTGCGAAAGACTACGAAGAGTAGGCTTACTATGGAGACTACGGAGACTACGCTTACTACCAAGACTACGCTTACTAAGGAGACTATACGCTTACTACGAAGACTACGCGATTACTACGGAGATTACGGTTACTATGAAGACTACGCTTACTACGAAGACTACGAAGACTACGAAGACTGAGCCTACTACGGAGACTAGGCTTACTACGAAGACTACGCTTACTACAGAGACTACGCTTACTACGGAGACTACGCTTACTACGAAGACTACGAAAGACTACGAAGAGTAGGCTTACTATGGAGACTATGAAGACTACGCTTACTACGAAGACTACGCTTACTACGAAGACTACGCTTACTACGAAGACTACGCTTACTACGAAGACTGCGAAAGACTACGAAGAGTAGGCTTACTATGGAGACTACGTAGAATACGCTTACTACGGAGACTACGCTTACTACCAAGACTACGCTTACTAAGGAGACTACGCTTACTACGAAGCTACGATTACTACGGAGACTACGGTTACTACCAAGACTACGCTTACTAGGAAGGCTACGAAGACTAGGAAGGCTACGCTTACTACGAAGACTACGAAGAGTCCGAAAACTACGAAGACTACCCTTACTACGAAGACTACGCTTACTACGGAGACTACGCTTACTACGAAGACTACGCTTACTACGAAGGCTACGCTTGCTACGGAGACTACGAAGACAACGCTTACTACGAAGGCTACGAAGACTAGGAAGGCTACGCTTACTACGAAAACTACGCTTACTACGAAGACTACGCCTACTACGAAGACTACGAAGACTACAAAGACTACAAAGACTACGCTTACTACGAAGACTACGAAGACTACGTAGACTACGAAGAATACGAAGACTACGCTTACTACGAAGACTAGGCTTACTACGACGACTACTAAGACTACGCTTACTACGAGAACTACGCTGACTACGAAGACTACGCTTGCTACGAAGACTACGCTTGCCACGATGATAACGCTTACTACGATGACTACGCTTGCCACGATGATAACGCTTACTACGATGACTACGAAGACTACGCTTGTTACGGAGACTACGAAGACTACGGAGACTACGCTTACTACGAAGACTACGAAGACTACGAACAAAACGCTTACTACGAAGGTTACGCTTACTACGGAGACTACGCTTACTACGAAGACTACGCTTACTACGAAGACTACGCTTAATACGAAAACTACGCTAACTACGAAGACTACGCTTGCTACGAAGACTACGCTTGCTACGAAGACTACGCTTGCAACGAAGGCTACGCTTGCTACGGAGACTACGCTTGCTACGGAGACTACGCTTGCTACGGAGACTACGCTTGCTACGGAGACTACGCTTGCTACGGAGACTACGCTTGCTACGGAGACTACGCTTGCTACGGAGGCTACGCTTGCTACGAAGGCTACGCTTGCTACGAAGACTACGCTTGCTACGAAGACTACGCTTGCTACGAAGACTACGCTTGCTACGAAGACTACGCTTGCTACGAAGACTACGCTTGCTACGCTTACTGCTAAGAGCGATTTGATATGCATTCCACCTCAGGACATTAGGATTCGGGTCTTACAGGCGGCATACAGGCCATGTGTATGTACCTCAGGACATTTGGATTCGGGTCTTACAGGCGGCATACAGGCCATGTGTATGTACCTCAGGACATTTGGATTCGGGTCTTACATGGGGTCGTTACCGCATTTTCTCTAAAGTTCAATTTTTTTGCGCTCAAAAATCTCGCCAAAAAAAAAATTGGCAAGATTTTTTGAGAGTAAAAAATATTGAGTCTGCAAAGGAGGCTAAGCACAAAAATGATTGAAAGTTGTCGCCACATCTTTAGCATATTTTGTTGAAGGATGAACATTTCACTTACCTTCTCTTTTATTAATCCAATTATTTATGTTTTACATTTTACTTTATCTTATTCATTCATTTATTAATTAATTAAGGTTGGTGCCTACTATTGTACTATTGTATTCTGCTTTCTGCGCATGCAAAAACACTGAATTTTTGTCGGTAAAGCAATCGTAAAAGCAAGGCCTTTTTACGACTTTTTGAAAAAATAAACTTACAGGATTAAAGGAAAACCATTTAGCCTCTCCTGTGTTTGAATGAAATTCACAGTTGATAAATAGAACCCGAGTTACAACGCCTGTTTTGACTATCATTTCTACCAGAAACGATCTGTTTTCGCCGCCATCTTGAAAATTTCCCACAATGCATTGTAATTCGCTCTACTTTCCGGGGAGGGCTAGGGAATGTTTGATCATTTTCGCGAATTCTGATCAGTTTTCGCGCGTTTATCGGTAAATAACTTTCTAAATCGCACGGATACCCCTATTTTTTATTTTTGTAAATTGTAAAGTGGAGATTAACCTACTATTTTAAAATACTTTTATGAATTTAAAATTGAAACTTGATTGCAAAAATTGGACTTTTCATTTGGCGGTCATGAACCAAAACAGGTCTAAAACTAGTAAAAAGTCATTGAAAAAAATTGTTATTCTGGTTTTTCATATTTCTTATGGCATTGACAAGTAAGAGAATTGTGTTGTAAACGTTTTAGTAAAAAAAGTTTGACATTTTTTCAAAATCTGGGGTATTTATGATTTTTTCTTTGGGCCTCAAGAATAGGCAGATTTTGCAACATTTGATGGCGTGTAACTCATTAATATGCACGGTGACCCCCAATTTTTTCCTTGGATTCTAGCTCCCTATGATGGGCTCTTTGATACCCATGTGGTTTTTGGCCAAAAAAATTACCTTCCCATTAGTAGGCACCAACCTTAACTCACTTGTATGCTTATTTATCATGTTCTTTTTTATTTTTTGGCTTTTCTCAATACAAAATAATTATAATATCTGCCGTGCCAAGCAGGTGGACTCAACTCATTTTATTCACCTCAAGATTCATAGAGTATCTCCATATAATTTAGGCTTAGGTTGTTTCGATGTTTCATCTTTTTTTTCCTTTTTCACATTTCAGTTTTCCAATTTTTAGAATTACGTCACGATGACGTCAATGGGACTGGTATCTAACGCGGTTCCTTCGTCATTTGCATACTTGATTTGGAAGCACAAAGTGTGTTTACGTTCTATAATATGTCCTGTTAAACTTTCGCTAAAACATCATAAAACATGGCTAGAGAGCGCTCAGAAGTCAGCCTTTGTGTTAAATACTTATTATTTTTCTTCAATGTCTTCTTCTGGGTGAGTAGTGTGGGTTTTTAGTTAGTTTTTTTTTGTAATATTTTCGATGTCATTCATGTGAACGAACTTGCAAGCGAGTGATCGGACATTAATATAACAGTGGATAACAGTACAGTTCTTTGTGCTTTGATTATTGATCATAAAACTTTACTGATAGTTATTTTATCAATGATCAATCAGTTTCGTTAGATTGCAGTCGTTAATAGTCGTGATGGCATTGATACAATATGAAGTACTATTGAAGGACTCTATGACGTCTGTAGCCTCCAGAACTAAACAATTTTTGCAAAATATTGGCGGTATATTTTCTAAACTTTTTAATAACAAATGATAAATTTTACACAAACAGTCTTTCGTTGTATTAGTTCTCTACGAATTTTAGTTTTTTTGATTTTGTTTTTTCATTGAGGAAAATATCGTTCTAATTTGATATGTGCTGTCGATCAACCTTGGCTATTCTTAGAATCATCGAACATTTTTTGGTCATGATTCATTGACCAAAACTAAAGTTAATGAACTTGAGTGTTTCGCAAATAAAAAAGATTCCTCTACACTTAGAAGTTAAGTGATTGATTAAAATGATTTGTAGATCTAAATTCTAAAGGAATAAGTTGTTGGTTTGCTGATTTCAATTTAATTATGCTGTTTTCAATGCTGTTTCACATTCGATGTAATGCTTTTTTGCTATTGATTGAAGTTAATAAAAATTTCTGCAGACACTAAAGTCGATTTTCAAACTTGAAACTCAAAACTCAATTGATAGATCTGGGCCATCATAAATTCTACTCGTAATTTTGTTTGTCAATCAGACTACATTAAACCAAGAGACTTTTTATTCAACTTACAGCTTATTGGTGGTCTTATGATTGCCATTGGCCTGTATGCAAGGCTAGAAAAGGCTGCATATCAAGAGTTCTTCAGTGATATCCTTACAGACCCTGCCTTTGCCCTTATTATTGTTGGTGCTGTCATGTTTATATTGGGGTTCAGTGGATGCATTGGTGCACTGCGAGAAAATATCTGCCTTCTCAAGTTTGTAAGTAATTGTATCATCAGCATTTAAGTATATACACAGGCATAGTAATTATATCACTCATTAGCAGTGCTTGGCTGTTCACTGGTTGTAATATTATATTAGTATGACCTAGTAAGTGTAAGTATAAGCACAAGCAACTTGATACACAAACTTAGTGATGTACTGCTTATTAGCAGTGCTTGTGTTTTCACTATTATAGTAACATAAGTATAAGTACAAGCAACCTACACAAACTTTGTTAATAAGTTTATTACTCATCATTAACAGTGTTTGCCTCTTCACTAGTGTCAGTAAGCAAAAGCAACATAAACATAGTAATATACACACTCAGGAAAAAGCGTCAATTCCCAGCTTGAGTCAAACATGTGGCTTCCCTGGGTCTAACCAGGGAATCCCTGGGAATTTGTTCTATTTTTACAAGTTTGGGTATTACCGATTTCCCAAGTAAAATAGCTAGAACAGATTCTCAGTTTAAACCCAGGGAAACCCCAAGTTGGGAATTGACATTTTTTCAATGATATTACTTTGCTTATCTTTTCTCTCCATATGTTGTTGACAGTATTTGAATTTTCAATCACATCTGTTTTTCATAAACCTTAGAATTGATTATTCTATTTGTCTCTAGTTTGCAGTATTTCTTGCCATTATCTTCTTTCTCCAACTGAGTCTTGGGGTTGCGGCATTTGTTTTCCAAGATAAGGTATTATATAATAAAGCATCATATCCCTCTTGTATTATTAACTCATGGCATACAGTACAATTTTACAAAGTTATTATCACAGTTTTACACCTTGGTAATACCAGTTGAAATAATAGTTAACCTTGAATACTTCAAGTTATGGCATTGATCTGTGTTGTACTAATTACCTCACATATTTGTCATAGATGGAACAAGTGATTGTTGATAAGTTACAAGGTGCTATTGAGAAATACAGAGACAACATTGACCTCCAAAACTTGATCGATGGTGTACAACAAGAGGTATTATTACACTGGGACCAGTGTAATTTATATATAGTTTTTAGATTAGTTTAGTTTTAGTTTAGTTAGGTTTTTTTATCATTTGTAAGTTATGATATGTATTTTATCATTTCAATTAAAGACTTTATTATTATTATTATTACTATTAAAACAATCCTATTAAAGTTCATCAGTTTATACAGTATATAATGTAGAGAGAGAACTTGAAGTGCAGAATCAGGGAAGAGATTATAATAACAATGAGATATTTGTGTGAAAAATATTTGAGTGAAACAATATAAATTTAGGTCCTAATGCCAATTAATATTGTATTTGATAGTTAATAATTACATGTATTAATGTCTGTCAACAATAACCCCTCATCTTCCTCTATGCAAAGGTGTTCTCTGTTGTACTCCTGACCCCATTTGTTATTTAGTAATCATCAGCGAAAAATGGAAACAAACACATTCATTAATTCATTCATTCATTAAATAATGATTTAGTAATTAAAACATTTGACAATAAAAATCTGCGATAAAATATTTGAAATCATTACGACGTTTCAACATTACCTGAACGTCATTATCAAGTGAATAAAAAATGAAAATTGTGAACTATATAAATTATGAACAGAATGGAATAAATTAAATGTTATTAAAAGTTAAACAAAGAAACGAAACGTCGTAGTGATTTATAATTATATTTTATTGTGAAAGAGAAAGTATTGAATGTCATCTTGTCCCTTTTTAGTTTAAATGTTGTGGAGGCAGAGGCATCAATGACTGGAATAAGAATGAATACTTCAACTGTTCGTCTCCTGGTGCTGAAAGCTGTGGAGTTCCTTTCTCATGTTGCAAAACAGTAAGTATTCTGACTAGTTCTGGCTTTCATTGGTTCCTAAGTAAAAAGTATTTGTTGATGTTGTGATTTCCCTCTCAATAGGACACCATAAACAGACAATGTGGATATAATATCAGGACAAAAGAAAAGTCTGTAAGTGTAACTACTTCCTCATCACATGATGTCATCAGTGTGTCATCATTTGGCATCATTGTGACAATCATTCTCTTGAAATCTCAGTCACTATCTCATCCATCCATCTAAAGCAATGTATCATTATCAATGCTATCATCATCATCATCATCACCACCACCACCACAAAACTAACATGGCTGCAACAACTTGGAGTAAAAAATATAATTGTAAACACCAACCAGTAAGATGGAGACAGTGATCAGACATTTATAAGCATTACCATTATCCTTACGATAAAAGTGGTGTCGATATAATATATTAGACCTACATCAGTAAGGGATTTATTTAGTCAACCAGTATTCTACACTTATAGTCCACTTTTAATGATTGTCACATGATTTTGTTACCTCATTGACAGGCTACCAGATCCACTAAAATCTATACAAAAGGCTGTGTTGATGCTGTCAAAGACTGGTTTAAGGAGAACATGATAATCATTGGTGGTGTAGCGGTCGGAATTGCATTATTACAGGTATGTGATTATGTAATTGCAATGTCTTACCTCCTTCCATAGAAGAGATTTCATATGAGTTTGAAATGGACCACGCCGTACTGTGTCCATGTCAGTGCTATGATCGTCTAAAAACATTTGAAATTCCTGCCATAACCTTGCTGTGACTATGCAGTGCCATTTTCACAGTCATACCTAATC
This sequence comes from Telmatactis stephensoni, assembly GCA_029948255.1. Classification (NCBI taxonomy): domain Eukaryota; kingdom Metazoa; phylum Cnidaria; class Anthozoa; order Actiniaria; family Isophelliidae; genus Telmatactis; species Telmatactis stephensoni. Next base: position 127,834 of record JALIZF010001622.1, on the reverse strand, counting down.
TGCTCTATTTCTGACAGACGGGAGTGTTCTATATACACTGTACATGTATACTGTAACCTGGGAACAATGTGAATGAAGCCTCTATAAATGGACATCTTTACAGACAAATGTCCAGTACTGATCAAAAGAGTGTTCAAGTCAAGAAATATCATGTTTGTCTCAGAGATTGTTTACTGGATAAATGTATAATTTATAATTATATGAATTTTGTTTTTGTTTCAGATCATGGGTATCTGTTTTGCAAACAGCCTGATATCAGATATCAAAATGCAGAAAAACAGGTGGAACAGAGACTATCCTTATTCTTAGCTTCAAAAGGAACAAATATTAGACAATAGTATAAACCTACTAACGGTCTATCACACATCCTGCATTCTGATTGGCTACTCTACTAGAGGTCTATTCGTGATGGCCTACTAATAGCGAAAAGTCCCGGTTTTTGAGGAAATTAAATCATTTGAACTCAGTTTGAGATTGTTGACATCCATTTATTTGACCGATTAGTAGGTTTATACTAAAACAATTAGACCTCAAGGATGAATGGAGTCGAGTCAATAGCCCATGAGGCGAAAGGCCTCATGAGCTATTCACTGGTAGTCCATTCGTCCTCAAGGTCTAATCGTTAAATATCCAACCATAGTTAATAGAGGGGACTGGTTATGAAGCCTTTTGTTATATGTCTTTGTTCATTTTTTTCAACCGTGACCGTGCACAAATCTTTTATTTTTTCATTGTTTCGCCTTAATTGCCATGGTTGAGCAACTGAACCCAAATTGTTTCTTTTCCGCTGCTTGTTCGATGTATTCTAGTTCAAAATTAATTATATTAGAATATTTCAATAAATAATCCAATAGACAACATTTCGGTTCATTCATATAGCCATTTTCTAATGAATTTAAACAAACTTTGTGCACGGTCAAGACCAGTTCAACATCCAGACTAGAACAAAGAAATGTAACAAAAGGCTTCCTAACCATTCCCCTCTATTAACTATGATCCAACTAAACGTAACTTGTACAGCATCTTGTATAGTTAAATAGACATGCTGATACAGGGAGGTTTTGACAAGTATCTAGTTTGAAATGGTACTGACAGTACATTATGAAGAAACTAGTAAGTTTTTTTCATATTGGGAAGATAACTTCTGACAGTTATACACTTCTTTTTTATTATTATTTGGTCATTGACATTCTTGTATATACCTGTTAACTTGTTTAAATACACCTGAATGTTGTGTTATTAATATATATATCATAAAATATTTTATAACATAACACTCCACAATTTAGGGCATTATGTTTTCATGGTACTTACATTGTATAGAGGAGATTTTATTTGACTGTTCAAACTTCATAGCACAGAAGCAGTACCATGATGCATGCACTATAATAAATTATATAGTAAGTTTTTCACAGTAAGCTGTTTGAAATCTGCTTGTGTTATGACTGCAGGGGTTGCAAGGTTCCTAAACTGTTTACAACTTTATATGATTATTTTCTATATGGCAATGAATTTTCATCATCATCATCATGTTGAAAAGGACATTTTATTTCAAATTCAAGTAATTTGATTGGATCTTTCTTGGTGTCACAGAAGTTAGAGCGGTTTTCATATGACTAGGCAACAGTACGGTCACCACATGGTTAGGTTACAGCATGGTTACGGCAGAATTTTCAAATGTTTTTATAGCAATTATGGTACTGGCATGGTCACAGTATGGACCATACTATTTCCCACTTATATGAAAACCATTTTATTGTTCTCTGAGTTCTTTGTATTAGATAGGGTAGTGCATTGTTCCAAGTTCTTTGTTCTTGGCTGTTGTTTTATTGTCTTCCTGCTCAGGTGCCCTGCAACCCCAAGAAAGACCCCTTTGATTCTATTCTCATACCCAGAATCTGCAGTACATGCTCTGGGTAGGAGAGTGTTTTTATTAGTTCAAACAAGTTTATGTTAGAATATTGTATAGAGAAGCACCAATAGAAATGATGATATGTACATAGTAAACATTATTATACTGTATACACTCAAGAGAATAACGGCACTTATAGCAGTTTAAACCTTTGGGAGCTGAATTTGATGTACTGCGTTGCATTTTAGCGATTTTAGAACATGATTCAAATGCTGTTGAAGTATGCTGAAAGCAAATGCATGGCAAATATTTAAAAATGTTTAGTGAATGTTAATAGCCAAAATGTATGGCAACCTGTAGACTTGCTCCAAGTCCCACTCATTAATTTTTGTTGTTGTTGTTGTTGCCTTGGCTTCCTTATTTTTTCTATTCCTTGGGCTTCCTGTGTTGTAATTACACCACAGGAAGCCCAAGAAACAAAAAATTAACAAGCGAAACTTGAAGCAAGTCTAAGCAACCTGCAGACACATTGTGCATCACTCATTCTCCTGGTTATTCTCTCCCAAAACACTGTGGGAATCTCTTTAAACTATTGTCTTTGGAGGATGGGATAAGCACTGTATACTATTGTTCTATCCTTATTCATTAGCAAAGTTCAGAGGGCATAGGTTTATTATAAAGTGAACATACCTTTTGGATATAATTTGTAGGCTAATTTCAAAAGTCAATTGAGATTTCGGACTAAAAGGAAAAAAGAGTCAAACAGTATTTGTTGGCACCTCACCAACACTTTTAAGCTTCTTGATTCAGATTTTTCTTTTCCTGTTGGGAATTTAGATTATATTGTTATGAATAAGGTTGGTTTTGATTACATAGCAATGATTATGATGCTGTTTAATTTGTAATTTGTAGCAAGTTGATACAGTACAGTGTATTTACTGAGCTATTGTCAAAAATATTTTCCAGCAAAAAGACTTGAATAACAATGTCACTACTCATCCCAACATGTGCAGTTCATAAACTTACTACACATACTTGAAGATATCTGAAAAAAAATCCAATCTTCTTTTGCAACGTTCTAACTGTATGAAGAAAATGTTCAGATAAACATTCGGAAAGCTGGGTAATGTTCATGACAATGACTTTTGCAGAACATTTCAGTGATTCAGGTTATACAAGATACCAAGCTGGTTGCATGCTCATTTCTAAGCAGGTTACCCCCAAGTTTTGTACATATTGCTTACCAAGAGTGAAGCTCATGATCACTGGAACACTTCTGGCTTGGAATTTCAGTGTAAGCCATTTTTATAAAGAACAGTACTGTAGACAGTTTTGTATCACTGACAGCAGCAAGTTTTGTAGCAAGCTTGTTAAGGGAGAGAATTTCTGATATTTTAATGGACATCACTGCCTGATGACTTGGTCAGAGAATGGTGCAGTCCATTTTTCACTCAAACAAAAACTGTTGTAATACCAGGCAGCAGTACTAGTACTGTCTTATGTACACAATACATATGACTGTTAAAACCGTACGTTCACAGCCCTGCATGTTACAGCATGAATGTTGAATGTTTTTATAGACAACACAGCTCTAACATGGTCATGGCATAGTAGGGTACATTTCACGTGCTTATATATGAAAGCTGCCTACATCTGTGGCATATTAATTAATGGTTACAGAACTTATATAACACTTTAAACATACCTTGAATGCCATTCAACATGTTCAACAGGCATTGAGATGTAACCATAGCAACCAAATGACCATCCAGATATATAAACATGTTATAACTGTTATGTGTAAACACGATTATTTTGTATAACCAAGTTGATATAATAAATTGAACACCTCATTATAAATGTGATTGTGTATTCTTGGATGCAATGAACTGGGCACCATGCAAATAGGCATGCACTCACGGCATGCACTCGCACTCACACTATCTAGACCTGTGATTAGCTAGAATTGACACACTACTAAAATCACTCGACTGTTAATACGATCAATCGTATTTTGAATTTCAGTTGACTCACGTGACCATTTGGAGAGCTCTAACTGGTGACGTTTTACTTCCTACTATAATTGTTCTTTGATGAAATGTCACGTGAGTCAATGGAAATTCAAAACACAATCAATCAATCGGCAGTGCTAACAGTTGAGTGATGTTAGTAGTAAGAGAGTGAACACCATGTGTGTACTGACAATGTTCAAAACAACTGATGACATTCTAGCCCCAGTAGGCCAATGGCTGTGTTGCTATGCAGGCACAAATCCAGACGGGTTTGCAACAGTTTACAGAAACCAGTCAGATTTTCAGATTTTACTGTCAATGCTACACACATGCCTGGTGATTAGGAGAGGGGGGGAAGGAGTTGCTGTTTCATCTGTAGTCTCCCTCGCAGCCGTGTTTAGCCTCGTCACGCAACGCTCCCTCGGAAAAACGAGGGAGCGTTGCGTGACGAGGCTAAACACGGCTGCGAGGGAGACTATTTCATCTGCAGCGATGAAACTAAGTTAACAGTCCAGAAGCTAATCAACTTTTGGTCTGGCTTTTAAGAAGGGCGTAGCTGGACGATTATTAAGCCCTAAGAGACACCACAGAAAAAAATACATATTAAACTGTTTACATATTTCTCTGAGTATTTCTCTGAGTATCATATTAAAGCTCCTAAACTCCTCATGCGCAATTATAAAATATGAAAAGCAATGGGCTCTTTTGATACCCTAAAAGATACCAGGAAATACTAAAAGCCTAAACTTCAATTTTTACACCAAACACCAAATTGCTGATTTTTACCCCTAATAGATACTCCCCCTCCCTCCCCCTCCCCCCCCCCCCCCCCCTGATAGAAATAATAATAATAAATAATACTAAATTATTTAGTAACCTTCCAGGGAATTATTTTGGAAAAGTATATAGGGAAGAAAAGGGCCCAAAGTCATTTCAGTAGCTGGGTGCACACCATCCCTTCCACCCCTCCCCTGTATCCCACCCCTAACTCCTGTAGATAAGATGAATTGGCATTATTTAATGAACTGTTGTTTGATGTCACAGCAAATTGATGATAATTTAACTACAATCAACACCGTGCCCACTAACAACAACAACATGAACAAGAAATTAATTTAGTTAAAAAGGAAAATGCACAATTTGACAAAAGCACAAACAATTAAGCTACACAAACCAAAATCAAGTCATTAACCACAACAGTAACAACGTTATCCATTAGTCAGACAATGAACAAATGCGATACCTTCATCATCACTTTGTGTTCTTGTGTGACATCTGGGTTTTCTGACTTGGTGAATTTTTGCCAAAGCCTTGATAAATAATATCATTCATTCTTCCATTCATTCATCCATTCATTCACTCATTAGAGACTAGGCATTAAAATCAAGAAACTTCATTTATGAAAGTATTATTTATTCGACATTTAATGTTCATTTCATTTCATTTTGTTTTGTTTTATTTCATTTCATTTCAATTCCTTTTTGCATATTTACCATTTTATCGGAGAAAAATGTGGAAAATGATGGATGGTGCTTCGCGTGCCACCAGTGCCACCTGCTTGGTCTTCCTGTTTGTTGAAGAACGATAAGGACTGGGTCAACACAGCTGATGACGCCTTGTAGAAAGTCTCATTAAAAATACCCAGAGATCTAGGATAATGTTGTTTAAAAAACTATCCTTTAAGTATCTTATTTTGTGATAAAATCAAGCCTCAACTATGCCAAACGGCGAAGAAGTCGAACGATCGTTCTTTTGTCGACATTTTACGACGATAACAAGAGCTCTTGGAGTCGCAACAAGCATTGGTGAGAAGTGTTCATTTGTGTGCTTCATTTCTAAATAAACATTGACTTTATTAACAGAATATGAAAGTACGCGGACTCTGGACCCTTTGAAACGAGTCTTTGATCTTCGATATTATATTTTTAAACACAAATGTTTTCAGTAAACTTTAGCAACGTGGTAAGGTGGTATTAATTATTAATCTTTCTCAAGGGATCTTAAACTAACTGCTCTTTTAGGTGTTAATTCTTTTTGGAATAAGCTTAAATTTAATGCCAACAATCTACATATTATTGTATTGCAGCAACATGGTGGATTGGGATTTTGCTAACAGATAAAGCAGATAAAAGAATAGCTGTTTACTTGATGTAAGTATTCTACTTTCATGGCTTCAGAGCTGCATTTAGTCACCTAGGCCCACTTGTCCAAAAGGTGATTAGCAATTAACCCAGGTTTAAATCTAAAGAAAACCATTGGCTTTAACTCAGGATTATTTTTAATCGCCCTTCGAACAACTGGGCACTGACCAGCTTCATTGCAACAATCAAATATGGTGTACAGTGGAGTGCTAGTACTAAAGTGAAGATGTCATAAAAAATGAATTTTTGATTTATCAAAGTTTGATTCTCTATTTGAATAGAATCTATATGCCAAATTTTGAATTAAAAAGCAATTGAGTTAAGGCCAGCTGAATATATAATTTCCCTAACAAATCACTGTAAATTTGGCTTCAGTTGGTTCCTAACATAATTTAGGAAGAGAGCCAAAAATACAGTGATTTTTTAGGGGAAATCATATATTTAAGTAGTCATATTTTGGCTACTATATATGTAACTGATTTCCATGAAATTGTGCAGTTCCAAAAAATATTCATACCCCCACCATGGAGGGAATTGGACCCCCTACCCCCTGGAACTTCCAATTTCCTTCCATACAAACTCTGTATTTTTTTTCTTTCTTTGACTGCTTGATGGGTAATTTGATACCTCCCCTCTAACATCAGATATCATCAACTAAGAGTTTTTATTCTTTTTCAGAATATGTGCCTTTGTTGTGTCATTTCTTGAAATCATTTTTATTTTGGACAGGTGTGCATTCTGCAAGTAAGCCTATAAATATGAAATGTTCTCATGAGTCAATTTAATAGTTGATGATGATGATGATAATGATGATGATTATTATTATTATGATGGTGATGATAATGAAATAATGATGACAATTATGATGATGATGATGATATGGTGGTGATAATGATAATGATGATAATGATTTTGATGGTGATGTTGGTGATGATTATGACAAGTGATGTAGAGTGAATATAGGGTGTACACTAATAAATTTATTGTTTGTTATTTTCAGAGAGGGTGGTTTTGGTTTCACACTCTGGAAGTTCCTCAAAGCTATAGACACATGGAAAAAGTTTGTCCTATATGGTGGCTTATCTGTGGTCTGTTACATACACCCAAAGGAATACTGGGAGGCTGTAATTATTGGGGTCTTTCTTGATGTTTTAGGCACATTCTACTTGCTACAGACATTTAGAAAGAAAAATGAGAAAACAGTTTACAAATATAGGCAACTTGAAGTTAAATAGAGTTATTTCTATATTGGAGAAAATTATCAAATATTTCTATGTAAACTTGAATTTAGAGTTTCATTATATTTATTATGTACAAGCTGATTAATGAGGGACAAGTGAGCACAAATGGTAAGGAGAAACCCTGCTTTCTTCACACCTGGCATTTGGCCTCAAAAGACAAAGTCAATTTGTTTTAAAATTAATTTTATTCTTATGTGCGTGGCAAATGTAAAATGACAAGGAAACCTCAGATGTAAAAAAGTTACATGTCTGATCATATCTCCTGTATGTACAAAGCTTAAAGGGGTACTTGGATGAAAATAAACTGAAATTGGAAATGACTTGAAACTTAGTAAAACCTGGTATGTGTACGACTCCCAATAATCACCAAAAGCAACATTTTCTTTACATTCAAACAAGATGAATAGAAAATGTCAAGTATTTTAGCATTTAAGTTGTGAGTAAATGACATCATTTACTCGACCCTATTGTTCTTTTAGACTTTATATCAAAATTTCTCTTTAATAATGAGCTTCAAATGCAGATTTTTGGGCAGAGGGTAGCTAATTATTTAACTACATTCATCTTCAGATAGAAATAATCAGTTTTGAATTTTCATCAATTTTCATCCAAGTGGGCCTTTAATCTTTTGAATACTATTTGGCATAGTATTACAACAACAAACAACAACAATAACTTTATTTATACACGCTAGCCCCGACAACATTGCGCTGATTTCCACAGGGGGCGTGTGGTTTCCACACGAGTGAAAATGATTTCTCCAATACCCCAAAGAAAAATATATGTCTGACCTTTATAAACTCAAAAGTCAATTTTTAGAGCAAGAAAGTCAATCAGTCCAGTGGGCAGAGCTAGAACATGGTTGCCATAGAAATACAGAAAACACCCAGCAAAATTCAAAGTCAAGCACAAAATCAGTGAACCAGTGCATGTGTTGTGGTTTAATTTTTTCCACTGGTTTTAGGTAGTTTTAAGGTTAGGTTAAGGGTTTTGTGGTGGGTACGTTATGTATTTAGGTTAGTTTTAGAGGTTTCAACTATAGGAAGGTGGATTAAGAAATTATAGCAAAACGATACCCTAAAAAATTTAAACCAGTGAAAAAACTTAAAGCACAACAAGTGTTACTGAACAGCTGTAATAATAATTATTATACACTAGGTTTTTGTATGACCATAAAAAAGCTATCGCCTGTGGCATTTTCATATAGATTTCAAATTTGAATGAACTGAGGTGTGGTCGGTACACTTACTTATTTTTAGTGAACTTTACAATAGAAATTCCAGGATATTTAATTGCCTTGCAGTATTTTTAGCAAGAATATTAATATAGTCACAATGAATTTTTAATGCCAAACATTTTGATTCCTATTTATTTATAAATGAAGTCGAGGTGTCCTTGAAAATGGCTCAGTAAGTGACTTTTCTGATGTTTTTTAATTCACTAATGGTCATAATGGCTCTCTTATACAAAAGTGTCAATACCACAAGTCCATTTTCATGGACATCACGATTGCTACTGGGTTTAATAGTGTCATAAGTTATTGTATTAAAATTTGATGCAGTAGACACTTGAAAGTTATCATATTTGTATATAGAGAATAATATTGCTATTTCTAGATTTACATAGGCATGTTGACATAGGTGATTTCATTCTGGGGTGAGTTCTTCTCGAGACTTCCAGCTACAATCCTGGACATAAATGTTAAGAAACAAATGGCATTGTTATGTCCAATTGAAATTGAAGGCTCTCACATCACGATACTGTAAAGTTTCTGCCCCCCAACCCCCCGGAACAATGTTGCAGGCAGACTCCAGCATCTGGGCCCTCGGACGCACAACATTGTGCAGGGTGGGGTGAGGGGAGGGGAGATTTTGGTAGACAATGTAGCTGGGTGATGTACACATTTCTTTCAAAACCACAAAATTCTTACCCTTTTTGCCCAAGATTGTAGGTGTCTGGTCATTGTTGTTTTGCTGTTAACCTGATTCATCCTGAGAGAAAATCACCCCATTCCTCATGCAAACATACCCTATGTCTGTATATTATGTATTGCTGTATGCAGAATGAAAAGCTTATATGCCAATTGCTTAATAATCAGATCTCTTACAGAAATTAAACATGTTGAACATATGATTATGTAACAACTGAAGAGCTGCAAATTAATAAAAAATTAACAAATCGACTGCAGTTCAAATACCCCCACCCCACCCCTCATCCCCCCTCTCTCTTCCCCGTTTAAAAAGTCATTGTCGGTAAACGTTAACGAAGTTGATCTGGCGTCTCTGTAGCTCTGCTTCTAAGCCTCACCGTATACTCCATCATAATGAGTGACCCCATCCCCCGGGCAGGTCAATCGATATGGAACACAAAACTCATAGTCCTGCATTCTTGCTACTTACTTTTTCAATCCCAATATCCTTAACAACAATACGAAATCCCGCTCCTGACTGAAATATTCCTCTTCCCGCTCTTTTCAGTATCCCGAATCCCGCCCTAAAAATGAGTCAAATCACGCATCCCGTTAGATCTATAATAGACCCTCTGGCATCCTCGGGGACCCAGGGCGAAAGGGAACGGGAAGGACCGGAAGGGGAGGGGGAGGGGGAAGGAAAGGAAAAGCTAGGGAAAAGGACGCCCTGGGCATTTGACTACCCCAAACCATTTCCAACGGCAAAACTTAATCCTATTAGGGATATCCCACGTAAACAAGGTCATATAACAAAAATATCTGGCACATCTCAATTAACGCTTGGATGCTATGACAGTTTAACATGTTTGTGTCAAGTTCTGCACACCGAGATCAGGCAAAATTTGGTATTAAAGTCAAACTTTTCCCGAATCCTGTGGGTAGCTTTGCAAACACATCTTGTTTCTGAATAATTTTCGATACAACCAGCTTCTGTTTCTGTTTAAGGTTTTCACGTGTCCGCTCGCTTTGTTCAAGAGGTGTTGCAATGTGTGGGGTCAAGTTGTTTACTTGTAATTTTAGACGAATCGAACTCAACCGCACAAATGCTTCTGATTGGCCTCATTATAATTAAATTATAATGAGGCCAATCAGAGAGAGGATTAAGTTTTGCCGTTGGAAATGGTTTGGGGTAGTCAAATGCCCAGGGCGTCCTTTTCCCCTTTTCCTTTCCTTCCCCCTCCCCCTCCCCCTCCGGTCCTCCCCCTCCCCCTTCGCCCTGGGTCCCCGAGGATGACCCTCTGGTAAAAGAATCAATCTTTCCTTCAGATAAAATGAGAGGTTTAGGGAAAGTACGTATCCTTGCAGACATAGCGGAAAAACAGCTAAGCAGCTGTTTTTATAATTTTTTCATAAAATGATAATGAAGCATGAAAAACAGTAACTGCTGCACTTTTGCTGGCTTTAGTAAAAACATTTTACAAAACCTTGTGACGTTACAGTAAAGCTTAGCGGGGATATTTATTAAAACAATTTTTCTGCTGATCAAAATGTTACCTCTTCCAAAGTACATGGCATTATATCTCAGACGCATGCACCAGATTTTGGTACTATTTGATATTTTGTTGTTTGTGAAACGGCTTGTATGCAAAATATTGAGCCTTTAAAACCTATGGTGTCTATAATGAGAGGCTATTAAAAGTTTTTCCGCCCTGTCATCCTTGCACGCTGGAGGCACATTTCTTTATAAAAGGGGTATCTTTTTTCCAATGAAGCCTTCGGTATATACTAGCCTCCTCCGCAGGCAACTGTTCGCTTTTTCGCTTTGGGCCTCCTGTGTTAAAGACACGTAGTGGCCTGGACACCAGGCGCACAGGAAGCCCAAAAGGTTGCCTGCGGAGGAGGCTAGGTATATACAAGGGTACGAAATTTGACGAGTTAAGTGTCGGCCTGAGCGTGAAGACTGGACATGTCACTTAGCTATTTCCCATTTCCTAGCGTTTCAAAAACGTTGAGACGAAACATAAATATATTGCTTTGGTCTTCCTTGACTAAAATACGAAAAAACCTAATAATTCTAACTCAATCATAACTTATATTCCAATATTCCAACAAACCGCATCATTTGGCTTTCTATATATGTACGAGAGACGAAATTGTCAACTAGGAAATGTTTTTATTTAGAGCGGTTTTCGTATGAGTGGGAAACTGACCGTACCGTACCGTGACCGTATCAGTACCGTATTATATTATTTCTATAAAAGCATTCGAAATTCCTGCCGTAACCGTACCGTGCAATGACCGTAACTGCATGGTACGGTCAGTTTCCCACTAGAGCGATTTTCGTATGAGTGGGAAACTGACCGTACCGTACCGTGACCGTGTCAGTACCGTAATGTTTATAAAAGCATTCGAAATTCCTGCCGTAACTGTACCGTACATTGACCGTAACTGGTACGGTCAGTTTCCCACTCATACGAAAACCGCTCTAATACGAAAACCGCTCTAATCAACATATGAATACTACGAGAAACTGAACAATAATAATAATAAAACGAAACTGACATATTGAGAAACGTTTGTCAATAATCTTTGGATTTTCACTGACATTTTAATGGAACCACCGACTCGTTAATTTATCTTTGAGTTGCGGGAAAACTGAACAGGAACCTTACGGCAGACTTTTTGTCTCTTGCTTGACATCAGGTTATCGATAAGGTTAGTTGTCTGTTCACACGATTGTTACAAGCTTAGCCTTAGAGGATAGTCCCACCTATTCTTGCATTTTCACCTGGTTATTCGCCCTATATATAGTCAATTGAAAAAACGTTGTCGGGTCTAAAAACATAGAACATAGAAGCTGAGACCGAAATGGTGCATGGGATCGGTGAATAATTATATTCTGATTTATTCATTTATGCTGCAACCGATAAAAATTCGAAGCCAAACGGCCCGCCAACGCAGGCCCTGCATACGTTTTTTCAGCATTTTGTATCGAAGGCACAGCGTAAATGAATAAATCAGAATGTAATTATTCACATCCCAAGCATCATTATACCATCATCTATATGTTCTATGTTTTTAAACCCGACAACGTTTTTTCAATTGACTATATAATTAAACTTACTTTACTACCTTTCTCCTCATTTATTTCTAACTACTTTTTGGATATTCTTATAATATTGGGAGCCCTTCACTTTTGTTACCTAATCTTACCTATATGTATAATTCTTAATCTTTGATTTAACTTTCTGTGTTTGATTTATAGTAAGACGTTATAAGTTTCACCAGATCATTAAGAATCGCCCCATATTGTCAGCCAATCGTAGAACTTCAAATTGTTGTCAATATAGTAAGAGTAGTAAATATATATTAGAGTAAAAAGTAGGCAACCAACCGGACGAAGAATGCAGATTGGTCGAAGCTAAAAATCTGTTTGCGCATTTTTTCTATTTTATTCAATGTCTTATTCCCTCCTCAAGAAAGTTTTTTAGTTTTAAGCCGGTGATGTTACACACGGGTCCGATTCGCAACAACAATTTTCCGCGCAACAAATTGCTGCCCGTTTATCAGTAAAGTTTATGCCGTGGAAAATACAAAACGCAGCTATTTTTAGCAATATTTGTGCTTAGTGAGCATGTTCCAAATGTTTGCGGATATGAATTTTCAAAACTTTTTACGCAAAATTATCAATTGACCAAGGTGTTGCGCGGAAAATCGAATCGATCCGTGTAACATGCATCCTTTTTAGCATTGCAAAATTTTTATATGAAGAACATGGCAATTCAATTGCAAGCGTCTCTTGGCTATTGTTTTGCGCGCTTATGATTATACTGGACGAGATCTTTTAGTACTGAACTGAACTGAACAAACAAAAGAAACCTTGTTTCAAAACAGGGTTTTTGCACATTATTATAAAAATGTTATCCACAGGTTAATATATATGATCAATCTGAAAACCACGCAAGACATTCTTATGTGGGTATATGTTAAAATTGCTGCAGAACAATAGAAAGTTACCTACCCCTTACTCGGACCATTACTTAAAATTAATCAATTGAAAATTGGCAAACATTCTGAGACGAGATGAAAATTTTATTCCTTGTGACACAACTTTTCTGTCAAATCGTGAAAATCAAGTTAAGGGAAACATTCCTAGTCAGTTTTCGCCTCTCCACGAAATTTAGGTAAACAGTGGGGATATATACAGTACGTTCCTTATGTTTTCTATCAAATCACGAAAATTAAGTCTCGCGAAATATTCTTCGTCCTGAATTTTCGGTCTTTTTTAGGATATTTAAAGGGCCACTTGGACGAAAATCGGTTATATTCAAAACCGACTAAAACTGATTATTTCTTTCTGAAGATGAACATAGCCGAAAAACTAGGCCATCATCGTTTGAGTTTTGCGATAAATGTCCCTCATTATAGAGAAATTATCATTCAAAATCTTAAAGAACAATAAGTTGTATGACGTCATACATACACAATTTGAAAGCTTGAATACTTGACAGTTTCTACCTGTTTCTTTTGAATGCAAAGAAAATGTTGCTTCATGGTGACTGTTGGATTCATTAAGCAAAAATTACGTAATATTTTAAGCCATTCTTTAATTTTCATGGATTTTCGTCCAAGTAGCACTTTAATAGGAGCAAGTGTAGCTTAGTTGGTTAGTGCGCGGGTTTCTGATAAATAACTCTTAAAATGGAGCACTGGTGGAGAGAGGGAGTCCTAAAGAGCGCATCGTCAGCTTCCTGGAATATTATCTTTTGCTAAAGGAACTACCAACGCCAAATATAGTATTTAATCTTTAATTTTATGTAAATTTAAATGCAGGGGCCAGCCGAGTCAAAATATAAAATTACGTTCAAACATATACAACTTTAAACGGACATTAGCTTGCTCGCGGGCATAAGGCTTACAAACTAATAATAAAGCATAAATCATGTCGAAGGTTTATAAACCGCGTTTCAAAAAGGTACTAATAAACTACTTACTGATGTTTCAAGCCAGCGGCCTTCGTCTGATAAGTAATTAGTTAGAAATCTTCAGTGACGCACACTGATCGAGATAAACAGAGTGAGCAACTGCTTGACATGACCAAGAGGCTTGATGCACTAAAAAATGTTCACGAAAATTTATTCTTTTATTTACTGTTCTATTATATATAAATTCATTATTTAGATGATTGGACTTTGATTGGTTATGACCTCTCCCTAAGGACCTATGACAAGGTTCAAGGTTTTTTATTTACCACGAAAACAGTTACAAGTTAGACAAAAGAAGAAGAAAAAGGTGGAAGGTTGCAGGATTACAACCCAGGGGGTTAATATAAAGAAGTTCCTGCAACCTAAAAATAGATATAGAAATGAAAATGTGAAATAGCGGTTACAGTGGAAGTGACAAAGGTATTAGCATTATAATGAAACTTCGCCGAATAGACTACCCCGATTAGACATTATATTCACTTAGTGTCTAGATAGCGCAGCGGTCTACGGTGATATCTAAAGGTATGGATTAGGGTCCGGATATCGTCTCCCTCCCTGGCCTTCGGGCTAAGGCAACTGTTATATGTAGCACCGGGATAGCGTGGATGGGGCCGAAATCTTCATCCATAACGTAAGTCGATTCGATGTCTCAGCTTCTATGAATGTCTCGGAAGAATCGTCCCAAAATTTAAATCTACTTTTTTTTCCTTTTTTTAAATACTTATTTATTTTGTCACTTTGCTTCCGGGGGTGCATACGTAGGTGTTACAGGTTCGAGCCTTGTCGGAGACGCCGTCTTTTTTTCTTTCTTTCTTTTTTTCAGTTTTAGTACTTCGGTTTTACCTTTTTCTTTTACCTTCAGTATTTTTAGTTACACCTGATCTGTTTTTGATAAAATCATTTTAAAGGTTGTCAATTGCGTATTTTATAATATCACGTGATCAACAACAGAAATCAGCTTTATCTGTGAAAATAGTGCGATTTCTGCTTGTCAAATTTGCGCTCTACAGTCCATCTCACTTATTGGTCGTTAAATGACAGACAGATTTACAGTACAGACAAGTCGTTACAGACGGAGAAATCGTCATATACCTAGTGTTAAAACAGGACGTAGCCTCGTCTTCATCGTCTGTTGAGACGATTTTTCTGTGTCGTCTTTTTTGTCTGGACGTACGGACAAATTGTCTATGTAATATCGAGTTTCGATTACTGACTAGAATGCATCATGAAGTTTTGAATACTTTTCTCTGTTTCTAGCTTTAATGACAACCTTACGTAAATCTACATGTTACAAGAAAAGCCAGCTATTTTTCCTGTGATTTAGAAAAGTATGTCTATCAAACCTAAGCTTATTCCTTTTTCATTTTTTTTTCAAAACATCTAGCTAATAATCGTTTTGTTAAAAAATCAACCTTTCTGAATTTCAATTTTGAACCAGTAAATAAATCCAAATGGGCCGAAGAAAGCTACAAAACAAAACAGATAGGTGCAAAACAAAACAAAACAAACAAGCAAACAAACATACAAACAAAACAGTAAATCGCCCCACTACTGAAGATAGCAAATGTAGTTACCGAAACATGTATGAAACGGTACGCCACTTCTTGACTCGTGTGCGTGAGCACCTTCTCACGGATAGGGGGTCACATATATATTTAACAAATAGATTCCATTTTTCCGTGCGTGTGTACTCTAATCGATGCACAGATGACGTCACAATGTGGTGAGAACAAAAAAGTACGCCACGAGACGAAGTCGAGTGGCGTGACTGTTGTTCTCACCACATTTTGACGTCTTCTGTGCATCGATTAGAGTACACACGCACAGAAAAATGGAATCTATCTGTTTTATATAATATTTATCGAAACATTCCAACCAATCAGAGCGCGCGTAAGATTCGATGACGTCATCTATGTGTGTGTGCTCTAATCACACATGGTTGTTCGACCAATCAGAGCACGCGTAATATGCCAATTATTTTATAAATAAACATCTTAACAGCTCAGAATCGTGCTGAAGGCTTGCGCAAGAAGATTGCATGCTTTGAAATAATAGACCACACTGCGTATGAATTTACATTAAAAAACAAAACAGTGTTTTCATACGATGCAGTTTTTATTGCAACGATGCGCGCAACTGGTTTGAGCGCACAACCAGGGCCATGTGTACAAACGTTAACAAACAAACTCAAGTCACATGTGATGCCTCGTCGGGGAATCGACGTTTCGTTGACCACAGAGTCACGTTTTTGTTCGTGCGCGCGCCGTCATAGATGAAATCTACAACGTGAGAAAGCCCCAACTGACGTTCTAGCGCGCGAGAACGAGAACGATAAAAATGATTTATAAAAATGTACGCGTGACGTCTGTGTTGACAAAAACGTCTCGTGCTAAGCTCCCTATTACCGTTGGCGTCTGCGCTAGTAAAACTCCCACTGCATTGGACGCAGAACGTTTTTCTGTAACGTTGCGCGCAACAACAGTTGTAACGAGTGTCCACTCCTACAACTTAATTAATTGACTCTACTCCCGCAAACATTGTGCAAATGTTGCAAAATAACAGTAGTGCATATAAGACTGATTCCGTAAGTCGTAGGTTTTGCTCCTTTGTATATCGTTAGGTTGCTCAACCACCACAGGAAGCCCAAGGAGCAAACAGGCTGCATGCCTTTTGGAATCAGTCTGAGTTGTGCAAAGTATTTCAGGAAAAGTTTCGTGTGTGCGGTCTTAACGTTTCGATCAAAAGTGTAAACATGCTCACCGATAAGATTTGTTGCACGCATCCCCGCAGAACTACAGTCACAGATGCTCCTAACAAGGAGAGCATATAACCAGCTGAATAGCCTGTGTACATGGGTCACGTACGCAAGGCGGGTTGCTCAACTATGTGTGCGAGCGACCACCACCGGAAGCCCAAGGAGCGAACAGACCAACTTATGGAACCAGTCTAGTGCGGCGCGTGCGGGGCGACACGTCAAATCGGATGTCGAAGGATTTTGTAAGAGTGAGCGCGGATCGGAGTTTCATTCTGCTGGTTATGCTCTCCTGTCATAACTCAATGCTTTCAAAGACGGTCATAAATGTCACCCATATAGTCTTGTTCTGAATGTTGTTTCAGATTCTTCATCAATGGAGGTGTCTAGGGAAGGGAGGGTGGCCGACGGTTTAAAGCGCCGGTCTGTCACCTCTGTCGTCCCGGGTTCGGTTTCCGGATTGGGCAGCACGTGACTTCAGTTTGTTTATTCTCTCTCTTGCTTCGAGGGTTTTTCTCCAGATCCTCCGGTTTTCGTCCCTCAGTAAAAACGCACTATATATAGTAGCCTGTTGTATGCATAGAATATAAAATTGTAGTGGTAGTGTGTGTGTTTGTAAGTACAGTTTCCGATTGTCCCCCGGCCAATTAGTGCGCAAGCACTAGAAGACAGACTCTACAGGTCTTTACAAAGAGAGCGGGGAATCAAAGCGAGTGACTTCCTTACCTCAAACAGGGAAAGCGTCTAAAGGTTTTGTCCAACATTGCACAGTAATTCTCCAATTCATGGCTAGCTGCATGGACAAATTAAACGCGCTGCAATTCTACTCTTGTGCGCAACGTTGCAAGAATAGTTGTAAGTACACGTCTACTCGCAAAGACGTAGTTCATACTTTTATAACTTTATTTTCATCCAAGACAACCAGCTCCATCTTGGCATGTATTTTATTAATTACATTTCAATAATTTGACGTTTTGATACACATATTTTACAGGATAGTGTAATTATATGTACAGATTACATGCATAAGATTACTGTAATGCACAGTCCCCGAAGTGTTAACTTCAAGACTTCATTCATCTCTACTTAGCTGATGGATAACCTTTAGGAAATATGATCTTGATGGAATCAAGAATACATTTAGAGGTGCTTTAATAGTTTTGCACCTCCCTGATTTCTACAGCTGACTTTTATCATGTGCCGTAGAGGTAAATAAAGTGATAATTGTCTTGATTTGTTACCATTCTCTTTTATATCGTTAACATCCTGTTTTTAGCCCATTTGTATGGCAATAATTAGTTAACCCAATACTGGGTGACAGCCAGATTTTACCCTCTTTAGTAAAAAGAGAAATTCAACAGTTTCAGGGGAAGATTGACAACTGAGTGAAATCACTGTAGTTACTAGCAAAGCAGCTTTGCCAAAACCCGACTGCAAAGGAGATAAGGTCACTGCAAGCCTTTATATATCTGGGTCAGTATTAGCACCACGAAGGCAGTGAGACTGCTATGCTAGCATCTTGCAGTGTATAATTTGCACCACTAAACCTTTTGTTCCTAAGGCTCTGGCGCTTTCTTTATGGAGAATTCAACCTAAAGCAGCAAAATATCCCCAGAAAGAAAGACTCCGTCTCTGAAACTAGTGATTGTTACGTGCCGTTGTACGTTGCCACAATGAATGTGGTCTATATCAATTCACGGCAAATGATTGGTTAACAATGAGCCAATCACATCGAGAAATATTTCGAAGCTAGAGATTGGTCCATTTTGGACCAATGAAATTTAAAGTAGACTTTCATTTTTGATTGGTCAATTACAGCCCAATCAACATGATCATTTTGTACAGATTAAGAACATTATGTTGAACCAGGAAGCTAGTTTTCTCTACTACAATATTACACCATTTTTTTACAGTCTCCTTTACTTCTACAATTCCCCGGCCTCACCAGTATGGGCAGTTTGTCTACATTTACACATATATTACTCTTGAAATACCATATTTTACTTTATCTGTCCACAGATAAGCATTATATACATGTATTATAAGTTAATTAAGTTACATCATAGGTAACAATGGTAGAACTGGTAAAAAATAATAAAAATGTAGAAATAAATTAAGGAAAGCTTTGTTAACTGCTTCTAGTGACCATTTCGCTATGGTAAAACGTCACAGTCTCGGACAACATAAAAATGAGTTTAAAAAACGGGCGTGAAGTTCTGTCAAGACTGCTAGTGGCCCAAAACTAAGCTCCTGGAAAAGTTAACAACGCTGGAATAAGAAAACCCATATTGGAAGGATAAAAACTTTTATAGTACAATCCCAGGGGGAGTACAATGAAGGCAAGAGTAGCAGTTTTCATTTTTAGTTAAGAAAACAAAAATCACTCTATAAAACTTTAAAAAAAAAACATTTTTAGGTGATGTTCCAAATACAAGAATGATATTTGTTACCTAAGATAATATTCTGACAGCTTTATCTACAATTTTCTTTTTTTACAATCCCTAATAAACCAATTACAATACACATTTCCGATGTGTAGTATATCATGCCTATAGTCTAATTCTAAGTGCTTTTAATGCGCCCTATATGTAGACAATACAGCAATGCTGCTCAACAATGCTTGTATTGGCACTACTTGCATTTGGCAGGGGCGGATCCAGGGGGGTGTCCATAGGTGCACCGGACACCCCCCTAGCGCCATACGAGAAGACGTCATCAGATTCCATTGTAAGGAGGCCACCATCTTGGATGTGACGTCATCTCTCTCATTTGGGACACCACCTTTGCAAAATCCTGGATCCGCCCCTATTTGGTGTAAGATGTCACAAGCTATTTTTCTTGCAATGTCACATACAAAATGTGCACTAGCTGGACATGGAAGTTGCTGTTGGATAATGATTTCAGATATGCTTCCATACGTCTGCAATGCCATGCACATAAGCAGTTGCAAAATCACAAGCAACAGCTGCCTATCTTGAACATACAAAGTAAAACTCTAACGAGCAACATCTGGAAACATGCCAGTTGTAAAATCACAAGCAATTGCTGCAGATCTTGAACACACAAAGTACAATTCTAATGAGCAACACCTGGAAACATGCCAGTTGCAATACCACAAGCAATTGCTGCAGATCTTGAACACACAAAGTACAATTCTAATGAGCAACACCTGGAAACATGCCAGTTGCAATACCACAAGCAATTGCTGCAGATCTTGAACACACAAAGTACAATTCTAATGAGCAACACCTGGAAACATGCCAGTTGCAATACCACAAGCAATTGCTGCAGATCTTGAACACACAATGTAAAATTATAAGGAGCAACACCTGGGAACATGCCAGTTGCAATACCACAAGCAATTGCTGCAGATCTTGAGAACAAACGGTGACATTCTAAGTGCAACACACAGAAACATGCCAGATCTATGCAATAGCACAAGCAACGGCTGCAGGTCTCAAGTACACAATTTATTGCAATTCAACAGCAATGTTGCTGCAGCAAAGCCTCAGCATCTACATCTACTGTCAGCACAAGATAATCTCACAATACCTTATCACCTAATTTCCATGGAATAATATATTTTTAAATTTTCTACGTCGCATACATTAACCTCAAACTAGTATATTCGGGTTATTTTCCCCTATTATACAGTATTTACACAATATCTACCTCTATAATCAATATTTCAGGCTTTAGGGACCTTATATAAATTACCAATATTCTTTTTCCCACCTTGAATGCATTATATGTTGCTGGAACTTATGGATGGGACCAACACTGCCCTTCTATTTTACATCTTTTTAGTATTCACAGCATATTTACAGATTTTTGGTCACCACTGATTAACAATTCAGTCGTCTGGTTCTTTACGTGAGTCTGGGTTACTGCTACATTCTGAACCATTTTCTTCTTCTTCTATGATATCTTCATGTCTGGTCACTTCAGGCATGGCAAGTACATCTTCATCATCCTCATCTTCATCATCAGTCTTGTCTTCTTTTACATTCATAACCATCTCCCGCTCTGATTCCTTCACCTTCTGTCTCCACATTTTGTAGTTTCGCTGAATATTCAATGTCAAATCACTGACTATCTTTCTTCTCTTGCCTTTCCTTCGTTTCTTTCTCTTCTTTGCCCGTTCTTCTTCAGAAGTTGACATAGGATCTTCATTCGAGTCCTCAGTTTCGGATTCGGATTCAGGACTGCTTGCTTCCTCTTCAACCCAGTTTCCAGGCAAAAGACCAGCATTAGAGTATGAGTTATAAAGAGGAGCAACAAGATGACTGATGAATGAGTCTTGTAGCTGAGCAACATGGGGTTGGTTACGATCCATGTAAGGAGAGACGGGCATACCACGTGATAATTCTTCATCACCCTGTGTGAACAAAACATTGCATCAAGACCATGTCAATTTACATAGGAATAGATTGATCAATGTGTGTTTCCAGAAATATCCATACTCATCAAGGAGGGAATTGGAAATTGGACCCCCCATCCTCTGGAATTTCAAATTTTCTTCCCTACAAATCTTTTTTATTGTAATTTTGTTCTTCCTCTGATGGAGATCCCCTATCTATGGCAATTTCTAAATCTCTTTCTTGGTGGGGTACATATATGAGTATTTTCTGGACAACCATAGGCCATGTCTCTCAAAAAGATCATTAACCCACACCACAATATTTATTGAGGAAGAGTAGGGTGATCCTGGTGTCACCTAGAAGTAAAACGGGGCAACTACAAGCATCGTTACAGCACAGTATCCAATGGTCTGTGAGGGTTTCACAGAGACAATTCTAATCCTTCTCAGTCTAAATACAATGTACATAAACCTCACCAAAGAATTACATTTGCAGTGTTTGACAACATACTTGCTCATAAAACTCTTCTACAATACGTTCAGTCCATAGTGTGTGGATATCACGCCTCTTACTGGGACCAGAAATATCAGACATCTTAATGCAGCACTGTAGAGTAAGCAAGCGATCTGCTTCATTGTCCCAGTTGACACCACCTTCAGCAATCTAAAACGAAAGTAAATTGTTAAAAGTAACATTATAAAATTGAAATGTGGCTTTAAAGAGAAGTCTCAATTGCAGGGCAGTGCAGAGTAGACCAGGTTTCATAGGACTGTGTTTGTCTGCATGTGGTCGTGGCATGGCATCATCATGGTAAAGAACTCTAGATCAATGTATTCATATAAAACCTCATGGTTAACAGTTGGTTGTTGTTGTTGGTGGTGGTAGTGGTGATGGTGGTGGTGGTAGTGGTTGTTGCTATTAGTGGTTGTTGTTCTTGTTACTGTTATTGGTGGCTGCAAGAGACCATAATACTAAGAGAGCAAAACTCAGTATTGATGTATGTGTGATGTTCGTGGCGACTAAGGCTATTTTTAGTAACTTCGCTATGGGGCACGCAAGGCTCTTAAACAAAAGAATTCAAAAGCCAAAAGCAAACAGTCCTGTCTGCGTGCACGTCAAAAATCAAATTATATTGTTTGAGAGCCTTGTGCACGCCATTGCGAAGTTACTAAAAATAGCCTTAGTCGCTGTGAACATCACACAGACATCAATACTGAGTTTCGCTCTCTTAGTATTATGGTCTCTTGGTGGCTGTTGTTGTTTGTGGTGGTGGCAGTTGTAGTCTGGTGTCTATTTAACTGCTCAAGTTAACAGTCCCAGAATGCATTGCTGCAGCAGACTAAGCAATATAGTATATGGCAGGGACCTCCCAATCAAGGTGCATTAGGCCCTATTTTTGAGCAGGGGCCTTTTTAGGACACCCAAAAGTTTGTTGGGTAAGGTATTGGGCTTTTCAAGAAATGGCCCCAGCTTACAAAAAGGTTTATGAAAGAGGTATATACAACAATTAGTAAAGGTTTAACCATGGAAACATGATTTTATCAAGTGAACTCTTAATCATATTTTCCTGGAAGGCACAAAAACAAGTTAGAGCAACTTAGCAATTACATTCCCAATTTTAGCAGTGTCAAAAGGTAAATTTTAAAACACTGGGGTACTGTTAATTTTATCAATGATTTGAATACCTTTGCATTGAAGTCAGACAATACATCAAAATGTCGTTTAAGATCTGTAGCCAGGACAGCTTCAATTGCAAGGAAGCGAAAGCGTTTGAATTCAGCACTGTTAAGTTCAGAGAGAAAGTTGTATTTGGGGTCAGACATCATTAAAGCAAAGGCTGCAGCAGAGTGATGGTTCTCAAGTACTGAACGATCATTGTATAAGAGAGCCTGTAAACAAAACAAAAGATTGTTAATTTATACTCACAAACAAACACAATCATGTAATGATTGTGACAGTAAAGCAGCTACCATTATGCATATACACGTGTGTATCTAGAAAGCTGGGGAAAATACTAGCATACTTTTGATCAAGGGCAGATCCAGGATTATCTTCAGGAGGGGGTGCACCGTCTTCATATAAATTGGAAACTGCTGAAACTTCTCTGTTACAGCCAAAACTGTTGCATCGTGATCAGCAAATTACAAAAGTTGGTTTAGACTTTGGGTTTTTCGGATCTGTCAATCTGTGTTGAGGCGGAGCTTATTTCAAATCAACCAATCAGTGAATGAGTTCATGTAAGCTCTGCCTCCAAAAATGATGCATGGATTTCTTCATTTATACATCCCACAAATTGACAAGAGGATAAGGTATACAGACACAGTAGTATTGAGCATAATTACCTTTGGGGATAGTGTGCCAACTAAGAATGCATTAGTACGACCAGGGTGGTCATAATCATGCATAGCAGCTGCAGTATACAATGATAACAGTTCTAATAATGGGATAGTATCAATTAATGATCCATAGTCACACCCTTTCTTTTCTTCGTTGTCACTTGAGCCATCAACCCCTACTGACGTAATACCACTGTCCGAATCACAGTCACTGTCGCTGTCAAGTTTACGACGTGATCCTGGTGGACAGAAACCAGGTATTTTGGCAGTTGTTAAATAGTATACACCATGTAAGACATCTGAGGCATGGATGCAATTGTGATCTGAAATGAAGAAAGATAATAATTATTTGAATGGCAATGTCACTTGGAAAGATACTACAGCTGTAGTTTAATATTATATGTGCGTAATATTTCTTTCAGTGGGAAATAAATCAGAGAAATTAAAACAACAAGCCACAGATAGGATTTGAACCTGTGACCTTCGACATAGCAGAAAAATGCCAAAGCTCCTGTTCTCATAATTTTTTATCCTGAACTGGCCATCATACATTTAAATTGTGAGGGCTACATTTGTGTTAATATTGGTAAAAAATTACTGATCTAGGCTAGAGCTACTGTAAAAGATATTTATGAAAACAATGTGCTATTTGCTGATCAAAATGTTGCCTCTCCCATAGTACACGGCATTATAACTCAGGATTGCATTCAAAAAAAATTGGTTGCAATTGATATCTTTTTCTTTGACCCTTAAAGAGCTTGTATACAAAATGTCAAGCTTATTTTCCCATTAATGTCCTTATAATGAAAAACAGCGTTTTTCTGCCCTGTTGTGACTTTCTAAGTACTGGTCAGATGCTTTAATCACTGAGCTACTGGACTCCTGAGATGAGTGAGATCATATGAGTGTTTGTATTCAGATCATTTGGAACAAATGCTATTTGGTAGGTCATGGTTTGAACTCTACTTGTGCCTTGATTTTCATTTCACAATTACAGCATAAAGCTCAAAACTGTGACCACTGTTAATGTATTTACATACTTTTTGTCTTGCCGAATTCCAAGCATTTAGGAAGGAGATAAGATAAGAGAAATCCTGATGCTGATTGGATGATTGCTCATCCACAAGTATGTAAATACATTATAGCTAGTCATAATTTTGCACTTTGTGCTGTAAAGAAACATTACACAAACAATAAACAAAGGTTCTGTTATCAATATTGTACACCTGGATGACAATATTCATGTTGAACTCCCTCCCCCTAGGGCATATTGTTATCAGTTTTCACCAGAAGTGCCAGGGGCTTGCATTTCTGCAGATAACTGTATGTTGTCTAAGGTATAGGCTACAAATAGTTACACTTTTGTATAATAAGGACTCATGCCTTCAGGCCAGTAATAATTACCAAGTGTTGACTACATCAAATTAGGAGCTACATACATTATTACTCAGTGTTTTTCTTATAAAGAGATCACGTAGTTTATCATGGGGTCATGCAAGTGCTTTCCATAATTTTCTATATTAGTTGTTGGGTCAGGCAGTCTTAAGTCTTTGACCCAAGACCCATCTCTTATCTGGAATGCTGCTACTTTAAATTTGTCTCAAGCAAAGAATAATGCTATTGAGAGCAACTCCTTACTGTCTAACTGTATTGTCTTTAGAAAGGCTCAGGTTTAATACAAAATGTATTGTACAATTCAGGTGGGACCAGTTGCAGAGTTGTCGGTCTTACAAGAATGTTTATTCCCCAATCAGGGACGTGAGAGGCACAGAGATGCAACTGAATAAATCATCTTAAATGTCACTTTTTGATTGGTTGAAAACCAGATGCTATTCTCAGTGTGATAAACTTCTGGGGGGTGGACAAGTTATAAAAAGGGATAATTGCTTAATTTTCTATTTTCACAATGCCAATAATGCCTTTTGCTTTGAGGGGATCTGGGAAACTCTTATACATGTAAAGATTCTTATGATTTTATATAAATGGACAAAACCATAGTTCAAAAGAAGTATGCAAACCCCTTTCAGTTAATTGTGAAAATAACATTTGCAAAAAAATTAAGAGACTAAATGCTACCATGTTATCTCCAAGCGCAAGGTATTAAGATATCAATGGGAAAGTAGAGAATACATTGGTTGCTAAATATAGGCTTGACTAGATGATAACAATAATACAACCATGAGTAATACATACAAGGTATGTCGTGGTAACCACACTCCAGTGCATAAAAGTAAGTAAGGAACTTTTTCTCTGGGATTTTAAATGTTTCAAAAAATCCAACATTCTTGAAGATACGATACGCAACCTAAAACAAATTGAAATAGAACAACTAAAGTTTATAATCTGTGACAGTAATCAGATAATAAATGATGATTTTGATGACCATTTTTTGTATACAATGTAAGTGTGGAACAAACCATCTTATGATTCAAGTAACTAGTGCAGATTTTGTATGAGTGTGAAAAACTACGGCGCAGCACAGAGACGGCACAGAACCTCGCCTGCTGATTTCTTTACAAATTTACAAAGACATCAGAAGGCGAGGTTCCGTGCCGTGTCCGTGCCACGCCGTAACCGTGCCGTAGTTTTTCACATTCATACGAAATCTGCACTATCCAAGCTTAAGTGGCACAACGTCAATAAAAATCATACTCAGAATTCTCATCATAAGTATGCTGTACTGTGACAAAGCCTTTGTCACAAGCACAGCATGAAAACCCATATTTAAACTCCTTTACGTTATTCGTAAAGAAAGCGTAAAGATGCTCCAATCTTTACGCAGTCTTTAAGAAGAAACGTAAAGCTGCTTAAAGACGGAATTGAACCGTAAAGATGCGGTAAAGATGCGTAAAGGCCCTTTTGTCGTAAAGATAAAGTAAAGATCAGTAAAGATCCGTAAAGTACTCTGCCGTAAAGTTCCGTACAGGAACGTAAATAGACGTAAAGCCCTTCTGTCGTAAAGGTAGATAAAGATCCGTATAGTAGTCTGTCGTAAAGTTCCGTACAGAAACGTAAATAGACGTAAAGCCCTTCTGTCGTAAAGGTAGATAAAGATCCGTACAGTAGTCTGTCGTAAAGTTTCGTACAGAAACGTAAATGGACGTAAAGCCCCTTCTGTCGTAAAGGTCGAGAAAAGACCAGAAAAGATCAGTTAAGTACCTTGTCTTTAAGTTCACGAAAGGAACGTAAATATGCGTTATAAATAGAGGATATTACATGGGCGCGCGGAGATATGGAATTTATCTTTCGAGTGTTCAATTTGATATCTCACGAGTGAGTAGCAGCGAATGAGTGAGATATCAAATTTGAACACGAGAAGATAATTCCATATCTCCAAGCGTCCATGTATTTTTCTGTTTATTATATAAACTCCACTGAAATACAAAAATAGCAAAATAACCCAAAAGAGCAAAATTTTGGAGAGTATCCATGGTACACTGGAAAAGTTTACTAAATTCCACAGTACAGAAAAATTAAGGAAATCATAAATTTCCCCCATTTGGAAGTTACTATTTTTATATTTCCATGGTATTTCCAGTGTATACAGAAATACCCTGGAACTGTACAGCAAATTTGTCAATAATTTATCTGCTGTATTTGGATACAAGAAATACTTCTTAATTGAAATGGTAGACACAGAGAGACCATAATACAAAGAGAGTGAAACTCATTATTGATGTCTGTGCGATATTCGCTGCGCTATTTTTAGTAATTTCGCCAATTTTGACGTGCGCTTGGACGGTAAATCGCACGAGCAGAAGATAGCGTTTGAAGATTACAGTACAGTTATTCAGAATTTTTACCATGGTCTGTGCAGCGCCCTATAAATGTTGCAAATTCTCTACCCTTTTCTATTTCTCTAGTCTCAAAAAGGTCCCTTTTCCAGTGCAGTGTATACAGTACACTGCACTGGAAAAGGGACGTTAACGAAACTGATAAGGGTACAAGAAATGACGAACCAACAAATCAAGGATATTTTTTAAAGACACGAACTTTCTGTCAAAATACGAATATTTTAAAAACGAAACATGCTCTTTGAAAAAAATATAAATTACAATTATTTAGGGTCCTTTTCAGTCGTTTTGGGCTTTCTTTCCCGAAAAAAACCGAAAAAACCTGGTCGCTAGTACAATTTGACCAATGAGGGAACAAAACTTTATCACGTGTCATTTGAATAATTGGCGCACATTGGAAGCCATTTTGTCGGTTAGATTGCTATAATTTCAGTTTGTTTGACATATAAAACGTGTTCTTTTGTGCTAAAAAAAGACCGAAATGGCCGTTCAATGCCTCAAACACAACCAAGAACACCTTTCACCTTAAAAGGATGTTATTTTGGAAGAATAACAGGTTTCGAGTGCCGTAGAAGTCCTGATTTCGAATCCAGGTTGTGATCAACTGAACTCGTTGCGTTCAAGGAACAATACGGTAAGTTATGTTCGCTCTTAATATTGCAGCCATGGAAGAGACTGTACTTTCTATGTGTTATTGTCAATTCAGTCTTTAGTTTATTTAGGCACATTACTTGCCTGGCTTACATGTAAATTGTTGTAATTGCTCTGGCAATCGAATCAGTAGGTTATACACCGAATATCGATTTGACAATTTGGTACGTCGTTTGAACTAAGATTCTACTCACATAAAGGACTTTGATGAAACTATAAACACTGTGAAATTCACTTCAGATACAAATAATGTAGTAAGCTTTTTACTTATAAATATAATGTTGACAAATCATTTTATTTGTAGATGCATGTCTATAATGAAGTGAGGGATTCGAATTATGGAACCGTTCTGTAAGCTTATATTATGCTCAACGATTGCGGGCTATAAAAGAAGGCATCTGCTCTTGAGCTTATGGTAAATACCCATTTAAAAACATAGAATTGTAGTGCTTTAATTGTGACTTCATATTACTGTGAGCTCACTAACCTGATTTGCAGAATGATTTTGCCCATGTCCTTGACATAGTTTAATAGTTAGTAGTAGACTGTAACCCTATTGTTTTCTTTTGTTATTATCAATCACTACAAACTAGATAGTCGAGTTTTTTTTGAAAGATGAAAGAAAATTGCCCTAGTCTTACAATCAAAGTCTAATAGTCAATGTCTTTTTTCTTTATAGTCTAATCAAAACAAAAGATACACTGATCATTTTATGATGTTAAGTGTGTGTCAATTGCTGGGTTGCATCCATACCTTCGGGAATCTAAAGACAATGGAGCGGTAGCCATGTTGGATGAACAAACAATAAACGCTAATGAGAAATCTTTTGTTGAAGTTCATCCAACATGGCTGCCGTGACGTCACATGCAACCCAAGAATAAGAGGACAGACAACACAAAACCATCTTCAATTTGTTAAAGTCAGCAATTTTTTTATCCAATGACAAAACATGAATTGTTTTAGTAGTTGATAACAAAGTCATTTAAATAAACCTATAGAGTGACTTTATTTCACCAGCTAATGAAAAATCAGTGACAATTTAGTTTAAGTACTATCTGATAAAGGAGAGGACTGTAAAGCAATGTTTTGTTTTATCATTGTCAACTATTACTGATCCTAAAGTAATTTTCTTTTCTTTCATGGTCAAAGGAAAATCACTTTCTGGTGATTGCACTGAACTCATGATACAAAATATAATAGTCAAAGTGTAGTCATCAAATTGATACAAAAGAAAACAATGGAATTGGGGTCTGCTATTTTGTATTAGTATGTGTCACATGTGCCTTGAAGTCACTACTTTAGTTTTATTATGTCCTTCAGCATTGATACCCTAGCTCTTTCCAATTCACTAATTGTCCCCCGACTTCCAATAATATACAGATATATATTGAAATTTCCCACTGTCTTTTGTTTTTAGGAACTTGTGGAGCTAGAAAAACTTCAATCAATAAATAAACAAAGTGAGAAAAACAAGCTATACTAAAAAGTAAGTTGGAGTTATTGATTGAGTTCAAGGGATGTATGGGTAGCAACCATTGTAAAGAATAGCACATCAAACAAACTCAATTCACATGTGATCTGAGTGCTCAAACTGGGACTCAAACCTGGACCACGATGGTGAAAGTACTGGGCTTGGTTGTTCGAAAGCCAATTAGTGCTAATCTGTGGTTAACTCTTAAGAAAACATTTGGAGTTTGGATTAGTGCTAATTGGCTTTTGAACGACTGGGCCCTGGTGCTCTCACAACTTGGCCAACCATGCCATTTTGTTGATTGAATATTCCTATTGTTGCAGGTCGAAAAAAGATTTCTACCTTGTATAAAGATTGTAGATGTAAGCAGCAGCAAATGACATTTCTTAAATTGCAGTAAATGGGAAAGCGAACAATTTTCTAAAATCAAAGGAATCCTTAAAGGAAAATGGTGGGGCATTACAGGTTAAAAGGCGACCTTTAAATTATATTTAAGATTTATTATTTATTCTAAGGCCTAAAAGATGTCATATCAGATGGTGTACTTTTAATCACATGCCAAACTAAATTACTTAAAACGAACGATGCTGGTCATATTTTGTTTTCAGTTAACTGAGCTTATTAAAAGTATGGTGTTTGATCTAGGTCTAAATTGAATGATTTCATTTAAATTCAAATTGTATTATGGTAAGCCAAAAATACAGGCGAATGGAAAATATTTTTACATATATAAAATTGAAGTTATACTTTTTAAAGTTTATTGATGCGCAAATGTGTTATTATTGAAATAGAATTTTAGATCAATAAAATGTTGCTATTCAGAAAATCAAAACGTTGTTTCATCAGTTTCTTTACGACTTGTGTAAAGAGAGTAAACGTCATTCATACGACCCTTTACGCATGTTTCAGTTGCCGTATATGCAGAATTTCATCTCTTTTACGGAACCGTAAAGGCCGTAAAAACAGTTTTGCGGAACTTTTCTCAAGCGTAAATAGTCGTAAAGTGTTCTGTATGTTGTTTCATCAGTTTCTTTACGACTTGTGTAAAGAGAGTAAACGTCATTTATACGACCCTTTACGCATGTTTCAGTTGCCGTATATGCAGAATTTCATCTCTTTTACGGAATCGTAAAGGCCGTAAAAAACAGTTTTACGGACCTTTTACTTTGGAGTAAAGAGTCGTAAAGTGTCTCTCTAACGCTCTTTAACGCTTACAGTAAAGGGGCCGTAAAGAAGGTTTTTGCGCTAACGTAAATATCAGCGTAAAGACAAATAAAATATCTCTTTACGGTACCTTTATGGCTCAATTACGGTTGCGTAAATTTAGATTTTCATGCTGTGAAGTGTACAAAGACTGCT
This sequence comes from Telmatactis stephensoni, assembly GCA_029948255.1. NCBI lineage: Eukaryota > Metazoa > Cnidaria > Anthozoa > Actiniaria > Isophelliidae > Telmatactis > Telmatactis stephensoni. The sequence goes on along the minus strand of JALIZF010001622.1, from coordinate 96,970 downwards.
GCGTAGATTATTGTGTAGTGATAATCAGACTTGTTGAGTACGGTATATGCAAATGAGCACATGAAAATGGTCACATTCTCAAATTGATTCTACAGATGAAACAATTTAAGTTCAATTTTGAACACAATACCAGAATAAAACCACCATCCACTTCAATCTCGGCTTGACATTAGCCACAATTAATTCATCATTTTTCAGAGAAAGGCAGAATCCAACAAAGCACAACTATAGTACCTAGACTTTCATATTGATGTTTGTAGTTTACATTAGTTGAACATAAATAATTCTAGCCCCAAAATTTAAAAAAAAAAACACCTCTATTTTAACTTTTATAACCAACAGTAATCGATTTTTCTTGTAAAATGCACATCTTTGAGAGCCAATGAAGATTGACATCCATCCTATGCACACGGCAAACAACATTGTAGTTTGCTTGAAGTCTAGGTGTTGTGTGTCATTGGAATATTACTGATGGTTAAGTGAGAATACATGTATGTGCCCACAGCTGAGAGAAACGTAACTATCATTCCATTGATACCTACCTGCACCAAGACATTGCCATACTTGCAAGCTTCAAATATTGGAAAGTTCCAATCAGTAATTTTATCAAGTACTCTAGACAACTGTTCATCTTTTAAAAGTTCAAAGTCTTCATCAGCAACAGGAGAATTTTTAGAGTTTTCCTCATTAGCTTGAATGATACTTTCTTTCATCACATGACAATGGCAATTACAACTGCCATCATTTTTATTTTTCCCATCTCCTTTTGCTTTCTCTTCATTCTCATCACTTTCAATAACGTCCTTGAGATCTTCATTACTTCTATGTTTAATATAATTTGGTTTATCAGAATTTCTCCGAATTAAACCTGGTGACTGCGAATGTTCAGGTGATTTCCGTACAAAGTTTGGAGAGGGTGGAGCATTAGCCCGATCGGGTGATATTCTTGAAAAGGTAGAGTTGGAGCTTTGCGAAGGAAGATTATGAGGAAAGAACGATGGTCGATGTTGTGGTCTAGGTGTGGAATCAATAGTTAATGGACTTTTTGAAGGACTATTAGCACCCATGCTTGTTGAGTCATGAGATACAGACACACTTGGAGTGCGCAGAATAGTAAGGTCAGGGTCAACTGTCGGCATTCCTGTAGCAGAGGTTGTTGTGGTGTACGTACTTGACATACGTCGACCAGCAATATTTCTGCGAAAACGCTGCGAAGAATAAAAAGAGGAGGTATTAATGTTATCAATTTTGTCATGTAAGAAATGAGATTGAAGCAACAAATTAATGAGCAGGGAGGTGTCATCTGACAGAAACTTTTTCAACAGACACCCCTTCATAGACAGACAACTCTCTAATATGGACATTTTGTGTTCACTACCTAATGCTTGGTTTTCATGAGGATGGAACGAAGCAGAAGTGGAAGCAACATATGTAGACTCCATAATGCACTGTGCATTGTCTTCTCTCACACCTAGATGAGAAATGCAGGACTCAGGCTGCTTATGTTGCTTTCACTTCTACACCCATCACTCATGAAAACCAGAGCACTTTTGTGTGATGGAACATCAGTTTAATGAGAAATTTTCACATTGACTTAGCAGTCTTGCATACTTCAATCCTGTACCTAATTCTACGGTCAGCACTACCAGACTATATATACAAGGAAAAATAACAGTTAAAGCAATTGACTTACTGAAGGTAAACCCATGTCGTCCTTCAAATCTGGTTGGTCCTTCACTTTCTCTGCAACACTCTCATCTTGAAACCTTTCTACTAATGTAGACATTTGCATAAATGGGCGTGGAGTGTGGAAAGCCGTCGGTGGTGCTATCATTGTACTAATTAATTTAAGTGTACTTGCAACATTTGGTGCTAGGTTAGAATCTGCCAGCAAATCAGAAATCATTCCATGGGCTTCTCCTAGTGTTGTGTGGTCTATCATACTCTGAAATTGTAACAGGGACACTAGTTAGCTAAATATGTTTACTTGTTAAACATACATGTAGTTTGAATATTGAAAGATTAGTTATTAACCCAAATGTATGATTGACCATTCGTGCAAAAAACTCAAGGTCTTCTGTACATAGAAGTTTCACAAATATATGTAACTGATCATGACATGAATAGACAGTCGAAGGAGTGCCTATGGAATTAGCTGAACTGATTTTTAGTTGATGTCTATATATTTTACTATGAGGAAGTGAAGAGGTACCATTTTGGAACATCTGAGAAAACTTGAGAAATCATGTAAAAAGTTACTTATATATTCAACCCTTCAGTTATTTCAGCCGACACCAACTGTTAAACAGTTCTTGGCTTTCCTTGGGAATCAACAATGGAAAATAGGAGGGGTTCATTATGGCAACTGTCTTGTTAATGGGGACTTTAAGCTTTATAAAGGAAATCTTTTATAATTGGTGTAATCTATAAAGAGCAATTCTACAAACCAGACAAATATTTCAAGTGGATACACACCCTCTCCCTCCCCTCCCCCGCCCCCATGAAGCAGACCGTAGCCAAGATCACAAAATTAGTCATTAACTGGACTAATCTTACTTCTAACTTGAACATAAACCCATCTGTTTCTTCAGTATTTGATATTGTAAACAGTTTATTTGACTACTTTGGGGTTTGATATCCTAGATGTGCATTGTGCAACACCATCAGCTTAGATCAGCTTTAAAAAGATGTTACTGACAGTTATTGATAACTTAACTTCTAAAGGAGGGACATTTTTAACAAAGCTAGCCACCTTGCTTAAGTCAAAAATAGTAGCAATAGTCAATAAGTGAAGTATACTTTTTGTGGCCAAAAATTTGAGGTTTGCTTCATGGGGGGTAGGAATTAAGAGGATTCAATTTTTTTCGATATTGGGTAATAATGTGGCTAAAAGTGCCAATATTGATTTAATAAGATTCAATGCCTGTTTAAAACAGCCTTTTGAATTGTAGAAAGTTGTTGTCCCTTTTTTTTTGTTTTGTTTTGTTTTGTTTCGTTTTTGTTTGGTTTTTGTTGTTGTTGTTGTTGTTGTTTTTTGTTTTAATTTTTTTTTCAAATTTAGCAACTTTGTTAAAGCTGAATGTAAAGAATCATAATGGCAATATTGAGTGAAAGGAGGCCTTAAACTCATTTTTCAATTCAAATTAATTTTTCACTTTGGATTAACACTTTTATCCAACTTTTATTAATCAAAACCACTTACAAACAACCTAAAATTTCTGAAAGTAATAACTTTAGCTTTGTACAACAGTTATTCTTCTGAATCAGCTGAATAATTTTTGTTGCCCAATGCTTGAACGTGAAAAATATCTCCTTTTAATTCAAACAGGAAAACTATATTGTATTTGAGAGTAGCCAGATGGCTATGGGTTTTCAGCTTAATCAAAGGTATCTTGGCAGTAATTACTTCCTGGTCATAATGAACCAAAAAACACGGGATGAAAATTTGAATAAAATCTAGTTGTAACAATAAGGGTATGCATTCAAATTTCTCACTTTTTATACTTCTTATTGCTCGATTAGATTTTAACATTTCATTAAAATCATTCAAAATGAAATAGCAATTGATTAAATATGGTGCATTGGATTTTTAATTTTGCACATTGTTCATGTCAGTAATAAAATTATTATTTTAATATACATGGGGTGTATTGATGTATATCAGGTTATCAAAAGGTTTTTGGCAATATGATCACTAGTTACCATATTTTGAGGTTAATGTGAGGTTTTTGTTTCTATCTACATCTTTTTTTGACTGAACCTATGGTAAAAAGATACAAAGAATCCATAGCACGGCTATAAAAAAGAGCACTAATACATACCGATAATTTATACATTGTGTATGTCATCAATGTAATTACTTTTTGTTACATATATTTAATCATTAAGTTTAATATTACCTAGATCTGGTGAAATTTTCAACAGCAACACACAAACTATGCATTACCATTGCAGGTCAACATAAGCATAGACTATTTCTGTGTATAACAAACTTGAACATAGCATTATACTTAAGATAATATTTATGAATTGAAATTACTGATTTAATGGTAGACCCATTATCTTGAGTCTTCATTGGTGTTAATTGGCAATTAAATATACATAATTAACAAACAATCAATCACAGAAATAGAAAATACCACAATCTAGGGTGTTTTCATGTATTCTACATTTCATATAGGTTAAAATATAACCACAACCAGATATGGCTGGTCTAAATACATGGAATATGGTTAGAATATGCAAAATATATTACAAGGCACACCTTATAAACATGCATTGCATAACTAGTACAGTGTACACATGATTTCCTTTGAAAACTCAAAAACAAAAAAAACTAATAATAGGTATTTGTTTAGTATTATTAAAATAAGATATAATTATATATAATTACAGACTTATCCAACAGTTAATCATGAAATTTCTCTAATGCAAAACCTTTGAAGCCAAACTTTATTAGAAAGGTATCTACCTTAGAGAACATTGAGGTCTATATACAATTAAAGAGGTGTTGAATTGTCAACACAAGACTTTGCAAGACAGTGATGCAAGTTCTTTTCTTGTCAGACCAAAACATTTTTTCCCAATGACTTCCTGTTTTCAAGACTCATTTCACAAAAAAAATCAAGACCTATGAAATTTCACTTAAAATTTGTGAGACCCTAATTTTTCAGCAAAAACAGTTTGCACAAAAGCAGTAAATACATTTTTGTACATGTTTTGTGTTAGATAAATAAAATTACAACAAACATCTTACTTTGTGAAAAATGTGGAAATTGCAACCAGCTGGATTCACAGTAATGTTAATTTTTCTCATTGACTCTGGCTTGCAATTTTAAACATTTTACAGCCATTTTTCAATGCCACCTTAAATTCTTTATAGGTAATGGTGTTACCCTCATGAAAAATAAACTCATTATGATTATTATATTTTGAACCATATCTTAGACCACCTTCAATGTGAAACAACATTGGTAAGATCTCTTACTTTTTATATTGATCAAAAGAACTCAACTGGATTATTAAAGATTTTCTAACAATAAATCTAAATTCCAAAGATTTTCAAATATGTTAAGTGCAAAAGCAGGTTTTATATGAATGGGAAACTGCACTCAGTGAAACAATAGCCTTGAAATCTGCCTGGATATGTTTTTCAAGATGTCTGTATTGTTGATATCTGTTAGTTTATCCCTCCTAAGTCTGTCAGCTATAAAATCTCCTGTAGGTTTACAATGATAACAATGTAATCATCAACTGTCAAGTATTTCATCACTAATTGCATCTAATCACTCTTAAATTAAACTATTTGAATGGAACAAAGATATCAAAGCACTCAAATAAACATATATAGTTTAATCACCGTAAAATGATTTTAGAAATTATTTGAATAGAATAAATGAGGCTTGCAACAGTCAGCTATGTTATTTCAGAGAGAAGAAGGCTAGGATAATAATAACATAAAATAATAAAATTTATGGAGCTTAAACTTTTTAATGGAACACAAAAGAGAAATGTACAAAACCTATTCTTATATAATATTCACACAAACAAAAGGGTAAATCCCTCAATAAGAGGGCTAGCAGCGTGGTGATCTCTTGACAAATCAGTTGCACCAAACCATCATTCCTGAATCAATATAATAAAAATAATATGCTTTGAAATTCTGTAAAGAAAAAATGGTGATTAAAAGCAAACTCAATTAGAAAATTCTGATATTGTATATTGGTTTTTCGTTGTCGCCTTTGTTTTCTTTGATCACTTGAGAATTAATTATAAAGTAGAATTTACAGCCATACTTGACATAACATACTGACAACAAAAAACACCAGTGCATCTCAGACTGAAAGTAATTCCTTTCCTTCTGTTGCTGAGTACTCTGATAAGATCTTAAGTTTGACTTCAATTCTTGGAGAAACAGCAATTAAGGATTGAGTGATAGTTTTAAACGGGTTACAATCTTAGGAACTAAGTGCCACTTTCCAATCAAGACCAGATGAAAATATACAAAAACAAATCATTTGCAATGAAAGAATTTTAAATTAAGCAGTAGTTATCATGGGAACAATTTTTACTATTTACTAGGTTGTCAGATATAAACAGACATAAATAAATCAAAGGCTGTTCCAGAATAAAGAAGCTTGCTTAATTTGGACTCATTAAGCGAGGAATCGTATTTATGTATATAAGACTGCCTAAGTAAATATGCTCTTAAAACACTCATATACAGAGTATGCAATGTCTGATCCTTGCATGTCCGTCAACAAATCCATGAAAACTTTAACACTGCATTCCAGGGATTCGCACTATCATTATAAGAAACAAAATCTGTCCTTTTATGTGGGTTAAAGAACAGAAAAATCTTAATCGTCTATTGATAAATTGGTGATTTTTGTCTTCAAAAGGAACGAGCAAATCATAAATGACAACATCAAATAATGCCACATTTGAAATGTACAAAAAAACATGTTAGATTGATTTCGGAAATTCAATCCATTGCATAGCTACGGCGTGAACGTCAATTTTGCTGTTTAGTAAAGGAGCTCTCGCTACAATCTTTCGACTCCAGGATTGAAAAGAGGATCTGTTGACTAAGTCTGGCAAGCAAAATAAAGATCAATAAGATCCACTTAAATCTTTCGAATATTTACAAATGAAATGCGGCGCGAGCAGCCGTTCACTACTCGTTGCTACTAGTGTTTGATCTTCTAACATCTGCCCATAGATGCAAAGATTATAGAAACTTAGAATTCAAAATCGACTTTTCGAATACCAAATTATTTCTCGAATGTCAAATTCTGGACAACCATGTTTACAAATGAGGATTATGATATGTTACGGAACGATGAACAGAAAAGTTCAGACTTGTTATCATTAAATGTACACTGGTTATTTTCGAGAAACATTCGGCATATTATTACCCATAAATTGAGCGAACCATGGGAGGTTTGTGTATGTGGGAAGCTGGCAGTTGGTGTTTTCCATATTTGCATGGTTTCAATTAGAACACAAGGTCAAACAAAGCCGTGGATAGAAATGAGATCTTGAAATTTGTACACGAGCATATAATCTTTCTGGTTGGTTTGTCATTCTCTATTCGATAAATCAAACAACAACAAATTTGAGACTTTTTGACAGAATCGCCAAGGTGATTATATTTTGGGTTGGTAATAGCCGATCCTTTCACGGCGGTAATACATTTCTTAGGCCGATCCAAAACAAGATTCAAATCATCCCGATCGCCTCGTAGAAAAAGACCCTTAATAAACGACTCGTTAGTCAAAAGGGCTTGCTATTCAGGATTCCAAAGTTGTGGTTGTACAGGCTTTCAATCAGTTCGCATATGTAAACATTTAGATCCATCTGTCAATGACAGAATATTTTTCTTTGATTTTTTATCATCCGTTCTTATAAAAGTTTAATACAGTGTCACCATATATTCTTTAGTCTCGAGGCATTTAGTCCATTCTAATAACAGCGATTTTGCCGTCATTATAGAAGAGAATATACACTTTAGGTCTGGCAAAATCGTCGAAGCCAAATCAAACACCCTTGAATGCGGTGAAGAGAAAACTACCATCGACCGATCCTTGCAGTGTCAATAACCATAAGAATAGCAAATACAAAATGATAAATGTTAGTGGGGTCATCTAAGTTTTATGGATTGGTAGACAGCAAGCTACATAGACTAACAGGTACAAATGACAGTGCGAACCTTTCCAAGCAACTTGGAAACGGCCATAAGATAGGTATCTCAGATAAATAATAAAATAAGAGCTGCAATATTCATAATAATACTAATAATAAGACAAGAAAGCTTTACGTACCCTACTTTGAATGCCCAGCGCTGGCAAGGAAGTTCGTCTTCTGTTGCTACTCAGACTGCTCGTTGAAGAAACGCTAGAGGATCTTCGTGTTCTCCGTATTATCGGCACCTTACTCTCCACCTCTACGGGGCCTTGAGCGAAAAACTCTTGAACACATCGCGATAACACAAGTCCAGCAAACGCTGAGAAATAAGCCAAGAAGGGTCGGAACCAGGAGTGAATTTCATAAAGCGTTATCCAACAAGAAATCCTTGCAATAGTCAACAAAATCAGAACGACACTTGCTGGAAGAAGCCTTAGCCGAGAGAAGGTCGCAGTAACCAAGCCAGCTAAAAGGAGAGTAAACAAAAAGCTCCCTCGCAGGATATCGGAGCCGTCGAAAAGTACTTGTGTGCAGAATTCTCCCACTGCACAAATTGGAAATATTACTAACGAAACACGACTATTACAATATTTTTGTATGAGGAGCTCAACCCAATAAAACACACACACTAGACATATCAGCGGTAAAAATGTTGTGATCATGCTTTGAAGAACCGAACATAACACCATTATCCATTTTTCAGGTACAGAAGCAAATATCAGCCATAAAAAGCATAAAATAATGAATCCACCGCCAGATTCTACGGGTCCAAACTTAAATTTCCCGTTCATAAAAGTCCACGGAACAACGGTAGTTCTGTCAAGTGATGGCACAGTTGTTGTAATATATCCATTGTATGGCTCACGTTCTTTCTCGCGAAGAACAGAGTCACGGCGAAAGCCGATGTCAGAAAGCCTTGCCATCGACAGCTAGAGATATTTTCGCCAGTATAATTGGAGCGTTCTTTGCTAAAAATTCAACATATTGGTAAAAGAAGCCTTTGGTTTGTGAGCAACCGCGAAGGATACACCACTCACTGCATCATGGGAGAACCAAGATGAGCCAATCAAAAGCTTCAATATATCATTGAAGAGAGTCGTGGTGTTCATCACTTTTACGGAATGACGTCATAGAAAAGGCTAAAAAGAATTATAGTTGGCCACGAAAAAAGCATACAGCTTTTTTCTTCGAGTGGATGAAAGAGCTATGGCCAGGGTTGGGCTTATTTGGTTAGTGTAAATTTCCTTGATAAGCCATAAGTATCGTTTCGCGGTAGTGAAATATGTGCTGAAATATATCGGTGGATAAATGATATGCGATGGTGTTTTTCATAAAATACAAAATGTAAAACTGTTTGCGTCCTGCTTCCGTTTAACGCTTTCTATTGTTGAAGATGTAAATAAGTAAGGTGATATCTAAAAAATCCTTTGTTCCTACCGATTAGCTTTTTTCATCTTCTCTGTGTGCTACGGAAGAAATCTTCTTCCTACGAGCCCAAGGTCCATCAATAGTACAACAAAAGGGCGCCTTTTCAATGTAATATATAGTAAATGCAGTATAAGGCCTTTGATCCTTTGCGAGGTTGTCCGTATTAAAATCCGACAATGAACACAAAACGGCCAAAAACATTAAATTCCACAGTTTGAAATAATCAATTGGTAATATGATTTCTTCAGTAGGAAAACCTTTCACGGAAAAATTGGAAATTTAGCTAATCTTGTTGCATATCACAGGCGGTTTTCTTTGTCACATAGTCCTTTGGCTGTCGTTGTTAATAGAGACAATGAAATTTAATTTGTTGGTGAGGAAATAGGGTATTCGACAAAGTTGCAGTGCGAAAAAATCGCAATATACGGTAAGCAGACATGGATGATTTTATTTGAAATAAAAACTGTGAAATTTACATCCCGATAAAACCAATAGCTTTGAAAAATAAAAAATCATTAACTGAATATTGATCGTATTATGATTTTACATTTATGACTGTCAAGCAATACCGTGTCTCCGTTTTGAATAACCTTGTTCTAGGATTATTTTTAAAATTCGAGAAAAAAAAATTACACCAATCTCGATGCTACGACAAATGTTCCGTGAAATGCATATAAGAAATTAAAACGATAAATTACTGTAAGGTAGCAATTTGGAGCGATCTTGTGCTTGATTGATCGTTTTCAAAACTCATCTTCAGTTATAACGAATTCGAACTGATAGCTTAGGAGATAAGTTATCTTTGAAGTCCTCCAGATATTTGTACTGATTAACTAACAATTTTGTAGCAGAGAGAATAATGTATCAAGGGAAACACCCCGTTATCCGTAACACCGCTGTACCGAATAATTGTTTGTACGTACGTATTTTCTGATTGTAACGATCGACAGTAATTTCATGATCATTGGTTGGCGGTTTTACCTGTAATTTCATAGCTACATAGCTAGAAATATCATAAAAAATGAGATCACTGAGTGAGTGGTGCCCATCAACAGCTCAAAAAAATCGTCTTATAAAGGTGTTCACCTTGATATTAGATGCAAGTATTGACAATGGGGATGGAGTCATTGAATCAACGCAATTAAAGTGAACTGAAAAAAATTAATATTTAGTCATGTTGGCGCTAGGGAAGGTGGCACTGAACACTTTATTTGCATAAAATAGATGCGCTCCGAGGTCGTCATGATAAAATTGAAGTTAAGCGAAGGCGGGAAGCTATCTACTTGCAATTTGTCGAATGATAATGATCCTGGTACGCACTTTCTCTCTTTTCTTTGAGCTGACAAATGAGGCACTGACGTGTTTGAAGTTTTTTCTTTCTTTCTGTATAGCAATAGCCATTCATTTTTTAGTCTTCCAATTCTCCGTCTATGGGGTCCAGACTTTATGTCACATTTTCCGACCTCTCCTTCCTGACTTTTCCAATCTGCATTCTGTGTGGTATAACTGGTGTCAGATTCTTTTTTTATTTATTTATTTTTCTATAAGAGAAAATTTGAATTTAAAAATTCTTTTAGTACCATATGCTAGCAATTTTTCTTCCGTTTTATAGCGGATCGCTAAAAGGAGGAAAAACGGTGCTTGGTAAGCGCAACCTCAGTGGCGTAGCTAGAATACCACCTACATACGCACTAACGCTTGTTTATTTATTTATTTCTATCTTTCTTTCTTTCCATCTTCACTTTCTTTCTTTTTATCTATTTATATATATTACTTTCTTTCTATCTTTCTTTCTTTCTTTCATTGTTTCTTTTATCGATCCTTTCTTCCTTTCTTTCTTTCTTTCCTGAGGGTCTGTATGGGGTTAACTGACACTGAACTAACAAATGGCCCAAAATTTAACCGACAACCAACGAATGCCTTAAAACTTAAATGACAACTGACATTTGTGTAACCTATTTTTAACTGACAATTCAACCAAAATCGGAAAAAATAGTCGTTTTTCTCATAACCCATCTTTCCCAGGGACAGTTGTCATGCGACAAAGTTCAAGTGGATGTCAAATTGCTAAATTTTGATCGTAAAACTGGCTTAGAAAGAAAAAATACCATAACAAATAAATAAAGGGCCTTTGTTAATCATTAATTTCCATTTAACTGACAACTGACAAAACGGCCAAAATTTAACTGACAACTGACATTTGTATCCCCCATCCAGACCCTCTTTCATTCTTTCTTTCTTTCTTTCAGTCAGTCAATCAATCAATCAATCAATCAATCAATCAATGATCAATCAATCAATCAATCAATCTCAAACAAGCATTTATTTATATCAGTGAAGTTCTATAATTATAAGCGCTGTTCTTTCTACCCGCTTTCTTTCTTTCTTTCTTTCTTTCTTTCTTTCTTTCTTTCTTTCTGCCTTTCTTTCTTTTCTTTCTTTCTATCTTCCTTTCTTTCTATCTTTCTTCCTTCCTTTCTTTCTTTCTATCTTCCTCTCTTTCTTTCTTTCTTTCTTTCTTTCTTTCTTTCTTTCTTTCTTTCTTTCTTCTTTCCTTCCTTTGTTCCTTTCGCCTGCGATGCCGGTGTTCGCTGTTTATTTATTCACGATCCCATGGGCCTTAGCATCAATCCCACAATACATTGGGGTCTTGGTCTTGCTGCTTGCCACGCGGTCGAGGCTGTCGTTTCTTGTTGTTTTAGAGCGAGGCTGAGGTCGTCGTGTGAATCTTTATTTTTAGCTGAAATTGTCCTCGCTTTCAAGCGTAAACCCAGGGAAAAGCCTTATCAGCAAATTAACCGGCATTTGAGCACTAAAACTGTGCCACAGGACGGCATTACGATCGGCTATGACTGAAAACGCCTCCGAGCCATTGAACTCAGTGGCTTTGCCACAGCAGATAATCACTCACAACGAACCAGACCAAGTAACAACAACTATGGCTTCAAATACTATTACTACCACTATAGAAAACCTACCAGAAACTGCTGAAACTTTAACCAGCATCAGATCTGAGACTATTTCTCCAGGAATTCCCACAAATGTGGATTCTGTGAGTGGCAGTGATACGATTTCTGTTAGCACCCAAGTCAACATTCTGCCTGATCACCAACCCGAAACAACGGAATTTACAAGTCAATCCATGCTACAAACTTCTACGGGGCATGTTATGGGGGATAAAAATATCGTTCAAGACTCTGAAGCCGTTAGTCTACCACAGAACACCATAACAATGGCTGCAGAGGGGGCTATTGTTAGTAGCACTACTGGAGAACTTATAGAAATTTTACCTGTTTCAACGCTTTCAACAATTTCTTCTCTTCCAGCCATCAACTCTAATTTACCACCTTGGGCTGCAAGACTTCGCGACTGTGAGCTCATTGGTGACTCGTACAGAGGTTATGTTACAAATGAAGTTGAGTTAGACCTTATTTTGACTCTGCATAAACAGCACACGAATAGCTGTTGGGGGACAAGACAATCGCCGTCGTCAGCCAAGCCATCTATTAGACTGATGTGGAAGTCACAGTATGTACCCTACGATGGTATCCCATTTCTAAATACGGGTAAGTGAGTGCATAGTTAATGCTTTTCCCCTGAGGGGAGAGCAGCACAATTACAATGTAGGTTGTATTGTTATTTAAATGAAGTGAAACAAGTTTATACAGGTCATGGAAAACCTTGAAAGTCAAGGACATTCTTCATTTTCCAGGCATAAAAAGTCTTTGAATAATTATTATGTGTGGGGGTCATGAAAAAAATTTTTTTTTTGGATTGCTGGCGAGTTAACAAGCATTTGGCTTACAAATCAGTCCCATTTTTAGCAAAATTGTTACCAAGGCAGAACTTAGGTTTAAATGACTAGTAGTACAAAATTTGATGATAACCAGATATCTCACAATGCAAGACCTGGTTTGATGGGCCAGGAATGCAAATGAGAATGACAGGTGATGAAAAGGGGGGAAATTTACCAAGAAACAGCTTTGATGATTCTATGCTGGCCTTGGAAAAGGTCATTGAAAATCAGAAAAATTTGAATTAAAGAAATTCAGTACAAACCCTGAGATTCCAGAGATTAGGGTACAATGTACAGTGAGAATCGTTTATTCCCCCTATTTTATTCAAGCATGTATAAAATGTTTACCTCGTTTAAAAATGACAAATGGTAGGCTGCCATTGTGAAATTTGGATGCAAACTTATTACTAGTCAATCAGTATGCAAATTATACATGTACATGTATGTAACTGTTTCAAAAAAACATTGATGTTGGTCACTCTGAATCTTAAACAAAACAATTGCTTTCATGTTTGTTGACTGAAATATCAAAAAAATATAATTCTAACTCAAGCCTTACAACTGATATTCCAGTATTACAGCAAACTGCATCATTGGGCTTCATATATATGTCAAAATTTCCAGCTAGTTTTAAATGCCAGATTCAGATTTCTGACCATCAATGTTTTTTGAAATAGGTATATATTTGGGATCTTATGATTTGTCTAGGAGTATGAGTGCAAATTTGTCTCATGCTTCGACCCATGTGCACACCTGTACAGTAACCAAGGTTTAACTGCCTAAGAAAAATCCTTGGCAGCCCCAAAGTTAAAAATCAGAAGCTTAGCCATTTTGTTCATGCAGGCTCCTAGAACAAAAAATATGGCTGCCGAAGCTCAATATGTAAGGTGGCAGCTTGGATACCAGGGAACCGTCAGGCAGCAGCCTTGAAAACAGTGGAAACATTGCCGTAATCATTGCCTATTATTGTATAGTAACATAAATACAGTATGTTATAATATTATTAACTGTAATGACAACTATAGGAAGACGTGCTACTGTCATGGAATGCCAGTATGGACCACGTCGTAAAGGAAGCACAAATAAGAAATCCACAGATTTTGATACTCAAGGAAATCCCTTAAAAAAGGCTCACAGACCAACTTGTCCAGCAAGGATTTATATCAAGAAAGTCAGAAAGTTTCCAGAGTATAGGATAGACCCTTGCCTTAATCTTGAGGGGAAGAATGTTCGTCAGGCACAAGAGAGAGCATTGACACATTTAAGGCTTGCTGGTGTGGAATCAGGTGGAGAAGAAAGGTTAGTAGTAGGTTATTACAAATTATTACTCTGTATAATTGTATTGAATACCTGTATTCTAGAATGGTAACAGCCTGAAATGATTTATAAGTATCATGCAAGTCAAGTCTGGCTATCAAAATGCTGGTTGCCACAGCAATAAATTGTCAGTAGTAATATGAGGTTAAATGCAATTTAAGCTATTCTCATGTTACCATTGACCTTCGAAATGCTAAAGCAAGCGTGCTGTGGTTTATGCTACTTGCATTTACTAGCCGCTACTTGCTAGTTTCACCACTGCTTGTGTTGGAAGCCCCACCCACCCATCCCTATGGTAAGTATAGGTGAGTATTCCACTGACTTGTCAGTTTGACAGGTGCTCGGTGGGTCGAGACAGGGTTGCCATGGTTACTGCAACATTGTAGCCAGGCCCCACTTGTAGCCGAGCACCTACGCCAAACTCACCTGTGGGTGATGAGTTCACTCACCTGCATGGTTGTCTGTATACATGTTACATCACCATAGTTCACTAAGGCCTCCATGTGTCACTTGCATGACTCCACCTAATTATGGCCTGCAATTTTAAAAGAGGTATATGGATCCATTCAAGGAATTCAATAGACCCATATCACACAAGTGTGAGATTATAAATTATTTGATTTATCGGAAAAAGGAATTCACTATCAATTTCATCACACTGATATTAGTAAAATTTTTGCAATTTTTGGGGGAGATTGCTCTTAAATTGACAAAGATATGAATTTTTAAAACTTAGCATTTTTACAAAGAAATGTATGGTGGATGGGCATCACATGCATGGCAAGGCTCGTTATCATGCTAAACACATACAGATTACTAATATCAATGTGATGAATTTGATAGTGAATTCGTTTTTTCAATAAATAGAATATTTTATATTGTCACATTAGCGTGAAAAGGGTCTATATGACTGTATGTACAATACATTCAGAAAGTTTTTCATGCCACAATCACTTTTGTGGTCATGCCACAATCACTTTTGTGGCAATTTTTCAATATTTTGGCAATATTTGGTTTAGGCTTCTGAAATATTATTTAGGCAATATGTAAATTGAACCAAAATATAACTTGATTGATTCGATCTGATATTTTGATTGTCCAAACTTGGAGCCAAAGATTATTTCAATTAACTGATATTTTGGACAAGTGAAACTTAGAGCAATTTTCATACCACTGAGAAAACTGCAGTGGTTACAGTATAGCATGATAAGTTTCAGTTTTAATTTAATTTATTTTCCCATTCATACAAAAAATTGTTCTACACCCTATATATATAATTAACAATCTTTGATCTGAACACCCATGAAATGAAGTTGTTGCTGATATGCACAAGTGATTGTTACAGCTATTTAAAGTTGTATTTGCATTGTGACCTCTAACGTCAGCAAGGTTTTTGTGTTTTCTGATCCATCTGTCATTCTTGGGGGTGGAGCTCCCACATCATGCAGTGATTGGTTGATTTGAAATAAGCTCCACCCCCAAACTGATTAACGGACCAGAAAAACCCAATTTCAAACCAAAATGTGTAATTTGCTGGTCGTTACATGTATGTGATGATTTTGGCTGTAAGTAATGAAAACATTTGTTTTTGAAAGTTTCCATAACAAATGATGATGAAAAGGATAATATTTGTCTTATCAGGTTTTATGTCCAACTTCCCCTACCAATTGCCCATGAATACCATGATATGGAAGACATTACCTTGACAGCAAGTCCAGAAAACAGAGGACAACGACTTAACCAACAAGTTGCTGATAAAATCCATGAGTTTGTAGCAAGGGGATTGACAGGTGTCTATACAATCAAGCATTGCTTAAAAGAATTTGTAGAGAAAGAGCTCTATGTTGGACAAGATGCCCCTCCAAGGCATAACAAGGCTTTCTTTCCTACAATTATTGATTTGCAGAACCATATACATGAAGCACAGGGTGCTTTAGCATCAGGACAGCTATTACCCCTACCCCCTGTGAGTATGGTTGTAATTATACTGTGACACAGTCTATTATCATATATGACCAGCTGTATTTGGCCCTGAGCGCACTTTTAAGAAAACCTTCATAAATAGTCACTTGACAGGGTACATACAGATTTCGAAGGTGGTCCAGAAAATCTAGTATTTGGGAAATGGTCCTGCAAGCACTTTCAAAAACCTAAATAAAATGATCAAAAAGGGTCATATCAGTGATAATATGCTTATTGACTGAGTTAGGTTGGGCTGTATGGATTGGAAAATACTTGGCTCTCATTCTGTATGGACCTAGTTGCTGTTGGTCTATATGGCATTGACCTGGAGCCAAATATTCTCCCATCCTCAACTCCCACTCAGTCAATAATAAGTACATGTAGCAGGGTTCCCAGCTGATTTATTTTCTTGTGAAATGTGATTTAAGGTTTTATTTAGTCATGATTCATGATTCCTAAGTCAAATTTTTTTGCGTGCACATAAAACCAAGTTTTTAATTAATTTGACTTGCAACAAGGCTAAATATTTCTGTGTGAATGAATTTTGCAAAAGGGTAAAGGGGGCCCTATTTTATGTAACTGTGACAACACTAGGACATGAAAGAGAAAACTTTTAAAGGGCCACTTGGATGAAAATTGGTTATATTCGAAACCGATTAAAACTGATTATTTCTATCTGAAGATGAACATAGCTGAATAACTAGGCCATCATCGTTTGAGTTTTGCGATAAATGTCCCTCATTATAGAGAAATTATCATTCAAAATCTTAAAGAACAATAGGGTTGTATGTATGACGTCATACATACACAATTTGAAAGCTTGAATACTTGACAGTTTCTACCTGTTTCTTTTGAATACAAAGAAAATGTTGCTTCATGGTGACTATTGGATTCATTAAGCAAAAATTAAGTAATGTTTTAAGCCATTCTTTAATTTTCATGGATTTTCGTCCAAGTAGCACTTTAACCAAGCAGCAAAAAGCTGACATGATTGCTGCACCATGGTTGGCTGCACACTACGTTATACCGTAGTGAAAAAGCCTGTACATGTACTTTGATTTAGTTCGCCATGCCTAAAGGACAGGACAGATTGTGTCACAGCATTATTTTGTCACAGTTATAATCTGATCTGAGATTTAAGAGAGTGAACTGATGTACGGTATTCCTTTCAATCCAGCATTAGATTTTCTTGGATTTTCAATAATTTTAGGTGTTTGTCTTGTTGCTGAAATGCCTAAGTTTTAGGTAAAGCACTGATGAAGGGAGAGGGAACAAGCATGTACTATTTACCCTCTCAAAGACTTTTAATAGTTTCATTAGACTGAACTGTTCTAATGCTGAAACAAAAATTGTCTCACCAGCTCAATGATCCACCAATTATACCCTCACCTAATAAAGAAAGAGTCCGCAAAAGAAAGCATCCTTCCAAACATTCTCAGACTTCACAGACCATCCAAAGACTGCAGACAGCAGAAGCAGTGGCAAGTATTCAGGATATAGACCAAGAGCACTCATCAGATGTGAGTAGAATTATTGAATATAGATCTGAGCCATCCATCATCTTGAATGAATGAGTGAATGAATGAATGAACAAATACATGACTGAGTAAGCGAGTGAATGGTGCTTTGCAAATCAATTAAAAGTTATCAAAGAAAGAAATTTAAAATGACTAGCAGTGAGCTAAAAATTCAGGATAAGATATGTGAAGATTTTGAGATCGCAAATCAATTTTGATTTGACATACACTAACTGCAGATGTCTGGCAGCAGAAGTGAAAAGAACATTTTTTGACTGACTAAATTATTTTCTTTCCTGATTGTTGAATGTTTCTTTGTGGTACATGACTAGTAGTTGCATACAGTAGAGCGGATTTCATATGAGTGTGAAACGGACCGCGCTGTGGTGCCATGACCGTGTGGTACCGTTGTCACAGTCATACGAAATCTATTCTATAGTTACAGTAATTACATGACTGTATTGGTTACAGGTTAGAGATGGGACTAAAACAGAAAATGATGAAAATCTTCAAGAGCATCTTGCACAGTTTACTGATTCTGAAGGCCAACCACTTGTTATCACTCATGGACAACCAGACTCTACCAAAAATGGTAAGTACATGATACTGTAGCTAGGAAGTAAGGGTTTCTTAGAAGGTTTCTATGTGTGGTCTCCTTTGCCGTCATTCTTAGTCATCACACAGTGCTCCACCAAGAATGGCTGGGAAGAAGACTCATGTGTGTGTGTGTGTGTGTGTGTCCAACCTCTTGAGAAAATTTCATGTGATTTTTACTTTTTGACATTTGCTATGCATTTTGACATTTTGATCGATTGGCCAATGTTTTTGTGTTATTCTCTGTAAATATTGAGAGATGGCAATGGTAGCATTATATAACAAAGAATTTCTTTGCGATCAAACAAAATATATCAAGAGACCATAATACTAAGAGAGTGAAACTCAGTATTGATGTCTATGCATTATGTATGCAGTGGCTAAGGCTGTTTTTACTCATTTCACCATTGCCTGCACAAGTCTCAAATGCTGAAAACAAATGGTCCCATCCATGCACGAAAAATCAAATTCTATTGTTTGAAGGGGGGACCCTTTTTTTTGTCTCACCTGCTGTGATGGTGAATTTCCAGAGCGATTTTGATCTGCATGACCAGTGATTGGAATCACCAATATCTGACATGTCAGATACTGACGATCGAATTCGCTGGTGATTGATGACAATCAAATTTCACTCCAACAAGGATACAAAATTGCTAAGTGTGTTGTTGGCTTTTAAAAGTGTGAGGATTGCAGACCAAGATCATATGTACATATGTACTGTACATGCACCTTTAGAACTGGGTCAACAGTTGAGGCTGCATTTAATTTCTTGTTCCCAATTGTATTTTCCCAGGTCAAGTAGTTATTGTGGTCACTTCAAATAATGTCTTCACAAGTCAAGAAACTGAACCACCCACATCATTCCCATTAACAACTCTTCCTTCATCGCAAATCACCAACATTCCTTCATCCTCCTTTGGTACCCTATCTACTGGTAGTCAAGCTGTACTCATAGCCCAACAAGGAGAGAATGGCCAGTTCCTTGCACAGTCTCAATCTGGAAACATCTTGACAGTCATGAATTCGGCATTACAGGGTCTTGCAACTAACCAGAGAGTGGTACTACGAATGATGCCAGCTAATCATAGTAACCTGCACCCTGCTACAACTGATGACTCTCAAACAGAGAATTCTGGTAAATCTAGAGTAGATGATTTCATATGAGTGGGAACTTACCATGCCATACTGTGACTGTGTCATGCAGTGCCGTGTTGTCTATAAAAACATTTGAAATTCCTGCCATAACCATGGCATGACTGTGTGGTGCTGTTTTCACGGTCATATGAAATCTACATACTTCATAACACACTTTAATAGGACAGTTTTGAGAAAACTGAAGGGTCATAGCATTGCATGGTTACAGCAGAAATTTTGAATGTTTTTATGTA
Source organism: Telmatactis stephensoni (assembly GCA_029948255.1). NCBI lineage: Eukaryota > Metazoa > Cnidaria > Anthozoa > Actiniaria > Isophelliidae > Telmatactis > Telmatactis stephensoni. Next base: position 77,282 of record JALIZF010001622.1, on the reverse strand, counting down.
GCAGATTTTGTATGACTGTGAAATAGACTGTGCCCATGGTGTGACTACTGTATGTCAGTGCCGTGTTGACTATACTACTAAAATCACTTGACTGTTAGCATGGCCAATCGATCAATTGATCGTGTTTTGAATTTCGGTTGACTCACGTGACCATTTGGAGTGCTTCAACTGGTGACGTTTCATCAAAGAACAATAGCAAGAAGCAAAATGTCACCAGTTAGAGCTCTCCAAATGGTCACATGAGTCAACCAAAATTCAAAACACGATCAATTGATTGATTGGCCATGCTAACAGTCAAGTGATTTCGGTAGTAAAAACATTTAAAATTCCTTCCATAACCATGCCATGCTGTGAATGTGCTGTTATCGCAGTCATGCAAAAAGTGCTCTAGATATTATGCCACTGATACAGTCACAGCATGGAGCAATCAATACAAAAAAAAATGAATTTCCAACAAGTGACATTAAAATGTGACCATAAGCAGCTTTGTGGGGTGGGGGAGGGGTTTCATTCAGCACAGGAGCTCATGCCCCAAATCAAATTTCAGCAGATGGCACCTACATTCATCCTCTGACCTCACGCTGGAAGATTTCGTTGCCAGTTTTAACTGAGAACCCTGCTATTATTATTTATAAATCATTAATACAATATAATTACTTCTCAAATATTTCAGCCCCAGAGCACCTGCTAGCAAGTCAGGCAGCAGTAGAAGCTGTATTAAATGCTGCCACAACAGTGGACACTACCACTGGTCAACAAAGACAAGAAGCAACAGACATCAATGATGGTGAACCTGTTATGAAACGACAGGCTATTCGCATAGACTTGTCTTCTCTTGTCAAAGAAGCTGGGTTTGACAGTCATCAAGTGCAGGTATGCAGTGCCTTACCAATATTTCTAGGGTGGTGGTGGGGAATATCCTGGATAAGAGGACTGGACTCAGGGATAACAGGAGTGGACTCAGGGAGAGGGGGGGGGGTAGATTGGGTGGCTCAACATCCCCCACTCCCCTCCCCCCCAATTTTGCAGCAAAATTAATAAAACTTTTAAATCTTCCCCCATAAAGCAGTGTAATATTGCAACCTTTTTTGCAACATATCCCAGTAGCCACTCCCATTCAACATTTCTGGATCCTTCCTTGGGAAAATGGATGTTAACCCCTCAATGTCAATCCAGGCTAGCCTATTTTATTTAGGGCCTCTTTTATTTAGGGAGTAAGAGTGATTGGCATGTACACGTACATGAAATTAATGTGCAAAAGATTGTTTGTTGTCAACTTGACTCTCAGCATTATCATCATCATCATCATCATCATCCTCTTCTCCCTTGTCCAGCTGGTGCCAGGTCGGGGTTCGGTATCAGCCTTGTCCATTTTTCTCGATCGTGAGCCTCTTCTTCTGTTAGTCTCAGTGCCTCTAAATCTTGTCTTACATTTTCCATCCAGTGTTTTCTTGGTTGCAGGTCCTCTTCACCTCATTACAATCACTCATCCTTACTAGGTGGCCATACCTCTTCATATGTGCGACTCTAACTTTGTTCAGTATGCTGTCGACACCCAGTTCACAGCATATCCTTTCACTTCTTTGCTTGTCCTTCAACTTTGTTGTCAACATTGTCAACTTTTTTGTCAACTTCAACTTTGTTGACAACTTGACTCTAATTTCTGTAAGTCATTGTAGATCTAAATGGCCATAGTGTAGGGCACTGATGGAGGAAGAAAGTAGAGGGAGCATGCCATCATCCCTTAAAGATCTCGCTGTTTATCAGGACAGCATAAACAGGAGACTGAGACATATTTATCATGTGTGTTAGAGGTTGCCTGGCCACATTCTAGTTTCAGACTGCCAGTCATTGAGACATGTATATCAACCTGTGCTAAAAATGTTTTAAGATACTTTTGCCATGCATTGACTTTTAGCATATGCTGACAGAGTTCAAAGCTACTTGTAGTTCAAAAAATACCTCAAATGTTGGGCCGCACATCAAATTTGACTGCCAAAGGTTTTAATCATGGAGTCTCCTGGTCATTAGCTTATTAGCTCCTCCGAGCTACTCTGTAAATTCGAGCTAGATAAGTCATGCTCTCTTGTGTTTATTATGTACAGTATTTGTATCTCACCTTTGTAATGAGCGTTCACTAGGATTTTCCTTCATCATCATCATCATCATCATCATCATCATCATCTTTATTTGTATACCATTTGTATACATCACTTATAAATATAGAAATTGTAAAATTGCAATCAGGATCCATAATAACGTTTTTCTTTCAGGTTTGTCTCTGTTTTTTTCTTTAATAACTAATTATTAAAAGAAAAAACTAGAGACAAAACAAACCTGAAAGAAAAACGTTACTGTGAATATATTTGATTCCTCTGGCAAATTTTCATTACCTAGTCATGCACATAATTGTACAATAGGTAACATTCAGTCTACTTGCATTAACTTTTATTCGATTGCTTGTAGGTCACAGGTGTTGATATGAACACAGGCGACAATACACACACCACCATCCTACCCCATTCAGATGGTATATCTACCCAACAGCTAAACTCACAAGACTACACCGATAATGGTACAGACGACTCTCTTGTGGAGTTCACTTATCGAAACACTGCTAACACCAAACAAACCAACCAGACGGTTACTGTGCAGGTACATGGTTTAGAAACAACAAACTCAGACGAGCCTAGCGACCAACAAACAGTAATGGACGATGTGGAGGCTTATAATGTCTTGGATAGTAATCAATCTAGCCATTTACACCATGGCACTGTTGATGCACGAGATATTCACCCCATTTCCATGGAAACAGATTTAATCAGGAACTTCCAAGTGTCCAAATTTACAAATGCATCTGGAGAAAGCGAGTGTTCTGTGATGCATGTTGCGAGCGATGTACAGTCCATGGTGCAGTCTACCCCTAGTAGTAATAATGAGGAACATTTAAATTCGGATATAGTTCTGGCTACAGATGAGAGTGATGTGACATCTTATCAAACAAATCAAAGCACTGGTTCAAATATTGAGCAAAATGTAGAACTGAATGCTAGTCAGTGTGCAAAGGAACTTGGAGGCGCGGACTGAACAGGCCAATCGCAATTCACGAAATTCAAAAATAATTGGGCGTTGCCCTGTCCCTTTGTCAATGTTTCACGAAATTTTAATGCTGACTTAGGGGGTGTTTGCATGGCACTAGGATCATCCCAGCACTAGGATCTTCCAGCAGGCGAATCATCGTACCTGCTATACATTTACTACATTCTGTTTCGCCTGCTAGGATGATCCTAGTGCTAGGATGATCCTAGTGTCATGTAAACACCCCCTCAGTTATATTCATATCCAACTAATCATAATTAATTCTAAGGCCTTGGACACGCGATGCAACTTTCCCTGTAATTTTTCACTGTAATGTTACGTGTATCCACCTCTGCAAAAGTTACGCGCAATGTTGTGATTTGCGTAGTTGCGCACAACTGTTTTCGGATTAAAATCTACCTCTATAACTGTTGTGAGCAACTGTTTTCGAAGTACAATCGAATTCTGCTTCTACAACGGTTACGCAGAATTGTTTTTTAAAGTAAATTCTACCTCTATAAGTGTTGCGAGCAACTGTTTTCGAAGTACAATCGAATTCTACTTCTACAACTGTTGAGCGCAACTACTAAGGGGTGGACACACAATACAATTGTTTTTTTAACTGGCCATGGTAGACACACGATGTAACGTATTTGTACCTTTATTAAAGATAGCAAGTAAACAGCACCGTAATTGTAATTCACAAATTTAAAAACTGATTAATAATTTGGGACGCTTTTTTCAACGAATATTTTCTTTGTAAATGTTTTCATACTGAAATAAAATTAGAACGAAATTTTTTCTTGAATGCGAGAATTTATTGATGAATCAAATCTTATGGACTACAGTAGAACCCCGCAGCCATCCATAGTATAATGGCGGTCCGAGCAGCCCGGGGGGGGGACTCCTATATATAAGAGGACGGGGATGCTCGTCGGAAATTTTGAAAATGACCCTAAAAGGTACCTGAGTGGGAGTGGCAACAATTCATTTCTACCCCTAAAAGGTACCAATTCAAAAATAATAATAAAGAATTAAAGTAATGAAACACTTTGTTATCGATGTGCTTTGAAGATTCAATTCAGATCAACGAAATCGTATTATCTATGCGAGTAAAAATAATTAAGACGCACCTTAAAAGGCGCGAACCTTTGTATAAACGACACTTTTAGTCTAAGACGTGCCTTTTCGAGCTTTATCGAGGAACAGCTCAGAGCGCTGCCCCTCGAGAAGGCGCCTCTTAATAGCCCACTTGATATTCTGGCTGAGTGATCACACAAAGCAAATTCAAGACGAGGCTCCGGGGAAACAATGGGTAATCCTAATATATTCTTTTGTTTCCCTAAAGCCTCGTCTTGAATTGCTTTGTGCGTGATCACTCAATTCAACCCATATATTGAAAGTGGACTTTATTAGACTAAGAGTGCTTTCCATTTATAGTGGAACCAACCGGCCAGAACGGACTGGTTTCATAGGATTGATTCCAGCCAGAGCTAGGAATTGACATGTACCATTTAAGAACTAGCCGTTCTGGCCGGTTGGTTCCAGTAAATGCAAAAAACAACAACTAAAAGTGCCGTTTATACGGAGAGCTAACTTAATTTCTAACTTTTATAGTAAAAATTGCTACATGATATATATGTCAAACATGGATGATTACTGATATGGCCACTATATTCATTTTTGATATATAATATAACCATCGATGAAATATCTATTTTTCGCTTTTCCTAAAAAGTAATATCTTCACGTGTTAAGATAACACTATTGGTAAGAATTCTTAGAAATTACACTTTCAGTATAGTAAAAATCCACCAAAATTGTATTTCACCGATGATTACATGCCGCGATGGAGATACACTTGTATGTTTTCGAGTGGAGAATATCTTACTCGTTCGTTGCGCTCACGTATAAGATATCAGTTTAAGCTTCACGTACACCGGAAACGGCATACGGCGAGAGATATTTTCGCATCTGGGCTTTGCCGTTCAACGCGAAAGTGAGTTATTAGAGACCTTTAGTTTTACGTAAACGGGAAACGGCAGACAGCGAAGAGGATCACGTGACCTGCTTTTATCGCATCTGACATTTACATTCCAATTCAAAGGTCAGTCATTTTGCGTTTGCCGTAAACGCGGAAAGTCATGCTCACGTTTAAGCGTGAAACGTGCGTCGTCAGGCGCGAAAAAAGCGGGTCACGTGATCCTCTCCTCGGTCTGCGGTTTCACGTTTACGTGGAGCTAAAGGTCTCATTCGCATTTGCCTTAAACGCGAAAGGTCACGCTCACGTTTAACATATGCTACTAAACGCATGACGGCAGGTCCTCTTTGCCGTCTGCTGTTTCCCGTGAACGCGTGAAGCTTAACTGCTCGGGAGGGGGACACTCCCAGGCATTTTGTACGGGGATGCCCACACTCTCGACCCCTTATCCTTTAATATACCAAATTTCGGCAAAAAGGTACCCTTTTAATACACCTTTGATGAAAAAATTAAGGTACCTCTTTAATATGCCTTGTAGCTTTCTTTATACCTTTGCTATTAACGGCCAATTCTTTATTTTGAAAAACCATTTCTAAGGCCGCTATATGTACACGAGCGTTCGGCTGGAATGGTAGTTTTCGCAAATTCCCTAACCTTTTCTATATCTCTGGCTTCTAAAAGGTACACCCTTTCGGATCGACGGAGCATCCCCGTATAGAAAATGTGAGAAATCCCCCCCTCCCCCCACAAGCTCAAGCTACAGTTTGCTGTCGACTAAGTTTGAGGTTTCAAGTTTCATCTCACAGCCATCAGTGTCTTTGGAGGCGACGGTTCGTGAAGGTGGGACGGGCGTGGTCAGATATCGTACACGCTACAAAAATGGAAATTTCATGACAATTAAATTACCGGGATATCATTTATCACCTCTATTGTGCGCGAAATTTATTATCACAAGACACAGAATAGATTTCATGAATAAACTCGCGGCAAAGAGAGTGAGGGCTTGCAGTGATAGTGTCATCAGTCTTTGTATTGTGTATCAAAATTAATATTCGATTTTTGGTGTGTATACTGAATACAGCAGTTTTTTCGTATGACTAAGCATGCGTGAAACACCGTGCACGTACGTGTCAGTGTCGTGATGTCTATAAAAACATTTGAAATTCCTGCCATAACTGCGCTGTGATTGTGCTGTTTTCACAGTCATACGAAACCTGCTCTAATCTCGAATGTTTTTATAGACATCACTGTACGTACTGACGGTACTGACGGTATTAGGGAGTTTAAAGACTTTAAGGGCCTGATTATATGATCATATAATCAGGCCCTAAGATTGTACGACGGCAACGTCGTCGACGACAGTAGCAAACAATGAGATTAATCAAAATGAAAGAATAAAGCTGACACGTGGAATGTTTAGTATAAATAACGTAGATTTCAACCGTCCCCGGCCAATTTACAACGGCAAATTTATCTCGAAAGTTTCACGCTGTATCGACAAAAGAAAGTCCAGCATTTTTTCTTTCACAATAAACTATGTATATGCTATGTACTATTCATCGTATGTTGCAATTGTATGGGATAACTAGTGCAAATTCAACTACTAACGAATGTAAGAAAGCATAGAGCCACGTCGTCGTGACCGTCATCGACGTTCCCGTCGTACCATCTTGATTCACGGTACCGTGTAGCCGGCGAGATCTCTTCACTTTTTTTCCCTCCGCCCCCAAAACCGCAGACCGCCAGCAACCGGCAGGCTAGATACCATGCCTTTTTCACAGCCACCGCATGAATCCTGCTCCAATCTCGAATGACATCACTGTACTGACACGGTCACAGCACGGCACGTTTCATTTTACACTCACATATGAAAACAATAATTATTCGGAAAGAGAAGCATGTTCGCAAAATTATTACCGGTATCTTATGCGTGAATGTCTCCCCATTTTAATGTGCCCCCCCATGGTTTTAATTACGCATGCATAAACATTACTGCACATGCGTTTACACACACGCTTTGACAAACTGTCCCCCATCGATCGGTGCATGAAAGTCTCTCGTAAATGATCGAACATCGTACAAAATCAGTGTGATAATATCATTTTGGAACCAGATATCTATTATCGACACAGCGACCCCAGGGGACAGTTTGAAATTGGGGGGTGGAGGGGAGGAGAGGGGGAGGGGAACGCTTACGCATATTGCACCGGCCAAAGCCTGGCACCAGCACCCAGGGTAAGAAATATCTGCCTCATATGCCAAGATGATAAGCATTTCCGCGGTAAAAAGTAGCATTTGTAGAAAGCAAAAATTGAAATCCAGCAGTTGACTTACTTCGATGATTCCCCCTTTAGCTTTGATGATCTGGATAATAGCATAGCCAGGTATACATATGATAGAGGTCATGGCCATACACCACCCGATAACCTCACCCCATACCGGAAAGTGATATGTCTTGTTGTAAACCAGTGGTTTGTACGTAACGAGGGTGGAGAAAAAAATGGCCTGAAATTAAAAACGTATAATAATAGCTATATAGAAATGAAATGAATACGACTTTAGGCGGTGTTACACGAGACGATTTTTAACGACGATTTTCCGCGCAACGTTGCAACAACTTGCTATATTTTGCGTTGCGAGTTTCTGACTTGGATTCAAATACTCGCAAATGCGTTGCCGAAGCGAAAATTGCATGAAAAATCGTTCCAAGTGTCATGTTACACGAGAAAGATTTTTAACGCAACGCCGTTGCGCTGAAAATCGTCGTTAAAAATCGTCTCGTGTAACACCGCCTTTTGGTTAAATTCGATGAATTTGTCCATTAATGTTTCTTTTTCTTTCAGGGAAATTCAAATATGTTTTGGCCTTCTATAGTATTTTGTCTGTCCGCACACAAAGGGGGGGGGGGGGGGGGGGGATTTGGAGGCACTCCATAAATATCGTATGTCATTACACAGGGGCCCCGTATTTAGGGGAGGGGTGCAGCTGGTGCGCACCCCCTCCTGAGACGACTTTGAGTCCTTGTCTTCACGGTAGTTTTCCAAAATACCCTGTGGATCGTTTGGTTTCTGAGTCTATAACGCAGTTCCCCAGCTAGATAATCCTGGACCCGCTCCTGTCACTGTTTCTAAATGGCATCAGGACGTATTTCAAAAGACTTACCAAACAAAACAGGGGGGTCATGACCGCCCAACACCACTTTAACCAAGGATTGATACGAAATCCAAGCATTTCTTTCATGTTCTTATAGAACTTTTCAGGACCTTAACATCAGAAAGAAATTGATATATTAGGATGGATAGATGGATGGATGGATGGATGGATGGATGGATGGATGGATGGACGGATGGACGGATGGATGGATATCAATCAACCTGCCCACGTACTAGCACAGATGGAGAGCACTGATGGAGAGAGGGGGGTAAAATGAGTGCACCGTCGACCTCAAGTTAATTTATCAGTATACAACTGTTACGAGCTTCCGACGTTAAATAAGGTTGCTTTACCTTTTTTACTAGTAATAGCTTACCGTATAACCATCCAATGCAAATACTCTCGAACAAAGACACCCAAAGGATTGCACTTCCACTGACTGAATAATAGTCGAGCAGCAGGAAAATATATATGCCACCCTGTAAAGACATTGAATAATTATATGATTGAGTCGATTTTCTTTGTTATTTGTAGGGCTTTATATCGCGTATTTCCCTAGTCATTATGAATTCAAGGGCATTATACAGATATTGCCCTCGCCCCATACTTCCCTAGATCATCTTAAAGTTATCTGTTATATAAGTGCACGATATCATAGACTATTTGGAACGGCCGCTTCCAAGACATGATTTTAATCATATAGGAATCAACACAACGATAACGTACAGTGTGATCCGGTTAATACGGTCACCTATAACTGGTCGTAATAGCGGGGTATTTTTTATCTTATTTATTTTTTATCTTATTTATTAAGATATTAAGTGCGATCTCTATTTGCTGGGCCCGAATGAGTGGGCCGTAATAGCGGGGTTGGGATGGCCGTATTAGTGAGAACCAAAATGACAGGTTATTGATTGGTCCCTCTTAGGGGTGAAATTTCAGTACTGCCACGCCCATCATCTCACAATACAGGTCCCTTTTATAGGGGTCATTTTCAGAATTTCCGACGAGGACCCCCGCCCCTTTTATAAGGGAGTCCCCCCCCGGGCCGTATTAACAGGATATATATATAGCCTTAAGGCGGGACTTCACTGTATTGGCTATAGAAATGAATTCTACTTCAACTAAATACCTCAGTGACCATGATCAAACCAAGTAGAAACCAAAACACACACATCACAGCTGTAAATATTTCCTTTCGATAGCCACGTCGAATGTATTGAGGAAAAAAATCAGCAAGACCTGTAATCCAGCCTTCCATACCTACGAACTGTTAGGATAGATATATAAGACTATATGGTCCATACCATACCACCAGTTCGATACCGAGCTTTATTATATGGCTAGATAATTTCCTGAATTCTGATTGGCTAACGCATGGTCTGTATTTTGCCATATCAGGACCGCTGTCCCGGATGAAAAGAAAAGTTTGCGTTTGGCAATTGTTTTATCGGGACTTCTCAAAGCCATATAATAAATAAGTTATTAACCTCGTTTGCTCGGTCTGTATGGGAAAATATCAGACCTCGGTCTTTTTGTACAGACCTCGCTGCGCTCGGTCCGTACTGTCAAGACCTCGGTCTGATATTTTCCCATACAGACCTCGCGGTTAATAACTCTTTAGGACTAGCGCTCATACGTGATCGCTCCTTTTGTGGATTAGTGAATTGGAAAGAAAAAGGAGTAAACGTGAAGTTTAGGGATAACACTTACATATGTCCACGACTTGCTCCAACTGTCCCTGTCTCCTTACGACAATCCCCTTGTCCCCGTCCCCTAGATATCCCTGTCCTGCCCCCTTGTCTCCTGGACATCCCTTAGATATCCCTGTCCTGCCCCCTTGTCCCCTGGACATCCCTTAGATATCCCTGTCCTGCCCCCTTGTCCCCTGGACATCCCTTAGATATCCCTGTCCTGTCCCTTATCCTCTAGACATGACTGACATTATAGAACTAGTTCTCTCTCCTCTCCCCTTGTCCCCTAGACATCCCCTTGGTATCCCCGTCCTGTCCCTTGTCTTCGATCTCATCAAGACAGAACAGGTCCAAGTATATGCTGATCATATGTTATGTTATCATATCTATAATGACGGACCTTATAGAACTAGTTGTCTCTCTTCTCCCCTTGTCCCCTAGACATCCCCTTGATATCCCCGTCCTGTCCCTTGTCCTCGATCTCATCAAGACAGAACAGGTCCAAGTATATGCTGATCATATGTTATGTTATCATATCTATAATGACGGACCTTATAGAACTAGTTGTCTCTCCTCTCCCCTTGTCCCCTAGACATTACCCTTGATATCCCCGTCCTGCCCCTTGTCCTCGATTTCATCAAGACAGAACAGCTAGGTCCAAGTTATTGTGTATATGCTGATCATATGATCATGATCCTGGGTGGCATGGTTGGCCGAGCGGTTAGAGCGCTGGCCTTTCACCGCTATGGTCCGGGTTCGAGTCCCAGCTCGAGCGCCTGGATTATATGTGAATTGAGTTTGTTTGATGTGCTGTTTTCTACCATGCCACGAGGGTTTTTTTCCGGGTTCTCCGGTTTTTCCTCCCTCAGCAAAAATCAACATGTGAGTCGAGTGATTATTTGCAAAATACTTAATGTAGAGGTAGTGTGCGTGAGAGTACAGTGTCCCCCAATTAGTGCGCAAGCGCTAGAAGACTTGGGCACTTAAATAAACAGTTTACCTGACTGTCTAATCCCAACAGGATAAGTGCGATGAAAAACAGGATCGCCCACAGTGTCGAAAGAGGCATCTCAGCAACGGCAGCAGGGTACGCTATAAACGCTAGACCAGGACCTAGAAAGAATACATTCAAACCTGCCGTAAACGACCACCCAAAATGTCAAATTAAGGTGGTCGCTTTAGGGAGGTATTCGTCCACGATCGAGTAAACACCATAGGGGGTCTAAATTTTGAGTCATGCGCTATATGCATAAATTAACTGATGATTGCCCAGTGGTAGATTGGTAGTCCTTGACTAAACTGGTCACCATCGCTAAATATAGTATTAACTTTCATGAATTCTCAAGGTAAGAGCCATGCACGTTTTACTATGCGTGATAAGTGATATTCCTCAGATAAGCACAGGATTATATATATAACCTTGCACATAACTTATTTTTAGCTTTTTAGTTATTCGTTAGGACCTGTACCTTTTGTATTTTTCTTCTTCTATAATTTGTAATGTTAGTTTTTGGTACCAGTTAAAAAAAGTTATAATCAAATTTTCACCCGACGAGAGAAGGGATTATGTGTCCAATGGTCGCTTACGGGAGGTCAAAAACAAAAGAAAATGATAAACCATCAGCTCTAAAAAGTGGTCGCGGTCGCTTATGAGAGATTAGTAATTTTAGTAAGATTAGTAATTTGTACGGGAAATTTTTGGTATTTTTTGAAAAGTCGCATCGTGGAGGGGATCACTTACGGGAGGTGGTCACTTACGGGAGGTGGTCACTTACGGTAGGTGGTCACTTACGGGAGGTGGTCACTTACGGGAGGTGGTCACTTACGGGAGGTGGTCGCTTACGGTAGGTGGTCGTTTACGGGAGGTGGTCCCTTACGGGAGGTGGTCACTTACGGGAGGTGGTCACTTACGGGAGGTGGTCACTTACGGGAGGTGGTCACTTACGGGAGGTGGTCACTTACGGGAGGTGGTCACTTACGGGAGGTGGTCGCTTACGGGAGGTGGTCACTTACGGGAGGTGGTCGCTTACGGGAGGTGGTCACTTACGGGAGGCGGTCACTTACAGAAGGTTGTCGCTTACGGGAGGTGGTCGCATAAGAGAGGTGGTCGCATAAGAGAGGTGGTCGCAAGTGGGGTTCGACGGTACTACTTTTACATTCGTTTCTATCGTACTGGTTTTGTCTTACCAGACACAGCAACTTCACCAATATCAGCACCTTGTTTTTCAGCCAGAAAACCAAGTATAGCGAAAATAATAAAACCAGAATAAAAGCTCGTACCACTGTTGGCAATTGAGAAGATTATACTGTCTCTGAAAATAAGATCAGTCATTAAGGTATTCAAATGTTGTGATACACGAAAATGGAAGAGACAAAAGAAAGAAAGAAAGAAAGAAAGAAAGAAAGAAAGAAAGAAAGAAATGATGATGATAATGATGATGATGATGATGAGACTTTATTCAACGAGGGTAGAAACATCATTACTGGTTGCCAAGAGACCATAATGCTAAGAGAGCGAAACTCAGTATTGATGTCTGTGCGGTGTTCGTGGCGGCTAAGGCTATTTTTAGTAACTTCGTCATCGCGCGCGCAAAGCTCTTAAACAATAGAATTCTAAAACCGAAAGCCAACGGTTCCGTCCGCGCGCACGTCACAAATCAAATTCTATTGTTTGAGAGCCTTGCGCGCGCGATGGCGAAGTTACTCTTTTATGGTCTCTTGTGGTTGCCCAGCACTTTACATGTTAGAAAGAAAGAAAGAAAAAATTGGATGCTGATAGGATTTTTTAGCAATGAAGAACAGACCTGTAGCAATTGTGTTTAAACTTGTTATAACTGCCAAGTGCGATGAGAACTCCCTGACCAATAGAATACGAGAAAAATACTTGTGTTGCTGCTTCAAGCCAGACCTAGCAAATAGAGATGCCTCTATAAAAATTGGTAAAAAAACTCCAATCCGATCTAAGTAATGCTTTTTCGTATATACCTTGCCATTTTTAAGCTTTGACCAATCCGGTAAAAGATAATATTTGATGCCAGTCATTGCTCCAGGAAGTGTGACAGCACGAACTAATAGAATGGTCAGTAGAATGTAGGGGAATGTTGCAGTGAAATACACAGCCTATCAAATAAACGAACCAGTAGAATGGTCAGTAGAATGTACCATATAGGTTGCACTATACATTGATTGTTAGGGCTCAAAAGTTTACAATGATACTCAAGTGAGTGAGTGAGTGAGTAAGTGCCCCCATCCCACGGTTGCGCAACTTGAAAAAAATGAATGTCCAACTTGAAAAACGAATGTCCAACTTGAAAAACGAATGTCCAACTTCAAAAAATGAATGTCGAACTTGAAAGACGACTATATCGAACTTGAAAAACGAGTGTCGAACTTGAAAGACGAATACTGAATTTGAATTTTGACAAGAAAAACGCGCCATACGAGTTACCTTTCCAGATGACTTCACTCCTTTACACACACAAACATAGATGACAATCCAAGTAAGAACCAAACACAGAGCCAACTGCCAGTTAATGTTGCCAACTTGGTCGAGTCCACTGGATAGGGTCAACACTTTCCTCCTAAAACACAAACAATGGAATTGCGATCGTTATTCGCTTTTTGCCCCTTTTATATTCACAGGAAAAGCCACTAAACTTCTTCTTTGTTTACTGAAGTTTTCGTTTCGTCAGGTAACGTAGGCTTCACGTACACGAGAAACGGCAGACGACAGAGAGGATCACGTGACCTATACTTCTTCCCGTCTGACGCTGCCGTTTCAACGCGAAGGTGAGTCACTTTGCGTATGATGTGATTGTGAAAACTTGCGTCCATGTTCAAGTACCAAACGCGCGTCGCAAAAAAAAAAGCAGGTCACGTGATCTTCTTTGTCGTTTCCCGTGTACGTAAAGCGTAAGTTCTCTAACTTTTTAAGCCCTGCATGGCTAAACGAGGAAACATGGTTCTGGAAACATCACATGCGCACATATGCATGCTTCGCAAATGTTTCCCGCTTTAGCTACACGAGAAACATTTGTCGTTTCTCGCGACAAACTTTGTTTCCGAGACACAAAAATGCTTCTGAACCATTTCAGAAACATTTATAATTTGGACACACGAGAGCAATGTTTCCCGGTATATTTAGCCACTATAAAGAAGACTGATGTTCAAAAGCGCTCGCAATTTCTGCTGGCCCTTTCAGCCAGACAAGGCTACTTAAGCCAAAAATGCAAGAAAAATCTGCAAATTTCTGAAATTTTGTTTTTGTTTCGCCATCACAAATCCATGCGCGCGTCAGGAGACATTTTACGGGAACACGCCACTTCCTCGTTTATCCAGGGCCTATTACGTATATAAACTGAGCGTATATAATGCTAACGCAATACTTACTGCCAAAACTCATTGATAGATGTAGTAGTATCGTTAGCTTCATAATACTTTGTAGTAACGTTTTGTGTCCCATTAAATGTAACGTTGTAAGGAATCAACTTTTTTCCGACATAACAGGCAGCTGTATTCCAGTCACTGTTACAGTGGGACCATGGCAGAGTACTCGTGAACGAGTAGAACAGGTACATAAACGACCAGGCCAATATCACGGCATAGTAGGTGTTCAGGTAAAAGTTGATCACGGTGCTGGCGTATCCAATGCCTTCAAGAGGATGTCTTTTAATTAAGGAATATAAAACGCGCGCGCATGTCTCTGTTCTGTGATATGATATAAACACGATGGAAGATGCAGAGCAAGAGAAAAGCAAGCGTAGGAACACCAAGGCGTAGCCGAGTGTTTCTCTTGCTTTTCGAGTGCTCTACATCTTCCAAAGTGTTTATATCACAGTACAGAGACATAAGCGATCGTTTTATATTGCTTTTATAAAATATTTTCCACGTTATTTGAGCGAGCCATGTCTCTGCATGTCCTCTGATATAAACATGGTAGCCAGCCAATCAGCGCGCGCGTTATATCTCAAGTATTTTATTTAACAATTATATAATAATTGGCATATTACGCGCGCTCTGATTGGTCGAACAACCATGTGTGATTAGAGTACACACACATAGATGGCGTCATCGAATCTTACGCGCGCTCTGATTGGTTGGAATGTTTCGATAAATATTATATAAAACAGATAGATTCCATTTTTCCGTGCGTCTGTACTCTAATCGATGCACAGATGACGTCAAAATGTGGTGAGAACAAAAAAGTACGCCACGAGACGAAGTCGAGTGGCGTGACTGTTGTTCTCACCACATTTTGACGTCTTCTGTGCATTGATATTAGTATATTAGTACGTCTCGTGGCGTACTTTTTTGTTCTCACCACATTTTGACGTCATCTGTGCATCGATTAGAGTACAGACGCACGGAAAAATGGAATCTATCTGTTTTATATAATATTTATCGAAACATTCCAACCAATCAGAGCGCGCGTAAGATTCGATGACGCCATCTATGTGTGTGTACTCTAATCACACATGGTTGTTCGACCAATCAGAGCGCGCGTAATATGCCAATTATTATATAAATAATTATAAATAAAGTGGATCCGAACCCTCGGTTTCTTGAACGTACCCTCGGTTTCTTGAACTCCCCGATAACTCAAACAAGTTGTTGTTTCTTTTGGATTTGCTTCACTCTAACAATGTAATTTTTACCCTCGATTTCTCAAACCCTCGATTATTTGAAACGCACGTAAGCTCTGAGCCAATTCTTGGTTCCCGAGGGAAAAATGAACCCTCGATAACCTTCGAGAACTCAAACCTTTGAAAAGGTGTTAATTTCAGTTACGTTGGTGCCTTCAGGGGCCGATTGTACGAAGAGTGAATAGCGCTATCCAGCGGATAAATCCTTATCCAGCGGATAAAATCTATACAAAATCTATACAGTGGATAACTTTTATCCGGTGGATAACTCTATCCAACCTTCGTACAACCAGGCCCTGGACAAGTTATATTTTATATTTCTACTTCACAGCAAGCTGCAAATCTGTCATTTGTTACTAAATAAAGGCCTCTATCTGCAACATTGCTCCTGATAAAATTTCAATTTCTCGAACAATTTTCGTTTCCCTTGGATGTCCTTTCGCATGGTTTGTCTCCCCTTCTTTGTCAAGTTTTATAAAATAACCATCATATTACGCGCGCTCTCATTTGCCAAAAACAACCATCATATTACGCGCGCTCTCATTTGCCAAAAACAACCATCATATTACGCGCGCTCTCATTGGACGAAGGACGCGTGTACTGCAAACTCTAAATATGGACAGCTTATGGACATCGCACGCGACGAATACTGAATGTGCTCGAAAACAATGTTGTATTTTATAATTAACAAATTGAAGATGGTTTTGAGTTGTCTGTCCTCTTATTGACACACTCTTGACGTCATAAAATGTTCAAAACTCAAGTGGAATCACGAGCGCAGCGATATAAAAGAAAATGGAAACATGCCCGCTATGCTGTGCTCTGATTTAGAGCACTGAACACTTGAGAAACGTTGAGAAGCACTCTCATAACACTTCTCTCGTGATCTGATAAATCCCCACGCGCGTTTTCTATGTCTTCATTTTATAGTCATCAAATTTTCACCACATTACATACCTCGGAGTATGGGGCATATTTTCCAAGCTGTCAGGCATCCTTGGTTCATATACTGACCCAGAGCAATCTCGAGAATCAACAAAGGTACACCAGCAATAACCACACAAATCAAGTAAGGGATCAGAAAACAACCTGAAAAAAATGATAAAGGATTTATCAATTGAAGTGAAGTTTTTTTTCAAGATTCTCGTTGCACTTTTGCACGTTGTACTGACATATAACGTTGCTGTGCAACGGTTGCTATGCAAAATAGGGTCTTGCTTTGACGACAGACACATTTACAGCCTTTTCTTCAAAGCCAAGCATGGGATTGTCATAAAATTAAGAAATACGGAAGTTATTTTGCATTATTCGCTCAAATAGCTTAAATTTTGTATTTTCCTTCGTAAGTACAAGATATTTTCACACACTAGGCGTCAGGTCGCTGCGACATGACGCGGCGACACGCGTCGCTTCGTGTGCACTGTGCTGCGACGAAGACACTTTTACTAATTTTGTCGCTGCGATCGTACGCACAACGTGTTGGAGCAAAAAAATTCTGTCGCGGCGACAAGATTTTTGCAGAAATTCCACAGTACACACGAGGGGAATTGTCGCTGCGACGTGTTCCCGCGTCGTGTCCCAGCGACCTGACGTGTAGTGTGTGTCGGCCTTTGCCAACAAAAGCGACAGCTATCAGCGAAAAGTAGCGAAAAGACACACAGCAAAAGAGAGAGAAAGTTAAGAAATTAAAGAATTTATTGAAAATGAGATTTATCTCGCGCGTAAAGTAATTATACTTGTGCTTCTTTCATGAAATGGCTCAGTGCCCACATTTGCATAGTCTCCCTTGCAGCCTTTCTTTAAGCCCTGCGTGACGACACAAAAAAGGCTGCAAAGGAGACTAACATTTGCATACAAGCAGAACTCATTAGCATTTAAAACATGTGTTATACGAACTCGCTGTATTAGGGAGAGAGAGAGAGAGAGAGAGAGAGAGAGAGAGAGAGAGAGAGAGAGAGGGAGAGAAAATGGTTGTGTGCGCTCAAAAATTCGCTTACATTTTCGTTTAAACGTAAGGGTCTTTCATTGACCTTATATGTAAGTGTAAACTTATCATGCAACAAAAATTGAGATCGCGAGGTGAAAAACGCGCAACATCGATCAAAAACCTGCAACGCACGAACAATGTTGCGCGACAAGTTGAGGTTATTTGTGTCTCGTATTTCGCCGCCTAAAGAGATGCTGGCACAAAGCCATTCAAAACGCGAAACACTATCAAAAGTGCACTCAAGGAAGTCTCGGCGAGACTATAAGACCTATAAGTTTGGCCAGCCTAAAATAGACTTCATCTGTGCAAACCGTACTCCACAGCTCTATCTAAAATGATCTACGTTGTTATTATCATTTTACTTCATGCAGTAAATTGCCTTTTTGCTGTTATACACGCAGAAACGTTCTCTTTTGTGTGGACTGAATTTTCGAATCTAGGAGCCATAATTTGGGACTCTTCGGCATCGTTTTTGGCATACTTAGACGAAATTGCAAATTGGGATTAGTGTAAGCAGCATAACCAGTGTCACTTTTAGGAGCAAAGTGGGCCAGGCCTACCCTGGGTCATTACAGATTTCACAAATCGAAACATCAAATTGTGCGCTTTTTTAGCGGGCCGTCTTCCACTAGCCGTTACTGTCGTGCATGGTAATAACTGTTTATCTATATCATATCATACCTCCACCATTTTTGTAGCACAAATATGGGAAACGCCAAACGTTTCCAAACCCAACTGAACCACCTATCAAAGCCAGAAGAAAATCAATGTTTCTAACCCAGTTTTCCCGTTGGTTCATTGATGGAGCCATTATTGTTGTGTCAAGCTGAGAAGACAAGTTCAAATCCTCGTTAATTATTTACAAGGTAGCCAGCCAATTCGATGCTGCGATCAGGTTGACCTCATGACGATACTTGAAACCCTTGCACTGGAACAGATTTTGGGCGGACTTGAACAAATTTCAAGTCCAAGGACACTGGAACAATGTTACAATTGGTCCTGAACTAGCAGCAATTGACGTTTTCTTTTTTTCTATATATAGCTATAGCAATATGATATGTTTCTGTAGATAAAGCAAAATAGAAAGCATTTAATAATAATAATAATAATAATTTATTTGTAAAGCGCTTATACAAATCTGCACACGTGCGTTCACTCGTGCCCCTGGAGCCCTTTTTAAGAGAGACTACAATGACCGGCTTCGTTCGTACTCTTCCCCTAGCCGTTTCACGCATTCTTCACCATTCCGGGAAATAGCTAACCGTAACAAATGACCTTTTTTGAATCGGCTAACTTAAACTAAAAAATATCTTGATTAGTCAGTTTGTCTGTCAACAGCTATTAGTGCCTTTGTCTTTCTATTATCATGCATAGGTATTAGATATCTCCAACATGCAAAAATATACCAGTTTTATATTCAACTTCTTATTTCACTATATATCTCAATTGTTTGCTGTAAAGACTTCTACAACGGCATATTTGACACAATAACAAATCGTGTATTTTTCGTTCATGTTTCGGATGTTATATATATGAATAAAAGACGTTACGTGACCAAACGCGAAATACAAGGTCAATGGAATCTAGTTTCATGCCATTCGGATATTAAATTAAAATTCACTACAAAAACCTCTCAAGATCTCTTGAATGCTTGAATGAGGAATATAATTGACTTGCTCCTATGTATGTTTGTTTAGCAACATGCAGGATGAGAAATTCGTAGATTCCCAGCCCATAGGAAATAGTCTTTATCGCGAGCCGCTTCCTTTCAAGTACTCCATTTAGAGTTCGATATTTGGTCAAAGTATTGGAGATGAAGCTCAAAATAACAGCCCATCCTGAAGCTCTTATAAGTATATAGGTATTTCTTGAGTTAAAAGCTCCAAATTACATTGTTCTACTGCAGGAAAAGCCCGTCTCTGAAAGCTATTTTCTTTGTCGTCGACCATCTTGCATTCCTAAAGTTCCTGGCTTGCGTTCGCGGTCGCTCAAGGGTGATGAATGAAGGGCATTGTTTGTACGTTCTTAACCAATCAGAAGTTCCTCAGGACGAACAGAGAATAAGAAAAAACATTTGCAGTTTATAACTCGTTCCCGGCCTAAAGGCCTGGGCACGAGTAATTATGGCTGAATATAGAGCAGATTTCGTATGAATGTGAAACGGACCACGTCGTGCCGTAACCGTGTCAGTGCCGTGATGTCTATGAAAACATTCGAAATTTCTGCCGTAACCGTGCCGTGACCGTGCGGTGCCGTTTTAATTTCACACTCATACGAAATCTACTCTAAGAGGTCATTACACAAGAAGTTGCATGGCCAGAAATCACGGACATCGATTTTGAATTAATTAAACTACAAGCCGTTCAGTGCACATATGAATTAACTTTGATGATTCAATGAACACATACAAATCAAACAAAAAACACTCAGAGAGCTATTTAGATTTTGTACTTTTTCTCTGGTTAAGTGTAATCACTCTAATTGAATGACAAGAAAAGAGCACAATTGAATTAGAGTGTAAAAGAGACGAATACATTGAAATGTGTTTGAAGGGTTGACAAAAAAAAAACTCTAACATTTTGTAGTAGACTCCAAATGAATTGTTTTGTCTTGCTATTTCTGAAGTAGTAGTGATTTTTGTCATGAAGAAAGGAAATTCAATCTAAACAAGAGCCAAAACGGCTTCTCGCTCTGGCCGCTTTTTGGAATAAAATGTTTGAATTTTTCTGTGAATTTTTTATTTCTCTCACCGGCGTTTGAGCCTTATAGCTTTGGTTTGTATTTTGGGTTTTTTCCCCCCTGTTTTTAAAGGAGATTCTGTTTGATTTACTTATGCTAAGATACTTTATTGACTTGAGGCACAAGGATATATTTGCAGTTACGTGACACTGATAAACAAATCAAAGGTCAAATCAAATATTCTCATTGTTAATGTCGTCGGTCACAGTGAAGATTACTATTTCTGGTATATCGATGAAAACAATTTCGAGAGGTAACCGAGAACAAGAAAATATCATTATAAACAAATGCGTTAGTAAACTGCAAAGGCCAAAACGCTTTTTGGTTCACTGATGATGGCCGTGACATGGTACGTGGGATCAGGGATCTCAGGCTCTTGGGATCGGGATCACAAACCATGGAATCGGGGATCAAAGACGTGGGATCGGGGATCACAAACCATGGGATCGGGGATCACAAACCATGGGATCGGGGATCACAAACCATGGGATCGGGGATCACAAACCATGGGATCGGGATCACAAACCATGGGATCGGGCTCCGTAGTCAAATCAACAGGAATCAAGGATCGAAATTTTTGGACCTTTTAACTGGAGTTCCGTAAATAACAGTCCTTTATCTGCAATAGACTGATAGAGACCAGAAATTCAATTTACTTACGATTTGATGACACTAGTTAGTACTAAAGCGAGTAAAGTGACCAAAAGCACAGAAAATATATTGTGTAACAATCACACTGTGTTTACTGGCAATTTGTAACATTACGGTTTTTTGACTGTGTTTTTTCTCGCCATGCCTTGCAGCGACCGCCATATTGCCGTAACTTCAGTGCGGACTGGCAAGGCGCCAAAACGTCACGTGACATATTTACATACAATAGGCCTCTACATATTGTACGTGTTTCATATAATCCTCGATTCCGGAAAAGATGGCGTCTCGCGTTGCATTTTGGGAAAATGTACCAAATTTAAATTCCGACAGCCTCTGCATCTGAGCCATCTCACTGCTTCAGCCTTTAGTAAGTTTTGCGCCAAAAATCTCAGCTTCTTTCAGCGAAATCTCGCTCGCCGCCATGTTTGTTTACATTTGGTCTTTAACTAAATTTGGTACATTTTCCCAAAATGCAACGCGCGACGCCATCTTTTCCGAAATCGAGGATTGCATTGCTTGACTGTGACTGGGTGTTACTAAAACGAGTAGCGAATAATGAGTAACGGGAGTAAAGGGAAAACAAGTAATAGCCAAATTTTGTCATAGAAAAATTTTGAATAGATATATACAAAATTTGAAATAATCTTCCATTTAGAATGAAATATTTGATTAGCAGTATTAACTGCAGCATTGGAACAGTGTATCTTATGTTAGATTTGGCTCAGTTACAGTTTCAATATATTTTTGTGCTAGTGTTAGCAGACTTAGCTAATCCTATTCCTATTCTGACTTCATGATCATGTGTTTGGGTGATCGTTTCGTTGTTCAAGTACATGTATTCACTATTCTGAACAGAGGGTGTCCAAATTGGGATAACAGTTAAGGTGGCCCGTACCTATTGATTTGTTTGTCAGACTAAATTTCAATCGCGTCTTTTTATATCAAAACCTTGTCCGATTTCTGAGAAATTTACAGCCATTTGTCTACAAGCCTTCAGAAATTTGTACCGGTAATTATTTTTCTGCGAATTAGATAAAATAATTCATGATATAAGACGATTTTTAAAAGTAGCTTTATGAGAAAAATTGGTCATAAATCCAAAATTCTAAGGTGAATTTTTTTCCTATTTCGTTAATCCAGTACAAAGGCATAGGGGACTACATACAACATGTATCGCGCCAATTTAATCCTTAGAAGTTGCGATACAAAATTTGCACTGCCTGTGACGACGCAAAATTATGTAGTCAAAACTACTGCCAAAATCTCAACAAAATTTCAAAACCAGCGAGAACCATATCTGCTATAAGAACAAATGCCTATTGTCACTTGTGAACAAAATATCGAGACATGAGAAGCTAAACGCCAATGTTATCCTCAAGCAAACTTGAATTACTTGGACTTCTACAAATTCTGTCGATTAATTGTTTTCTGAAATTTTCTAGGTATGGGGTAGAACAAGATGTTAACATCATGCCTGCTGCCAAGTGTCGTTGTCTTTGCTGCACTATGTATAATTCAGTAAGCTTCAAACTAGCAATTACGTCGAGTCAGTCGACGTTTGAGCTGCCAAGGTAAAACCCTCATGGTTTGTTAATTTATTCAAAACAACACCTTACTATCTGTTGCAAAATTCCACACTGGATTTAGACTCAGAAGCAATTGTATTCAGAGAACTACTGTCTTTATTCCCAAAAGTCTAGATCCCGTGCAGAATATATATAGTAAGGTGTTGTTTTGAATAAATTAACAAACTATGAGGGCTTTACCTTGGCAACTCAAACGTCGACTCGATGTAGTTGCTTACTTTTGAAGCTTACTAAATTATACATAGTGCAGCAAAGACAACGACACTTGGCAGCAGGCATGATGTTAACATCTTGTTCTACCCCATACCTAGAAAATTTCAGAAAACAATTAATCGACAGAATTTGTAGAAGTCGAAGTAATACAAATTCGTAACGTTCACCTCGTGGTCACAAAAATTACTCCCCAATTAAGTTTGCTTGAGGATAACATTGGCGCTTAGCTTCTCATGTCTCCATATTTTGTTCACAAGTGACAATAGGCATTTGTCTTTCTTATAGCAGATATGGTTCACGCTGGTTTTGAAATTTTGTTGAGATTTTGGCGGTAGTCTTGACTACATAATTTTGCGTCGTCACAAGCAGTGCAAATTTTGTATCGCAACGTCTAAGGATTAAATTGGCGCGATACATGTTGTATGTAGTCCCCTATGTCTTTATACTGGATTAACGAAATAGGAAAAAATTCACCTTAGAATTTTGGATCTATGACCAATTTTTCTCAAAAAGCTACTTTTAAAAATCGTCTGATATCTCGAATTATTTGATCTAATTCGCAGAAAAATAATTACCGGTACAAATTTCAAGGCTTGTAGACAAATGGCTGTAAATTTCTCAGAAATCGGACAAGGTTTTGATGTAAAAAGACGCGATTGAAATTCATCCCCAACAAACAAATCAATAGGTACGGTACCTTAAATAGCATTGCTCAGTGGTTCACTGCGGATAAATGAAAATTTAACAGCTAACTAATATTTTATCAATTCGTTTAAGAATGTTTGTCAACGTTTTTATAAAAACCGACAAACATTTTTAAAACCGCGAGGCTATTTGCGGCAGTACCTGTCACGCTATATGATCGATCTGGGCTCCTGGACTGAATAAGTGAAAAAAGAACTTCGGCCCGTACTATATCATGTATATGAATGACTGATTGGAGGAATCGAACGAAAATTTGAATGAATTAAAGTAATATTTTGTTATATATAAGATTAAATGTGCATATTATGCAAATGTCATACAGCCCTTAACGTTTGAATGAATGGCATTCAAACGCCAAAGGAAGTCAACTGTCTGAATGAATGACTGATAAAAAGAAAGTTTGAATGAACGATCAAATAAAGTCTGAATGAAGGTCCGATAGAAAAAAATGTTTGCATGAACGATGAAAGGAAGTGTAGCCTCAATGAATGACCGAAATATGAATGGTAAAAAAAGTCTGAATGAATGACCGATAAAAAAAAGTTTGAATGAACGACCAGAAAAGTCTGAACGAAGTACCGATAGAAAAAAGTTTAAATGCATCATCAAAGAAATGTCTGAATAAGGTCCGATAGAAGAAAATGTTTGCACGAACGATCAAAGGAAGTCTCAATGAATGACCAAAATATGAATGATAAAACGTATGAATGAATGACCGACAAAAAGGGAGTTTGAATGAACGACCAAAAAGTCTAAACGAAGGACCGATAAAAAAGTTTGAATGAATGATCAAAGAAAGTCTGAATGAATGACCGAAAGACTAAAAAGGTTTTATGAATAATCAAAAACATGTCTGAATGAATGATCTCTGAATGATAAGCCGTAAAAAAGGATTGAATGTTCGAAGTTTTTCCAGTTCATGTTATATTTACTTTAATATTTAATATATAATATATGATATTTTTTAATATTTGTATTTACTTAAATTAAACACCTGGCAAGTTTGTGCGGAGTGAGGGTCGATAGCACGTCCGTCCCCCATAACAATCATCATGAATTGGATGGATGGATTAATGGATGGATGGATATGGATGGATGACACTTTTATAAAGATCATGCAGTGTTATGAATTAAATTACAAATGAAATGTTTCTATTTTCATGCACATATCTTATTTCGGCTACAAAAAAGGAATATCGGGATCAGCTGGGATCAGCTGGGATCGGCTGGGATCAGGGATCAAAATAAGAGAACTTTTTGGATCAAGGATCAGAATGTTTGTCCAAAAAAACGGAATCACGTACGTGTGAAATTACGTACCATGTCACGACCCTGTATACTTGCATAGAGTAGATTTCGTATGACTGAAAACGGCACCGCACGGTCACGGCACAGTTACGGTAGAAATTTCGAATGTTTTTATAGACATCACGGCACTGACACGGTTTAGATGGCACGGCGCGGCCCGTTTCACACTCATACGAAATCTGCTCTAACATCGGCAGATTTTTTATCATTATTGAGGATGTTCTGTGCTGTGAATCGCTCTCCTCTTGGGACGCTCAAAATACATACAAACGCATGCACGCCGTTCGCGGTAGACCCACACTGATTTGAACGCTTGAACATTGCCTGCAGGATATAACAACTCCGCTTGGAAACGTCGCTAGTTATTATCATTAATATCCATCTTGAATTGTATATGTACAAATGATCTTTATAACATAGCTACAATCTTACGCGCGCTCTGATTGGCCAGAAAGCTATGAACTATTTGCCCATGGGCTGCACTACGCGCGCACTATCTTCGTCATCGTCTTTTTCAAATCGTTCGTTTTTAAGATTGCGACACATATAACGCGCGCTCTGATTGGCTGAAAAATCTATGAGCTATTTCCCCATGGGCTGCACGGCTCCGTTTTTAACGTTCTAGGCTCTGTTATAGATCAATTAGACAACAGAAAGCCGCGCGCCCATGGCGTTATAGACGCACTTGAGAAAATATAAAGAACTCTTAACAAACTATAGCCGCACTCGGCTACGCTCCGTGCCACTCTTACGTTTGTTAATCGTTCTTTATATTTTCTCTCGTGCGTCTATAACGCCATGGGCGCGCGGCTTTCTGTTGTCTAATTGATAATAATTTATTCGAATAGAAAATGACGAGTAAAAATACGTATCGAATTACAAAACGTTTCGTGTAATGAATTATTCATTGTACGACCTACATCAAGAAAAACGACAACCAGCTTTGCTTTGCTGTTTTCCGTATTACGTATACACTGTTTAGCGCGCACATGCGCAATGTCATTTCTATCAAACGACACTGTGTAATACGGAATTTGTGGGCGCCAAACCATGTAATACGGCTTTCAGAACCGTGTAATCAGTTCGTACCTTAATGTTTGGCAGAAATATATTCGACCAAATTGGGATCAGTGTATAAAGCAGCATAATAAGTGTCACTTTTAGGAGCAAAGTTGGCCAGGCCTACCCTGGATCGATCATTACAGATTTCAAAAACCTAAGTATTTAGTTTATTGTCCATATAGTCTCTTGTCAAGAGCTGCTCCAGTTCGAAAGATATTTTAGAAAATTTGATTTCAGCCATCTTTGTTTACCGTTTCTATGGCAACATAAATCGAAGTGAAATAGACAAAATCAAAACTTTGATTTAAGTCCAATAACTGGTGTAAAATCCGTTTTGGTTGGTCAAGTGTAAGGTGCTCAATTCGTGGAATGAAAAACGGAAGCATTGTCAATAAAAAACTACTTCGAGCCACCTTAAAGTATTCATTCATTCATTCATTCATCTTCCCTCTTTGTCCAGTTCAGTTCCATGCCGTCCCCACCCCCTCCACTTCCGTTTCACCTTGGTCTCAGAGGAAGGGTAAGAAAGCCCACGAGTTGATTCATTCATATATCCGGATCTATTTTCCGTACAGGCTCAGACAGGCTCAGTTTCCAGTTTCCTCATTTTCCAGGGAGGGGAAGGAAAAACCATGTAGGGTACGCCTGCCATTTCCGGATCCGGTCTACCACTTGATGACGAGGCAATAAATATTCACTTATTAACTGACGTGAACAAAACCAGGGGAATCCTAAGTGAGGTTTCTTTTGCAGATCAGATATCGACAAGTCAAGGCGTTCAGCTTAACGTTGACGGTAAGTCTTTCTTACTTTAACCCAAAATTTAAAACAAATTATGAAGTGGATTTTTAAACTAAATCGGAAGCATGTTAGTTTGTTTTAATAAGAATCAGAAGTCGATGATAGCGGAATTTAAAGTGCAAAGGACGTGGGCTTATCAAGATAGTGAGCCTTAGGAAAATAAACGTCCTCGCTTGTAACGGTAGTTACCATTTGTAACGGTAGTTATGATGGATAAAAACGCAAGCAACTTTATTTGCGGTTTTGATTGATTTGTGGTTTGACTTCGTGTTGCTGTCCTGCTGTAATCATATGACGCATGCAATTGCACCATCATCCCTTCAAATTGCTCTCCAATATCGTTCTCTAATTCACCAATTTGAAAAGAAATTCTACTATTAAGTGCCTGCGTGGTTTCATTCTTACCAGGAGAGTTATTTTGATTTACTCCATAAGAGATTTTGAGAGGGTTTACCTTAAGTGCAACTAGTTGCATGGGGTTGCTTGCCGTGGGCACCATGACACGAGATAACCTCTACTTACTGTAACTTTTCGTGGTGTAGTTTTACACTTAATTCCCACT
Organism: Telmatactis stephensoni; assembly: GCA_029948255.1. Taxonomy (NCBI): domain Eukaryota; kingdom Metazoa; phylum Cnidaria; class Anthozoa; order Actiniaria; family Isophelliidae; genus Telmatactis; species Telmatactis stephensoni. The sequence goes on along the minus strand of JALIZF010001622.1, from coordinate 50,120 downwards.
TGGCGCAATGCAAAACAATGACTAAAGTTAGATGTTTTTGCCCTAAAAATTTAAACTTGTACAATTCTGAGATCACTTTGCGCCCGCAAGTACAGTTCCAGGGGTCCAGCAAAGCTGCGGAAACACCTCTGTAAGAAGACACTCTAGTTGCAACATATATTTGATGTCTTTTATCATGAGTGCACTGATCTCTTCCATCTTGCAATTATATTACTGCAGTTCTAAGGATGTCCTTTTATGGAAATTTAGTGATATAATGTATGCATTTTTTACCGCAAATAATGGATTTTCTTGTTTTATTTTACAGAAAAAAATGAAGATTTATTTATTGTTACTTCTTTGTACGTTGTTCGTGTCTGTTTTCTCTCTATCTTGTAAATGTGGAAAGTGCGAAAAACCGGATTGCAAGAAGGGTAAGAACGGCTTCCGTAAGCTAGTATTAGATTTATCCATGCACAGAAGTAATGCCAACCAGTCTAATTGAACTGGCTAACTTGTGGTTACTTCTATCAGGGTTCCCTATACCCCTTTGAAAAATGGAATCACGCAAAAATATTTGGTCTTTTCACATGTCACGGATAATTAAAAAATATCTTTCACGTTCACAAAAAAAATCAAAAGTTGCTTTACGTGGACGCAAAAAGATTCTAGACCTTAAATTACGTTTCACGTCAAAATAAATCAGCCATTCACGTTTCACGCAAAAGGTATAGGGGACCCTGGGGTATAGGTTTAGGTATAGGAGCCCTATCTGCAAGGACTGTCAGATCTGTAAGTCCCAAAGAATGATTATTATTGGAAATTTTTGTTTCTAGCTGATAGCAAGGACACGTCGGTTCTGCACTCGGGATAAGCACATCAAATTCTTGAACCAAACATGTATAAGCCCTTTATAATCTCTACATGTATGTATATCGATTGCAGCCACACAGAAAGGCTAGCTGACCATGCATGATTTAGTCCTTGGGGTGCCTCCAGAATAAGAGGGGGTGTTACGGAGTTTGAACTTTGACCAAACTACGGCTGTTTCAAAGCACAAATGAAAAATGCAGATCAACATTAGAGTATTTAAGTTCTTTAGCTAAGTTTAAGACGGAAAATAATGCAGGAAAACTACGGAACTATCTCTTGTGTAAGCAAGAGATAATCTCACTTAGTAACCTTCGATGACCTGAAGACCAAAGGAAAGACTCTGCATGCATGACAAACCGCACAGCTTGAAAAAACTAAATATTTATGAAAAAACTTCCACAGATGTTGTAAATTATAAGGAACAATATAGTCTCACTTCTACAATTGCAATTCACTTGAAATTTTAAGTTCCTGTAAGTGAATATTAGCTGCTAACTGTAGTCTAGACAGGAAAACTGTTCTTTATTAGTTAAGGTGAATATAAATAGACTGAGACTGGAAATATAATACTGGAAACGTGCTCAAGGCCATCTAGTCCTTCACGATAAGAACTGACCCATACCAAGTCAATTTCCTAATTTCGTAATTTACGTGACTCTTAATTTTCGCGTTTCAGACGTTTCAGAATTCTCACGAACCTCAGTCTGAAACTAAGAAATTGCGAAAATGAAATTTGCGTGGCAAACAATTTGTAATTCTTATTGTTCATATTAGGAAACAGATGAAATTTAATGTGTTCCGATCCTTGTTAATTGCCAAATAATCCAAAAGAAATTTGAATGATGTGTTTAATTTGTGCATTTGAAGACAAGTCAACATGGAAATCGGGCAAATAAAACGATTTCAGAAAAGTTCATTTCCGTTACGGAAATTGCATAACATTGAAAAATTTAAGTATCTATACAGCAAATCACGATCTTTTAACAACTCAATCGCAGCTAAAAAGGGATTTGAATGGTTTTCAGCAGATGGTCAAAATGTCGTCGCTTAAAAATATCCGTCGCAACGGGATACGAACGGCACACTTCAAATGCGTTGCGTAAACAGCTGGGATATTTTCTTTGCCCTTGTTATGTTTACCAAACACGAGTTCTTGAAAGGTCTTAGGTGATACTTCAGACCATGAAATGTGATACGAACGGGGACGCGAACAGCAGGGAACCTTTTGCTAAGCTCTTTTAGAAGTTTGCTGAATTTCATTTTTTTTTCAAGTCCTTTTACGTGCTGTTGCCTTTCATGTAATTGGTATATTACGCGTGCTACGAGCTAGAACTTACGCGCGCTGGTTGAAATATTTCGATGAATAATAAAACAATTTTTCCGTGCGTCTGTAGCCTAGATGACGTCAAAATGTGGCAAAAACGAAAAAGTACGCCATGAGGCGAAGTCAAATTTTTGACGAAATTTCAACGCTAAATGAAGTCTCTCAATGCAAGTACAAAGTATACATCTACTAAGGGAACATCTCTGTAACAGACACCTTTCCATGGTACTATTTGTATATCCCTTCTTTATCCTTTTTGTTCGTTTTTTTACCTTTTAAACTCTCGTAACGGTAACTTGTGAACAGGCTCTGGGAGAGTGAGCGACAGGGGAGGGAGGAGGGAATGGAAGGCAGAAAAGGGGAGAGAGAAGAAGGGGCCTTCCCTCCCTTCCCTTTCCCCTCCTCGCTTTCGTCCCATCTTTTCACAGGCTATGCAAAGGGGCAGAGTAAGTTTAATTCTCATCGCTGTCCCGATTAATCCCCTCTCTTTCTGTATTCAGGTGTTGGTCTTGTAAAAGACCCTTGCAACTGTTGTGATGTGTGTGCAAAGCAAATCACACAAAAATGTGGTGGTCCGTGGAATTTGGCCGGTCGCTGCGATAAAGGTCTAGAATGTGTGGTGCGCAAGCAAGGAATTGTTGTTAAACGCTCTGGAATGAGTGTCAGACCAGGACACTGTGAACCAGGTACGATTGCAGTACATCATACTCGTTTTAAGGGGCAAGGGTGGCATAGTTGGTTAGTGCGCGGGGTCCCGAGTTTGCAGTAATGAAACATGGGGCGCGCTACGATTTTTAGCGCCAAAATATTGAGGCGAAATATGTTGAACTTCAGGAAGTGACTGCTTTGTTTCACAACTTTACTGATGACGCCACGGCTTGCTTAAGAGGGTATGAGAGGGAGGGACCCAATCGTCTAAAACAATATTTTCCCTGCTTAGAAAAGTTTAATATAAAATAGCCTGTTTCCAAAATGTACGATGCATTGATGTTTAATAAACAATATTTATTGCATTTGATGGCTGTTACCGCTTTTCTTTCGTCTATAAAACGCATTTTATATCAATTTTCTTTGTCATAACATCATAATGAAATCGGGAATTGTTGCGTTAAAAGTTAAGTGAGCATCATCTATATTCCATGCATGACAGCATGAAACAAAGTAGTTGCGCTGCTTCGTGTACCTGCGTTAATTTATTGCGTTTTACTTCCATTGATTCATATTTGGTGTCTATTTTATTCCTTGTAGCCGTCTGTGCATCACTGTCCTGTCCTAAATACTACACCTGTAATGCTATCAACAAAAAGGCCGTGTGTGAATGTCCTCGACATTGTAAAAAGACTGGAAGAAAAGTCTGCGGACTTACTACTGGAAAAGAATACGACAATGAATGTGAACTTAGGAAATATGAATGCAAAACGAATCAAAAGATTCCCTTCAAACACGGGCCATGCAAACGTAAGTTTGACCTTTCTGGGAAATTTGAACTTCCTGTGGAACTCAAGAAGATTCAACTCCCAGTGAAATTCTAGGTGTGGGGGTGGGGTGGGGTGGGGTGAGGCGGGGTGGGGTGGGGATAAATGTCTTCTTCCCTTCCTCCCTTCTTTCTCCTCCCTTGAAGACTAACTTATTACTTGTAATCTCACGTCCTTGTTTATCTCACAAAAGGCTGTGTTAAGGATGGCAAACGATACAAGTTTGGTGAACAAGTGAAATCTGGCCCCTGTGAAATCTGGTATGTTGTACTGTCTGTAATAATGGGGTTATGTGGAGTTAAGTAATTCTTAGCAGGGAGAGGACATTTGTTTGGTCCTCAACAAATTGAGCTCGCAGGAGAATAAGTGGAAGTGGTTTGGAGGTTTCCTTCCAGGGGCGTATCCAGGATTATCTTCAGGAGGGGGTGCACCGTCATATAAATTGGAAACTGCCGAGAGGATATTTTGGGAAAATATTGAGAAAAAGGACTCAAAATCGTCTCAGGAGGGGGTGCGCATTGCCTGCACCCCTCCCATAAATCCGCCCCTGCCTTTATAAAGGCAAGCAAGAAGTTCAGTTCCGCTAACCAATTGATCAATTCCTTTATTTCACTCAGAAAAAGTATTTAATTTGTTAAAGCTAAATACACTATTTACTTTAAGTAGAGCGCAGCTGCTTAGAATAGAGCTAATCGAGCTAAGCAGCTGGGCAGACAGAATGTTTACTCTTAAACGCTTGCATGCATTTCTGATTTTGGTTAGCAAAAGCTATTCGTGACTCGCTCTCCGGAGTTCCTGTGTTAGTAAATTTTATGAGGCCCCAAAATCCAAAAATATATTCAGCTATCACAGAGTCTGACCTCCACAACTACTATTGTAACACGTGGTAGTCTGCGTTGCTGGCGGTCTGCGGTTTTAGGGGCGAAAAAAAAAAAAAATCGCAGAGAAACCGCAGACCGCTAGCAACGCAGTCTAAACACATGGGTGATTTTCTTGGTTACTATGGAGATGCCATGCAGGTTGATCGATTCTCTACATGAACAGATGAGCGATTGACAATCAAATTTTTTCTCCTCAGTTCTTGTGCGCATGGAGAATGGCATTGTAAGAACACTTATTGTGTTAACCAAAACACCAAAAACCATGGCGTGCCTGTATTGGCTCAAGCAGGTGCTCCTTGTGACGTCAATAGTGATATCATCACGTGTGCTCCTGGGCTACGATGTGACCCCCTTCCCATGGTCCATTATGGTTCGTCAAGACCTGGAATATGCGTGCGTAAAGCAGGTAAAACAAACGTATTTTTTTATTTTGACTAGCCCTTAGGGAATCCTTAGGGAAAGTACAAGTGAAAATGAAAAAATGATGAAAGTCCATGTCCCTCCTCTGGAATTTGATCTTCCAAGGGGTAGACTATGTACCCTCACTTCTCCCTCCATCAGTGATGTGTCCGACTGTGTCCCACTAAACCGAGTTCTACAGATGAGATAGAAGTCGAAACAAGTCGAACTAGGATGCTATATTATAGAGCGATAAAACAGTTTGTAGAACCACTCTTTCAGTGGGGCTTTGACGACTGGCTAAGAAAACGAGGCAGCGTGCTATGCTAAGTTATAGAAGCACGCGGGAATTTTAACAAGACGAGAGAAGTGTAAGGATTTTTTTCGTTGGAGAAAGTTTGAAAATGTGCGCGCGCGTGCTGTGTGTTTTCATAGAGAACGCGCGACACGCCTCCTTTGGCCAATCAGAACGCGCGTTACATCATAGTTATTTTATAAATAGAGGTACAAAATAATAATGCAAAATCTCGCTCTTCCCTTAATTCCATTCTCTACGCAGGTTACTAAATAAGTGGTCTTGGGAGCAATTAACGTGGATTCAATATTCTACAAGAATTTGTCATGATTCTCACATCCTTGTTTCAACTTCTCTCTGATTTGTATACCTCAGTGTAGCTTTAAGAAAAATTATTGAACAGAGGACAGATGAGGGGTAGGGTAGGGTGGGGCTACAGAGCCGACAGGAAGAACAACAACGCTGTTGTGTTGCCTTCATAAGAAAACTCCATAATATAATAAATTCTTATATTCATATATTATTATATCCGTTTATCCTTAGTACTGTTTGCTTCCATGTAGATCCCTTGAACAAGTGTCCTTCTTTGACGAAATGTCAGAAATGTAAATACGGCTACATCGTTGACAGCAATGGCTGTAAGACTTGTGAATGCAAACCAAAAAGTAAGAACATTGAGATATTGCTAGCTAGGTCAATTTACGGGACTCACGTTCTCCCTGTGACGTATCCGTAACTGATTTTCGTACCGCTTGCGCTCTTTTCTGTTAGCTTTTTACCTTGGGACCAGATAAGTTAATATCATTATGATTATTTCAGTCATCTCGAAATATCGAAATGAAATAAATACATCTGTATCTTAAATCTATTTATAAGAGAAAAAAAACGAAAAAAGAAAGGAAAAGATAAAAGAAAAAGAAAGAAAAAAAGAAAGAAAGAAAGAAAGAGAGAAAGAAGGAAAGAAAGAAAGAAAGGAAAGAAGAAGAAAAAGGAAAAAATTGGAAGCTCCCATGCGCGGTCTCGAACCCTAACCGTCTGCTTCAAAGGACCAGAGTTATTCCATTACGCCACGGAATCACGTAATTTGCACAACAATAAACATTCCATTTACACGTACGATACACTAGGTTATTTTGTCCTCCAAATCCCTCAGTAGACCAGTTAGCCTAGTGGTAAGGTGCAGTCATTTACGGCCTAGGATCCGACTGTTTCCTCCCTCTTTGACCGCGAAGCTCGCTGCGTTCTACCGATAGCGCGGAGGGGGCCGAAATCTCCATCCTATACGTAACATGCGATGATTCAGCGATTTGTCTGGATGCATGGTCGATTTTTTTCGATTTTGCATAAAATTAGCATACTAATGACTATTTACTGCGTGGGTTCGAATCCGGAATTTTTTTTCTTTTCTTTTTCCCTCGCATTTTCCTTTTAAAACGTTCTTAGTTTTCTTTTTTGATGGTTTTACGTTTTTATCGCTGCACTTTCCTGACTATCACGGTAATTATAGTCAGACCGACCACAGGAAGCCCATAGCACGCAAGAGTCACTCTCAGAGTTCTAGAGCAAAATTATGATTCCCTCTCAGTAGTGTCCAGTCTTACTACTATTCTTATTTTAGTTATTATGGCATTATTCCTGAATATAATAAATCTAAGACCGTCGTCAGAGAAAAAAAAAATCCGACAAATTTCCCATCACTTTGCGGGAGGCGTCCTCAGCCTTATCAGAAAAGTGAAAATCCAGCAATTTGTTGATAAAAAATCTCCGTTCTAAGTATAACTGTCACAGGATTGCACATTCACCGTTTACTAACACAACGTTCTAGCCACACGAATCCTTCAGTGATAGACAGCTTCTTTAACTCTGGCAAGAGGCGTGCTGGAGGCTCATGTGACGCGTGTCTAGAGCAAATTTGACCTTGCTGAGCCCATATCACTCTCATATCCTGCGTAGGGCCTTGTCTTCTTTTCTTCCTCTTTATTTCCCCCTTCCCCCTTCCCCCTTCCTTTCCCCCTCCCCCTCGCCCCAAGGGCCGCTACGCAGGCAATCACTATCATGGAATAGCTACACTTCCATAGCAGAACTCGTGGAGCTAGGGCGGGAACGTCCTATACTCTTCCCGTACGAATCCAAAATGGAGCCGCCAACTGCCCCATTCTTGGTTTGCGAACATTTCCCACAGACCGAATAGACAAGAGACATGGTAGAGGTGTTGGTGGTCTTGACAAAAGAAAATCAAGATCTAAACCACCAACGTGTCTGTCACGCCTTTTGTTAATTCAGTTCACTCTTCTGGGAACGATTACAAACCAATAATACTAATTGCACTTACTTCTGTAATCTGTACTTTCAGAAAATATCTGTCGCCTTCCAAAGAATCCAGGACAGCCTTGTGGCCACACCCAACGTCAAGTTCGACGATTTTATTTTGACTTCAAAGTTGGCAAATGTAAACCGTTCATTTTCCTTGGGTGTCATCACAACAGCAACAACTTTAAGACCAAGAAAGCTTGTGAAGCCAAGTGTTTGGTTTAAATACATACCAAAAATGAAATAAAACATTAAAAACTTAAAAAACAAGGATTGACGAACATTTAACGACTGCAAATCGTTATACGAAACGATGTTTTATCACAACATCACAACAGCAACAACTTTAAGACCTGAAGAAAGCTTGTGAAGCCAAGTGTCTGGTTTAAATACATACAAAAAAAAACATTAAAAACGTAAAAAAACAAGGATTGACGAACATTTAACGACTGCAGATCGTTATACGAAACGATGTTTCAGAAGTTTTTCGTATTATATTTTACGTCAAGACATCTTGAGGGGTTTCTAACAATTCTACTAATACTCTTATATGTGTAAGGTATCGGTCAGATGGTTTAAAACATTACGATAGATTGGATTTGACAGACAACTTTTTGATAATAAAGGTTGCAAACAATGCTAAATTCAATTTCTTTCATTGTTCAATAAGAGGTGTAGTACATAACCACGACCGACATAGAGCAGTTTTCGTATGAGTGTGAAACGGACCGCGCCGTGCCGTGATCGTGTCAGTGTCGTGATGTCTATAAAAACATTCGAAATTCCTGCCATAACCGTGCCGTGACCGTGCAATGCCGTTTTCACAGTCATACGAAATCTACTCTACCACCCAGATTCACTGACACACAAGACACTCACAAGACAATTCAAAAGCGTACAAGCACTGAATACGTTACTGAGTCTGCGTATTTTGCTTGTGCTTATGCTTGAATGTGGGCCAATGAGTAAAAAGCACGCGGCTCTGTTTAAGGAATATAAAACGCGCGCGCATGTCTCTGTACTGTGCTATAAACACGATGCAAGATGTAGAGCAAGAGAAAAGCAAGCTTAGGAACACGAGGCGTAGCTCTACATCTTCTAGAGTGTTTCTATCACAGTACAGAGACATAAGCGATCGTTTTATATTGCTTTTATAAAATATTTTCGACGTTTTTTGAGCGAGCCATGTCTCTATACATGTCCTCTGATATAAACATGGTAGCCAGCCAATCAGCAAGCGCGTTATATCTCAAATATTTTATAAAATGATATAAACTCCAGGAGTTGGTTGTACGAAGCCTGGATAAGTTATCCACCGGATAAGAGCTATAAATTTTATCCGCTGAATAAGGATTTATCCGGCAGATAGCACTTATCTAGGCTTCGTACAACCGACGCCAGACATTCAGGGCGTGCGTGTTCTATCTCAAATAGTTATAAAATATCTCAGGTGAAACGCGCGCGCTGATTGGCTTAATCAGAGGACAGAATGCCCGATGTAAAACCATCAAAAAAACATATTTTTTATTGGCAATTGAAAATGATTCCTTCTTACCACTGTTAAGTGATATAACCATGCAATCTGGGAGATGGTCGAGAAGCAAGAAATGCTTTGAAGTGCCGCTACGATTCTCAATGTGTTTATTTCACAGTACAAAGACCAGCGCGCGCGTTTTGCATGATAGCTACATGAAATCATTTGCATCACTAAAGTCTGTGAAAAAGACAACTTTAATTCTACATTATTACTAAGTTTATGTATTGCGTGCATTGCTTATATTTTGTCATAATCCATCACTTAAGAGCAAGTAGCTACATTATTATTGAGGTTTTCCCTGGCTGTTGCCCAATGGCTGTGGCGAAAGATATCCAACAAATTTTCCTTCCTCGACCACACCTTTAGTTTAATTCCTTTCAGAGATGACAGACCAAGCCGAAATTGGTGCTCATATTCAAATTTTCACACAGTTAAAAAGTTTTCACCTAAGGATATTTCACATCTTCTTATTACAGATCAACTAAGCATTTAAAAGGCTTATCAACGGATCACGCGCCTGCTATTTCAAGGAAATTCTAGCTTCAGCTCTAGCTTTAGAAGACCAAGGGTCACTTGTATAGGGGAGTAAACGCTTATCGGATAAAGTATGTTATTAACTTTAAGTGGTCGTTTTATCATGCATTTTTCATCGAACAGATTATCAAATAAGCACTTTAATTGTCTATAAATCAATTTATGCACGAAACCAATTAACAGCTCAAAAACGAACAAATTCTTCTCCAAACTTCAAAAGTTCGTTTGTAAAACGTTAAGGAAAAATACACAGTAAACTTGCGAGTCGTACTTTTTACTGACACTTTTGTACCTGCTTGTACTATAGTTATTTTTTTCTTGAAAACCTTTCCTGTACGTTTTCCACCCTTGTTCACGAAATTGATTTTGTACTTCATTAGGTAAGTCGTGATGGTTTATATTTTCTCAATAGACCTTTTCGCTTTACCACTATTTTCGAACTGACTTCATGCGCCATAAACAATAGGCGAGAAAGCTTGTGCGGAATGTGAATTTCTTTGGTTGACTGCAAAACTTAAACCTGTAGAGTGGTTTTCACTTGACCGTGAAAGAGCAATGACTGTTTACTAATAGTTTGTAGTACTTGATAAGAAACAAAAGAAAACAATGGCTTTAGAGTACTCTACAGCCAACTATTAGTTTGACTAATCTTTCACGGTCAAATGAAAATCACTCTATCGATCTATTCTTGATTGGAAGACAAAGAAACAAACTTACATGATACACGTACGTGATAATTTAAACAAAGAAATTCGCATTCAACGCACAAATTTCGAAAATAGCGATAAAGCAAAAAGGTCTAATGGTTTAGTTTTCCCAATTCTATGCTTTCACATAACCATAATGGCTTCTGGTTTTAGTTTGGGGTTAGTTATTATAATTCAAATGACACAGATTTTAATTACAGTTTAGTTTATTTGAATTACAATAGCTACCAAAAAATAGGAATTCTTGGTTGGTAACCATTCCAGGAGATTGAATTGAACATAAAATCCACCAGTACGTCATGGTAGAAGTTTTCTTTTGTGAAGTCCATTAGCATGGTCACCGTTTCTTTTGTTCAATTCACTCTCCTGGGAATGGCTTCAAACCGAGAATTTGAAATAACAATGGTTTACCGTTTTTGCGGTGATTTGTCGTATCCAAGGCCCTTGGTAACATTTGATATTCAAATACGTCAGTGAACCTACGTGTAGACAGTTAATGACCTTCCAGAGCCCTCGACAAGTCATGGATGTTTGCAGCTCATTATTTTGAAGAGATCTAAATCAGTTGATTATATATGTACGCAGAAATATATGTTATGTCATCTTCTCGTCGTCTGTTTCATCAACATATAGGAAAAGATCTCCTAATTAACATGAAATGTATAAATAAAGTATATATTTAAGGGGGCTAAGTGCATTGTTTATAGTGAATCCTGTTCTATTGTTTGCACCTGTAGCGTCCTGTGGGTGTATTTTCACAATATTTGAGTCTACATAGATTAAAACAATCTAAGTTTAATATATCGCTATATCACTTACGTAGTCACGAAACAAAATTTGAATGATGTACGCCGCGCCGAGAGTGAAAACATCCTGAACAAAGGAAACCTTATCTGAATATAACCTCAGTATTAAAAAAGTGTTCATTAAAGACGATTCGATCCGATCTCTACGCTGTAGTAGATGTCGTCCTTCTTCACATTCTTTCTTTTGTATACATGTAGTATATCACTAACTGAGCGTCGGTTCCAAAGCCATTGACTGTTCATTATTGTTTTTACAGCGAAGCCCCAAAGCCTTAATGATTGCTTGGTTAAAGTCTTGCTTCATGAAAGAATACAATAGGGGGTTTACCAGTGAACTAAAGGCAATTGTAAAGAGCGAAATGCTTCCCAAAGCTTCGGGGATTAACTCGGGCTTGTTTAAAATCTCTACAGCTGTAGTTATAAATACTACTGGAATCCAACATAAGATAAACGAAGCAGCAACGATGAAGAAGACTTTGGCAACTTTGGCTTCACTTGATACTCGACGTCGCTCTTGTTTAGTGCGCTTAAGAATACTTGCAGAAAATCTTTCTCTTAGTCTAAGGCTCTTGCGAACGCGAATAAAGATTTTACAATATGCAATAATAATGAAGATATATGGTAGAAGAACGCCCAACACTTGCAGTCCAATTAAATAAATTTTATGTATTCCGAGAGATCTGTTTGTATTCCATATTAGTGGCAAAAGAGAGTAAATGATCGGGATTGTCCATGACGCAGCCACGGCTTTCACAAAAATCTTCGATATTTTGTACTTGTATGATAATGGTTGACTGAGTGCTAAATAGCGATCGTAGGTAACCGTACATAGGTTGGCAACTCCAGCTAGTAGAATAATAGATACTAAATAGCCAGTAAACTCTGCAGTCCCAACAGGGTTCGTTAAATAACATGGGAATAAAATCCCACCAACAAGGATATCCGAAATGGCCAATGAGACGATAAAACCATTTGTATAAGTTCGTAAATTCTTGTTTAAACAAACCAGGAAACATACAGCCACGTTGGAGGCGACTATTGCAACAGAAAGGATTGCTAAAGGGATCACAATATAGAGAGGTGTTGTAGCCATCCTGTGACCAAATCCTTTCCAACTTTCTTGGTGCTTTTATCCAATTTAGTCAAACCGCAAAACGTCGCTTGTCTATCCCTCTCGACCGAAACGCAAGCAGTTTTAAACCAAATCTAATTCTTTGTAATCCGTTCAATATTGTTTTCCTAGTGATAGCTTTCTGTTAGTGCAATTAGCATAGGTCTTCTTAGTACGCAAGTCAATTAGTACTGACGTCCCACCAATAACCCAATTAGTTTATCCCTCAAGATTAGACGATAAAAAAGAAATTGAAGAGAGAGATCAGTAGGTCGTTTTACAAAAGAGGTTCATAAGCACTGGTTTTGTGGCTATTAGTTTGTCAGAGAACGGCATATTTTACTGTTTTAAAACCGCGACAAGTACTTGCAGTTAAGGGATTTAAATAAACAAGCTTGAAAGATCGTTAACTGGCGGCATATGCACTTTAAATCTGTTGAATTTTCAGGAATTTTGGACAAATTATTGTAACATTCTTAATAAAAAATTACCAAAAGAAAGACCCCAAAACGTGTTCAGTTCTCCCCCTCTTCTCGGGCGTTTTTGAGCAGAGTAAAAAGTGAGGTGCTGGGAGTCGTTATATATGGAAATCTTGGAAGACGATTGTATTAATTAGATGGTGCAATTATTCAGTATTTGTATAGGTGAACATACAAACACTAAAGGCAATTCTTCAATAAGACTTGGAAAACAAACAATTTAACCGAGATAACGCGGAATACTGTCATCGATAACGAGAAAAGAAAAAGAAAATTAAGCATATGAATAATTTGCCTGAAGACCTCAGGAAGAAAAAAACAATTTGTATAGTATTATTTATTTATTTACTGTACTTCTTTCCTTCATTTTTAATTTATATTCATTGAAAAGGAAATTGAAAAAAACGGGAAGTCATTCCTGATATGATAACAGCGATATCTTTCGTAGAGTTGTGCTGTAATCAAGTTTTACTTGGTCCGACACAGCGAAAAATAGAGCGAGGGAGTTTCGACAAAAGCGTCAACTCTGCATGGTTTGTTTGAAAGTCATTTTGTTTCTAATGTAACTTTTCTGTTTCTAGTTCGTTCTTTACAAAGCGACACTTTTAAGTTATCCAATTTGTAAAAGACCAACGCACGGTTACAAAATAGCCAAAGAAGAAAATGGTCTTTGGAGTATTATTACAGAGTTCATGCCAACCACTGGCACTTCCTGAGTCTCTGTCGTTTTACGTATATTTACACTACAAAGAAGTCAATTGCAATGCGGGACATCGCTCATTATATTCTGTCGAAATCAGTCGACGAAAAAATATAAATAAAAAACTATAAAAACAGAATGTTATTTAAAATTGATAAAAACAACACCCCGCAGTTGTTTGCCGGTTCATAGTTGGCGTATATTGTAGTGACACAAAATAAGGTTATCTATTTAGCCAAACTGGGAGACGAGCTTCGCACGCTTACAAGTTTCCTAGAGACCAACGTATAGTCTCATACAGAATAAATACAATGATGTGTAAAGTATAATGTTGGCGTTGGGTTTTGAGTGGAACTTAGCACCTCTCTCCTGATGGGTACCGTTGAAAATCTCGACACTACATGGCTATGCTGTGCTGATATTGGTAGACATTGCCAGCGTCAGAGTGAATTTGCCCCACCCCCACTCCATAAAATCCCCCCCTCCCCCCCGGGACGAATTTATCGGGAAACTTAAATTCATTTCTTCATATTTTTTATGTACTATTTATAACTATAACTACATTGCTAACGCTTGATACTAAATAAAAAGGCTGTATCTATGTCCCGGGACGAAATCTCCTGTGATTTTGCCCCCTCCCCCCGATGATTTCGCCTTTTGATGAATTCCCCCCCCCCCCCCCCCCAGCTCCACAGTGAATTTGATATCATTCTCTCTGTCTTACTATACAATAATATTTTTTTTGTACATGGTGTAATAAAACTCGGAAAGATATCTATCTAAACACACAACTAATGATTTTATTAATTATAGGAAAATCAATTTAGTTGTCGATTTATAGACACAACATTGCCCAATTTCAGTTTGTAAGATATGATAACAAACTTTAATTAAGTTTGTCATAGAGTTTAATTTATAACTGATAACATAATTATAATAAAACAACATCCACAACAATAAAATGTTCGAGACTATCATGCTACACAATTTACTGTTCATTACCAGAAATATACTTTCATTAACGCGAATTTCGTTTTCATTAACGCCAAAATGTACTTATTTGGTCCATTTTATACCAGAGATACGAATTGTTTGTCTAATTGATCGCCTGCTAGACAAATTTCAGTAGAATAGATATGTCATTCAAAACGTGTCGACTGGCGAATAATGGCCTATTGCCCCTCTTGGATCGACCCTGGGTTCCAGAGGGTTTTTTGCAGAGGATGCGTCAGAGAAAAGGCGAGCGCGAAGCGCAAGAATGGACGAATCCCCCTGGAATCGAAATTATTTTGAAACGGGCTGTGCATCTGTGGCCGCCGATAATTCGTCGTGACAAATAATTCACATCTTTTGATCAACATTCATGCATTTTAGAAATGTTCATTACGATAACATGGGTAACCACTTACAATAATGGGATATTCTTCACTAGCATTGACTGATATTCAATATGAAGACAAGACGAATTAAATTGAACTGTACTTTAAATCAACTTTCTCTGGAAATTGTTGTCCATTTCCTAAGAAGGAAATATTTAGGAAACGAGTAAGGAAATATCTAGGAAATGGGTTCGAAATATGTAGGAAATTGCAATTTCCTATATTCCGTCCAGTTCCTATCATAGGAAATTGCTTTTCCTATGATAGGAAATATGTATTGTTGGAAATACGATAGAAATTGTTATGTCATAGCGAAATGGCATTTTCCTATCATAGGAAATTGCATTTTCCCAGACATTTCATATTATAGGAAATGGATAGAAATTTCCACTAGTGTTTAAAGGCAGGCGTATAATAGTAAACACGAACAAAACATATCGAAAGTAAGCTATTTATTAGAGATATTGAATATATCGATAGCGACAAGGCAGAAAAACGATTATAAGGACAGCTATATTTTATAAACACGCTCTTTTGGGGCCAAAGAACAAAATATCAGATGCGGGGACCAAAATTTAGTGAACTCGGATTAGAGATATGCAGACTTGTACTTTGGGAGAGGTGATATTTTGATCAGCAAAACATCTGACATTTCCGTGAATATCTCCAAGTAACTTTATGATTTTGTCACAAGTTTGGAGAAACAGTGACAGAAGTGAAACGCTTGAAGTTTTGGAGTATCACGGCCAGTTAAATAAAAAAAACATCTTGAAAAGTTTTATTTTTCATTTTCCCTTGTTCTTTGAACGTACAAGAGCCAATGGGGCGAAATCCGGCATGAAGGGGGACAGCGGAGAGGGGAGAATTCATCAGAGAATCACATATATCTCCTATGAAACTCGCGCGCTGATTGGCTATCGAGTCGATTGAGGAGGGATGATTTATCGTGGAATCACCCACTTAAAAGGCCCGGTAATACGAGCAACAAAATCGTGCAACTTATCGCACAACATTGTTGCATTGCAAGTTGTAGAGCAAATGTTGTTCGTATTACTACCCCGCGCTCAACAAATTTTCTTTGTTGCAAAAAGTAGACAGTGTTAATTTCTACTTCGTGCAACGAAGACATTTTGTTGCGCGCGGGTTGGTACAAGGAACACAACATGCAACGCAACAATGTTGCACGACCATTTGCTCGATTTTGTTGCTCGTATTACCGGGCCTTTAAGGTAGCCTACGATTGTTTTGTTTCCTTTTTCTTCCTATAATCAGTGTTTGAAAAATTATTATATTTCATAGCTTAAGATAATACAAAAATACAAGCAAATAAAAAAGATGTAATAGGTTTCAAAAAAGAAAAACATTTTTCTTAGAGCCGGAGGGACGATTCAGCGTGGAATCACCCACTTACACAGGTAGCCCGCGATCGATTGTTGTGTTTTTCTTTTTCTTTGCAACTAAATTTAACTTAAAATAGTTGAAAACAAAATGCCTATCGCTGCCAAAAATTATCACGAGAATTCAAAGCAATTAAAGAAAAAGACGCAACAACTAACAACAAAAGGACATTTATTACGCCTAACACATACATGAAAATCCGTCGTAGTCTGCTTCAGTAAGTTCGACATAGTAATGTTTCACTTATTTGCATGAAATAAAAAATAGGAGTTATTTCCGGATGCAGTCATAGACGCTTTCGAAAACATACAGTCCAATAGATATGTTTGAGCGATTTATTTTCAACTGAAGTTTTCAATTTGAACGAGTCATGTTCAAATAATTATGTTGACCGGATCCAAAAACCTCACTGTAAAAAGGCGTTCAAAACATAACAAAAACAGCAAGAGTAGAAAACTATTACCATGTTTTGACACCAGAGTTTTGATAGTTGGGGATACAAGGTTTTCGACTTCACTTACTTTTTCTGCAGTGTCAGAATGCCAAATACTTCAAACCAAATTTTCCCGACGAACAAGTCAGTGTTGTTTTGTCATTTTTGAGATCGACATTCCTCCATATCATAATGTTCAGATCGATGGCTCTAAGTTACAATTGCAGTAAAATAAAGTAAATTTTCCGGTAGTTTGACAATAATTCAAATACTCAACACGAAGGCTGAAGCAAAGTTGCAAGTGAGACGATTTTCATTCACGACTACAGCTTTATTCTCATTCGCTGGCTATCTTGCTCTTGAATGGTTTGCCGTGCGCTTTAATTTGAAAAAAAAAAAAGGACAAAATCGGTTCTATTTATTTTTTTCATGTCCGCTATTGTATTCAAGGAAAATTCATTTCCCGACTCGGGAATTCCACGTTGAATTACACTCGACAAAACGATATCGCACTCGTCGCGAAGTGACTCCAGACGTCATCGTTTTTCTTGTGAAATTCAACGTGGAATTCCCTCGTCATCCAATGAATTTTCCTATAGAAACAATCTAAAACGTACAATTATAGAAACGGAATAATACAAAGTGAAAAGGATTTTAATAAAGATGAGCATCGCTGTATTTTTATAAAACTGTAGAAGCAGCCAGATTCATAAATAGCCATAACTTAAGGCCGGAACATGTGATGTAAGTTTTTCTGTAACATTGCACGCAGCAGTTGCGCGCAATAGCCCAGACACACGATCAACATTTTCTGTAGCATCGCGCACAGCATAGTGTTGCACCGTGTGTCCACATCTGCAATGTTGCGCGCAAGCTCGTTGCGGGTTTAGAATTGAGTTGTACTTCTGCAAGTATTCCTGTAACATTACGCCCAACATTGCAGGTAGACAGACGGTGCAACTGCGTTACGCGCGCTGTTGTAGAAAATCCGGGCCATTAATCTACTTTTTTTTAGCGTTGCAAGCAACATTAATATAGATTGAAGAACAAGAGGGTGGGCGGGTTAGTGGATTTTCATGATTTTAATTGTAATGACCCACGTGGTCCAAGGACAGAATCTTTCGAAAATTTGCTACGATGTTAACTCGTGGATTGCAAATCCGCGAGATATCGTTTCTTGACTGCTGGCTTCTGATAATGGCATAAAAAGGGCTATAAGAATATTCTCTGAAGATTCTATTTCTGATATGACATATCAACGTTTTTCATATGGAAATGCATTGGCTTCCAATAAATGATATAATTTTTTAATATCCCCCACCCCCTGACCTCGCTTGGGTGCACAAAATGGTAAACAATTCTGGGAACTTGGGGAAGGGGAATTAGAGACAATGAAGTTGAAATAACTACTGACAACACTATAGCTATATTTTTCTTTCAAGCCTCATCTTGCATTGCTTTAATAAGGACACAAATGAGATGGTTAGAACTACGTTTAGTTTATCTAGGAACCACTAATATACACTGTGTAAGCTAGCTGTATTATTTTATAGAGTGATTTTATTCAACCTGTGAAAAAATGTATGCATAATATTTAGTAAATAGTAGTAGACTCTAACCCTATGGTATGCTTTTGTTCTTTATCAACTAGTAGAGTAATCACACTTAATCTGTGAAATTGGACTAGCTAAATAATACAAAATAGCATTATTAAATCAATGATCGTGAAAGCCCTAGAAACTTCACAGAAAGCATTATTAAACAATGGACGATCACTCTACAAACTAAAAGTTGTCGTCTTTTTTCACAGGTTAAATAAAGTCACTCTGACTAGTTGTCTAAATACTAAATTATATCAGTTGTTAATAAATGGTTGTATGCATGGATATTAAATACAAGATAGTATAAAATCTCTTTAACAATACCTAATTAGTCAATATATAGAAGCAGTAAATAATCGTATATCAATATACAATAATTATAATATGATATAAAAACCTCTGCAAAAGCTATGTATTACTATAAATGTGTACACTATTTATCAAATTGAAAAAAATATCATCAGGTAAACAATGGAGGGTTCACACAGATAGGCTAACCACAGGAAGCCCAATATTAGAGGAGTCATAAATGTACTTGCGGTAGATATGATTTTCAGTTACATACATTTACAAATATCCTCTCTTCTCTGATATTGAGCTTCTGCTCCCTGTGGTATCTCTAATTCCAACTAAGAAAAGCTTCTCTATATATGGTAGTGATTTAGAGGCATTACAAGATGTAACAATAGTCCCATTATAATGAAATATATTCTTCACAGATCATAATTCATTTTGAAACTCCATTATAAGACCCTTTGTACCCACTCATCAGATAATCATTCAGATTCTTATAATCCCTTCACTTTATTATGCAAAGGTATGCTAATTGAAGGGGTCAAAATGAAAATGTCCCAACTCTTTAAATACTGGGTTCAAAATGGTGTTGATTAACCTCTCTGAGCCTAAACATCAATGTCTGGCAATTTATTCAAAGAAATACAAAGATCAAGTAGGAGAAATTACAAGATATTTGCTGTGTTTTTGCTTTGAAATAACGACCTCAAAGCTGTTAATTGAATTAGTACAGTAAGAGGCAAGAAAAGAAAATTTGAATAAAAACAACAACTTTCATGGACCAGTGGTCCACTGTTAAGAAAGATCAGACCATTGCTAGCCAAGAATTTCAGGTTTTCTTGAAGTGTTTTGTAAAACAAACAAACAAAACAACAACAACAACAACAAAACCTACAGAAATATTGATGTCTAGGCTGAGAGAAGCCCAATGATACCTTTTTAAACCAATTTGAATCATTTTTTAAAACAGATCTTGAAAAATCATCCAAAATGTCACTTTTGACGTTTTCATTTTGGACCCTTCAATTGACCATTTCAGGCCAAATGACATTTCCTTACGAAGTGTCCATTTATAATGGAGCCATACTTGCAGGATATGTTACAGCCTGATAACTATTTTTCTTTAAGGTGACTATATCTATGATATTATTATTAACCACTTGCAGTAAGCTCTGTTAGGCTTCCACTTCCCCGTAGTTGGTGACTAAAAGGATAGTCTTTCTGTGGCTCACTGGTACAGGGACTAAGCTCCTTTTCAAACTGTACTAGTTGACCCATGAAGTTCAGGTTTGGTGAAATTGTTGGTCTCTTCTCTTTGACAAACCTTGGGAAATGTAATAGTATTAGTTAGCAAAACCTGGTTTTCACAAACGACAGAGGTTTAAGTGGTAACATAAGTGGAAGCATAAGAACTTGAACTTTATGCCTTGTGAAAACAGCTTGCCAGAAGCAGAGATGGAAGTCTCACTTGAAAGCCAACAGACCTTTTCTACATACTCAATATTCCCATTCTAATTCTCTTGGGGAATAAAATTCCTTGTTTGAAATCAAGGCATGATGGAATGCTCACCTCAAGCAATTAATTTTATATCCCATGAGAATTTCTAAATTGTTTATGTTTCCATCTTCCGCTTGCATTATTCTGGTTTTCCCGACAATATAAGTGGTAAGCATGCAGAAACGGAAGCATAAGAAATCGTTCCATTCCTTCTGCTTTCATCTCTGCTTCCGTTTCTGTTTATTTTTTTCACGATGATGGAATAGTGTCTTATGCTTCCGCTTCCATCACTCACAAAACTAGGCTTTACAGGTTGTAACAGCATTTTAGATTGACAACGAAGATTTGAATTCTTACAGTATGACTTGGCTAAACATCTGGAAATTACATTATTTTTATGTGTACACAGAAGATCAAGAAAGTGTCATATTGTACTGACAGTAATTAAATTCTAATTAATTATTAACAAACCTGTAAGCCTCATCAAGAGATAGCCCCAAATGTTTCATTACATAAGCAATAGCTATTGTAGCAGACCTAGACTTGCCAGCAAAACAGTGGACAAGCACACGACTGTTTGCTTCACGAGCTTTATCTAGAATTATCAATAAAACATACAATTAGTAAAAATGACTCTTACATTTAAGTACTCCCAACAGCTCCAATAATATGCAAGTTATATAAAATAGGCCTAGTGAGGAAGAGTGGGGAATTCTTGGTTGGGTTATATATAACTTACTTAGGCAGATTCAATGACACCAAAATTGGACGTGAAATGACCAACTGATGATGTATAGTACCAAATTCTTGACCACCATAATTACAAATTTGCTGTGCCACACTCAGGACACCATTTTACCTGGGAATGACGTTGAACATCCCCTTCAAAGTGCCAATGTTAAAAGTCATTTTCAATATTAATTATTGTAAGTGCATGTGGTGTCCTGTTTCACATCACTTTGTGCTTGCTAAACTGTATACTGATGCTGTCCAGGGTGGGCCACTTGACCCATTTATACTCCTGTCTTCTTGTGCTGGTTAAACATTGACTATCAGGGGCAGATTTAGTGAAGAGGGGTTCAGGAGCTGCCTCACCCTCCTGAAATGCCTTTGATCCCTTTTCTTCTGAAATACAGTATCCTCTGTATCTTCTAGACAGTTTCCAATTTCTATAGATATTTCAACCCCTCCTGCAGAAGAACCCTGGATCTGCCTCTGGCTATGAAGGTCACAATTCAAACTCTAGTTAGACTGCTAAACAAGCCCTTAAAATAATGATTCATCAACTCACCTATAAAATCAAAAGCAGCCGGTAGCCAATCTATAATATTTTCCTGGACCGAGTCCCGTACTGGTATTCTCATATAATGAGAAGTATTTTCTAGGTTTTTAGGTGCCGGACATGTACAACTAACATTTAATACAAAATCTATTCCATTTGAATTCCTAAAGTTTTCATCTAATGAATGTTCTTGAGCACCAAGATAAAGAAATGAAAGAATATGAGATGGTGCTTCAAACTCAGAGGACATGCAGGGTTGGGATAAAACTGCTCTTGGACTAGTGTGAATCTTTGAACTTGAGTGAGATTCACAAAGATTTGGGAAACTTTTTGAGAAAAAGGAGAAACCACCTACAACAAATAAATAAACTGTATAAGTACAATTTCATACAAACAACAAGAAAGTTAGAAATGTAAAGCTACAAATTATTGAGAACATAACTGCAGTAGTGAATATAAAATATAAAATGTACATGTACTGTATAATAAACATTAATATAATAATTAATTATCATACATGTATACATTTCTACAAAGAATGTGTACAATATGCACAAGAATACAAAAAAATATGAGACCATATCGAGTCAGTAACATTTTGATTGGCATTCTGTTGCCATTTCATGCACTTATCAAATTTGAAAAATTGTTGTAAAAATGGAAAAAATGGTCGTAGATCTTTGTAGAATTGTATAAAAAATAGTTGTTTGACTGACTAGTCAACACTGTTGTGAATTTTTACTCATCATTTGTACTCACCTACAGGCTCAACAAAATACAGCATAACTCATAAAAATACACAGCTGTAATTTGGCTGGCTAGTCAACTAATATCCCATATTATTAATTCATATTTACCTTTAAGAAAACAGACATCTTTAAATCCCTTGATAAGCTTATTCAGCACAACATACATAAAGTTATCCTTGGCTAACGATGCAGGGTCTAAAGTTTCTTGATCATAAACAATAATCTTCTCACTGTCCAATGCATCTTCCATTGTTCCTTTAATGAGTTCATGGATAGTTACTTTGTTTGATATAAGTCGTCGTTTAACAAGTTTTGAACATCCAATATTAATAGACCGTACGACGTGTGCATCGTTATATTCCAAGAAAGACCTACTATCTATAATCAGTAATTTGTGTATTTGTCCTACAATATATTCTGCAAGTTGTTGAGGGTGTATTGCTTCCATTGCCTCTAATTATTTTTAATTAGGTGTTGAATCCAAAAATATGACCTGGAGAAAAGAATGAAAGATAATTAGTTAAATCACTACAAAGTGCATGAACACTAATATTATGAAATTCAAACAGTGGAAGTACAGTAAATAATTGATTGAAGTATATACTTATTGAAGCCTTGGATAGTACAGGTATCTGAGCTCTAGAGGATGAAGACTATGGTTTCTAACTTAAGTTAACATTAACTAAACAGCTATTTTTGTACGTAGTTGAAAAGACAAACCTAAGCAAAAAGTAAGATTACGAAAAGCATTCTGTCTAGCATAAATTTTACCACATAATTATATATATCTGTACATGCAGATATACTGGTATTTATAGATATATCTAATATAATTATATTAAATATTATTTTTAAGTAATTACAAAACATTTTCTGTGTCTATATTCTTCGTTACAAACATGTTTTTTCACTGCTCCAGCCAACCACAGTGAGTGTTATATCATAGATATTGTGTTATTTAGAGAGATTTTATGTGTGTATAATACAGTGTACACGTATATGGGCAGACGCATGTAAGCAATGTGCTTGAGTAAGACTAAAGAATCCCCTGTCAGATATTTACGTAGATGAATATTAACGGACACTACTGCTTCGGTTTATCCAACAGTGAGATCATACAATGTAACCTTTATTTTTAACAAGGTGAGACACCAAAGAATTACCGATACACCTTTTGCTAGTAGTGGCTGCTGCCGGAAATGTCGAAATTGAGTACTATGTGATGATGTCATAACTTACATTATTTTTGTTGATTCATCAAATTTTGAATTCTCATTTTGGACAGAAGGTCAGAAAAATTTCATAAAAATCAGTGAAAAAGCAGTTGAGTAGTGGCAACGTGAATAAATTAAACTCACTGTAAATTTTGCTCACTTCATGCCTTATGAATCGAGCTGCATATATTATTGTATAGTGATTTGTTAAGGAAATTATATTAAATTCAACTGGTTATATCTTGCCTGCTATCAACCAATCTATATATCTTAAATACAAACTTCTCTTATCAAATTCTGGATTCAGTATTAAAATGTAAATTGTTTCATTTGTTCACTAAATTTGCAGACACAGAGTTTCATTTTGATCAGAAAAATTTGATGTTTCAACAGCACATGTGACTTTGTAGACCAATCACAGCTTCATCTTTACTGCAGTTTTGAAAGTGATATCACAACTACAACAATTGTGCTAGGACGAACTCCAATAAAAGATTGGTCATTAATGGTTGTTGAATGGCCAATGCGAGACTATGTACAATGCCAAGCAACATTTTGGTGTCTGAGTGGGACTCTTTTTTTGCAAATTTCCAGTTGTTTTTGAAAATTCAAAACTTTGAGACATTTTGCAAAAAACAAGATTTTGATCATGAGGCCTGCAAAATTAGGACAAAATTTTGCAAAACTCTGGCTTTTCAATGTGACCATTCCACACCACTTTATTAGCGCTCATTGTTCATTTGTTCAACATCAGTTGGACTGGTTTTTTTTTATCTTTTCATTCTCTGGAAAATGAATGAAAACCCAGCAAATTGGTCAATAATAACAATGGACAGAATTGGTAGTGATATACAGCCAATTTTGATAGTGAAGAATGCAGTTTCTAAATATGACTGGTATTCAAGTCTCTAATCAGGGGTTTCAATAATAGGCGGCTACCAGCGGTATAGCGCCTGCCTATTTTACCTTTAGTCCGCCGGTTATTTTGTGTCTTACTTAATAAATATGATTGCAGCCCCATTTGGGACATAGACACCTACTTCAATCACTCAGACGCTTATTCAAAAAGATAATGAAACCCCTAGCCATTTAATAACTGAGAAACTAGAGACAAATTCTTATGAACTAAGAAGAGAACACCACATCCTATAGCTACATGTATTGAGTCATATGATGCAGTACTGAATGGCTCTTCTCACCACGACATCACTATCTAAAACATTGTGCTGTTTATTAATCTCTTTCAGTTTTGATTCTTTGAAATGTCGATTATTAATATCAAACCCTGAAACTCCAAAGGAAAACTACACATATCCTAAGATGGCACATGTACATTTACAGTGTATTTTATTAACCAAAAAGACTTCAAAAAGACTTTTGTTTTATTTTACATGAAAACAAACAAATATGACAGAGAGATCCTTAGCATATTACTTCCATATAGAAAGTGCAACAGGAAACTTCTGTAACAAAACTGCTCTTGACACCAAATAACGTTTTACACTGAAATATTGAGCTTAAAATAATTCCACAAAGTGGATAACAACTGGATGCATAGAAAATACCAGGTGATTTTAAACTGTCAACAATAATTTCAAGGCATTTACACGTATGGAATTGATGATAACATAACTATGGAATGTTTATCATGTTATCTGAAACTAGCATGGTCAACAATCCAGAAATAACATCCTTACCACATAGGAATTTTTTTCTTTTTCATTTTGAACTACAATAATTCTTTCTTTGTATTCATTTTTGGGGAAGAGGTGCTTAGAGAAAATGGCTAGTTTAAGGGCAGCATGACTAAGCAACATGCAGCAAGCAGACTGAGGTTTTAATATACATGTAAAGGTTTTTAAAGAAATATAATAAAGCAATATGGAAGTGCAATGTGATAAGAATGCAGATGAAGTCATTGGTACCTCAGTGGCTTACACCATGAATGTAAAACAAAAATATCTAAACTTGCGATCTGAGGGTTTAAATGCACTGAGTCATACACAACAAAGATTTGCTAATTACCTATAATAATGGTTGAAATACTGTATGACTAAGAAATAGCTATGATATTTAACATTACATAATTACATTAAATTCTAGAATTATTAATAAATAATTTAATAACAAAGATATTTATAATAATAAATATTTATTGTCAAAGTTCAGTATGATCCATGTACCCCTCCCATGGCAATGAAAAATTGTAAATTATAATGAAAAGAAACACACATTCAAGCATCTCAGTAACCTGTGATATTTAGAAGAATTTTATAATTTGGGCTGAATTTGAAGCACTATTTATTGGGAATACTTTTCGGGGAGATTTACCACAAATTTGCATGACAATCTAAAGAAGCTGAGAGAAGACTTGGTTCATGGTTAACAACGTTGTCAAAGTAAACTTCGAGTATCACGCAAGAAAAACACTATATAACTTGATATTCACAGTTTTCATCGAGTATAATTGTATTACTTTGGCCAAATTTTAGTTGAATTACAATAGAGTGTGTATGGTCGTATGGTGAACTGCTGCAACGAAGTAGTCAACCATGGCTATATTGTGGCGCTAAAATAATAACACAACAAGCTACTATATATAATATGACTTACCTTTATATGAAAGAAGTAGAAGGTAACAAATTTGCGTTCTACAATCTACGAACTAATGAAAACGATGAAGAATCGAGAGCGTAAAAGTGCAAACATTAAACAGTGTGAAGCAAGCCGCACACGGACGAGAATACTCAAGGAAAAACCGTCCAAAACTCATACAAATTTAGCTGCGGATCCAAATATAACTCATCGTTGCTACTCAAACTTAACAGCTGACTTCGGTAAAATGATTTACGATAACTGAGGGAAAGGTAGAAAAAAGAAAGAACAGAATTTTGATGAAGCAACACAAACGAACTACTTTAGCATGTTTAGTGGGTTCTATTTTTAGATTCAAAAACGCGCTACGTCATTTGTAGCCAATCATCGCTAAGAATAATTTGGTGATTCAGACTTGGGGAGGGGTAGGATAGATAGAAATTAATTACAATTTTATACTTCACATCCTATTTGAACTAACAAAATTAAGTTAGTTTTTGATAGAAGTTAGATCTGAATTTCATATTTTATGCAATAAAGCTAATACTGAAGGCAAAAATTTGCATTTATAAAAACTGTAGTTTCTGGGCCTATCCCCCTCCCTCTTCATTTTTAGCTGTTACGCAAGCGTGTTGGTCGCGTGGTCGCTTGGAATTCAAAATGGCGGCGATCTTGCGATCCAGTTTCGCAAGATATCATAAGAATATTACAAATATTTCCAAAACAGGGTCTCATTATAAAATATTAGTTAGACTGTCTTCTTCTTGCATAGATCGTAAGTATATATTTAAAATATCATGATATTTCTATCTATTTTTAGCAAGCTATAATTACTTTTTCAAAAATTTCCGCAATTTTTGAGTAGAATGAGTCATAATTTGCTGTGTCTTGTTATATAATTATGATATTTTTGTTTTAGCAATTTTACTTTCGTAACATCACTCTAGGCATTTACGATCAAACCAAACACAGCGTCATGAAAAAAATGCTTAGTGTGAATACAATACTGCACACAGTGCAGTATTGAGTTCAGTAATCCAAAGATAATCAGTAGATAATTTGCATACCATATGATTTTCATACCTACACCGCACACCGGAAATCATTAGCTGTCACGTGATATTGTTCCTTATTATGGCCCTTAATCCACATTGTATAATTGTGAGATTTATTTGAAAAACTTTTTGTAGTAACATTACAACATTAGTCTACTCGGTTACAGACATACACTAGACAGTGATATTTATGATCTTCTGATGCAATATATAAAACTTCCTATTAAGAGTTTAGGAAGCACCTTCTTCCTTTTTTCCTTTCCTTTTTCCTTTACCAAGGAAATAATCTGAAAGACTGTTGACAGGATTGTATATAAATACTGTTAACAGGATGTTTGTTAACTGGTGCATGCATGGATTATCTTACTCATGAAATAATATATGCATACTGTTAGTGTCATCAGTTACCCAGAACCCTGTTGTTCGAAGGGTGATTAATGCTAATCCTGTGTTAAAATGGATGATTTTCTTTAGAGTTAACCTGGATTAATGCTAATTTTCTTTCAAACAAGTGGGCCCTGGTTGCCAGAGCTTTAGTTGACATCACATTTTGTCAGTGGCATCTGCATCCATGGTAGTCTTTAGGTCGACATTTACAAATGCTGTTTACTCCCAAAACCTTAGTGAAAAAGGGAATGGGACATCTGTTTTGGCTATACTAGCATAGATCATTAGTTTGAGAGAACAACCCTCAGCCCTCTCTCTTTGATACAAATGTAACTACTTGCAGGGGAGGGGAGAGGAACATTTTGTGACTCTCTACCATATACTATCAATGATCTTTAGCTTGAGGCAGCTTGATGCCTAACCCCCATTTCCTAACTAAAGTGTACTCACAAGGGAGAGAAAAAGAAACATCTGCTAAAAATGCACCTTTTTAAGCTTTAAATTTGTGTTGACTTCCATTCATTCCAGCAAGTGACTGAATTTTATATTTAAATTCTCTTATGCCCATATTTGGTAATAAATCTATTGACAGATTCAATGCATGTCTGGGCTGATAAAATGAGGTCATGGTGTAGTGCACAGGTAGCCCAAGCTCTTTTTTTCATAACAATGAGCTTGTGGTACCTTTTGCAACTAGATTTTTGTATAGTTCTTCTTGTATATTTTATGAGAGAGAAGATTTGGGTTGAGAAGATTGGGTGGTAGAACTAAATTAACCTGTTCATATTCTGTGTTTAAATGAAGTGTTTGATTGAAAGTGATGAAGTAGATGATATGATTATCCCACAGGCTATGAAATGATATGCTATATACTGCAGTATCATTGAGTAAATATCATTATTATAATGATATTTAGTGAATAATACTCCAGTATAGAGCATATCATTTCATAGCCTGTGGGACAGGCTATATATTGGAGGTGGGTAGGGATGGGGGCAGAAAGTAGGAGGAGAGAGAAAGGGGAGGATTGATGATGATCATTATACAGGATAGCAAATCATGTATCAAGCGATTGTTCTAAAACTAGCAGCTATCTAATTTTAGTCTAATCACACATTGTGCACTTTTTGACCAATATTTTGCAAGACTCTGACTTGCGTGTCCAGTTCTCAAGGGAGGGGAGGGGAGGGGGACTGGAAAGGAAAGGGAGGATCGAGATTTAGTAGCTTTATGTTCTCATCCACTGCTGATTCCACCACCTTCCTCTTACATTGGTTTATGTAGGCCACTATTAGCATTATTTTTTTTTTTCTATAAGTGTTTTATGTATGTCTTTTTTTTTCTTGTTTGTTGTTGGGGGCAACCTTACTGGGACCTCTTCAGTCTGTTAGTTGCTCCCTCACTTATATTAGTTAAACTGTCTTGTTTCGTATTATTTTTTTATTTTTTATATACTTACGGTATATATTTATTGTAACATGTTATCTAAGTGGAAGTTTCTAAATAAATAAAATAAAAATAAATAAAAATCTTGTCCGTCAAGAACGTCAACATTTCAACACTATGGATTTTGACCAATTTAAATATGCACCTGCTGGTGTGTGCTGGTAACTGAAAAACCTGGGGTTTACCAGCAGGCTTTCCCTTTCCTCCCCTCCACCCAAGTCCCCCTCCCCTCCCCTTTCCCCTCCTTCCCCCTCCCCTCCCATTCTCTTGAGAGCCGGCCATGCAGACTATTGAGATGCAGGCTATTCACATATCACACAAAATTCCTAATGCCAACCTCATTTTACTGACACTTTTGTCATATTGTAGCTTCTATTGGACTTAAAGAGGAGCAGCATGAGTTTCAGAAAGTTGCATTAGCATTTGCTGCTAAAGAAATGGCACCAAACATGAGAGAGTGGGATTTGAATGTAAGTGACTGATCACTGAGTAATCTAGCATTCTAACCTTGATAAAAAAGCAGCCACTAAAAATGTGTTGTCAAGTATTTACATTGATTGTTGTGCATTTAGGAGCACTTTCCAAAAGATGTCTTGAGAAAGGCTGCTGCATTAGGTTTTGGAGGTAAGATGAATAGACTTTTAAGTTCTTCATGTAAATTTTCACTCTAGCTTTGAGAATAGTGTTTGTAATATAATTATAATGTGCTGCACACTGATTGGATAACTACACCTGTACCATGTTTATATCAGAGGACAGAGACATAGCTTAATTGTACTAAAACATCAAAAAGTATTTTATAAAAGCAATACAAAATGGTCAAAGAAGATGTAGAACAGTTGAAAAGCAGAGAAACACTAATGGCAAATTGCCTTGTGTTCCTAAGTTTGCTTTTCTTGTGCTGTACATCTCCCAGGATGTTCATATCACAGTGCGGAGGCATGAGCACACATTTATATTGCTTAGATAGAGACATTCTAGCATGAATATATACTATTAATGCCAACTTATAATTATTATAAATATAACCACCACTTTATTTTATTAATAATTATTAGCAATTACATGCCATGAAGATCATGGAGGTAGCCATTTATCTAGACTTGATGCATCAGTGATATTCGAGGCTCTGTCTACTGGTTGTGTCAGTACTGCTGCATATCTTAGTATACACAAGTATGTGATTTTAATTGTTATCCACTTTAATGGAAATACTGAAGCTGCAGATGCCATGCAATATTAATCAGTGATAGTAACAATGATGATGTTGTTGATACTGCTGCCGATGCTACTGCTGCCGATGCTACTGCTGCTGCTGCTGCTGCTGATTCTGCTGATGATGTTGCTGATGCTGATGATGCTGCTGCTGATACTGCTGCTTATGATGATGATACTGCTGCTGCTGCTGATGATGATGATGCTACTGCTGATGATGCTGCTGCTGCTGCTGATGATGATGATAATGACAATGCTGCTGCTCTGCTGCTGTTGCTTATGATGATGATACTGTTGCTGCTGCTGCTGATGATGATGACAATGCTGCTCTGCTGCTTATGATGATGGTGCTGATAAGGCTGCTGCTGCTGATGATGATGATACTGCTGCTCTGCTGCTGATACTGCTGCTGCTGATGATAATGCTCCTGATGCTGCTGATGCTGATTTCTAGTAAAGATGATGATGATGATGATCTGAGATTGAAGGAAATTCTTGATTTTCTCTTAGTATGGTGGCATGGATGATAGATGAATTTGGCTCAGAAGAGCAAAAAAAGAAATATGTACCTGATTTATCAACTATGGAAGTAAGTTTAACATATCACAAAATTTCATAATTTAAACATCTTATTTGTGAAGTATGTAGAACAATCTTGACTGTCATGAATACCCATATTGATAAGATTTATTTATAACTCTCTTCTGATGACCAAAATTGAGACGTTTTCTTTACACCGAAGGAGATATTCTGTCAGAAAAAAGTTATCGCTGCTGCTGACTACATATTCTTCAACTGCAAGTGATATTTATTTGTACCAACATTATTGGATGATTTGAACAGAAAAGAGTTAAGAACTTTTGATCATATAGTGTATCTTGAGTAGGTATTTTTTTAATGGGACTACGGGTATACTGTAACGTTCCCACAAAAGGTCAAAGTCTTGCAAAATATTGGTCAAATTTTGTTAGTCTTGAATTCTTATTTTTCACAAAAAGCCATCTCAGAGTCTCAAAGCTTGAAAACTAAGGAAATAGGCGAAAAAGCATCCTGGGTGTGCCAAAAATAAACCTTGTCTTGGGGACTTGCAAAGTCTTGCTTTGATCATTCGATACTCCTTATAAAGGCACTTTAACTGTAATAGAAGTGATTTTTTTATTTTAATTTTAATTTTTTGCAGAAATTTGGATCTTATTGTTTAACGGAGCCAGGTACATTAACTTTAACTATATTGTTCTATGCATCAAACTGTGACAATCATTAATCATTGTCATATAATTGTAATTTGAAAACCTCTCCCATCTATCATTTTACTGATAAAGGCCATTTGGTAAATGGTTAAAATATCTAGTTTTGTAAAGTTAAAATCAGAGACAAACCAAATTTATGCTATTCCCTCTGTCGTCAAAAATACAAATCATGAATGAGGAAGTTGTTTTGGTTTTGGTTTGGTTTTTGGTTTTGAGTGGTTTTGGTTTTGTGGTCATGAATGAGGAAGTGGTTTTGGTTTTGGTTTGGTTTTGAGTGCATGGTTTTGGTTTTGTGGTCATGAATGAGGAAGTGGTTCTGGTTTTGGTTTTGCATCAAACCAAATTTAATTCTGATCAGTTATTATGAAACCTGATTGCAAAATTAAGATAAAAACGATGGTATTTGATAGTTTATTGAGCACACTTTAATTTACAGGTAGTGGCTCTGATGCGGCATCGTTATCAACAAAGGCAGAAAGAGATGGAGATTATTATGTATTGAATGGTACTAAAGTATGTCAAAATTTGTTATATTTCTTAGTCAAGTATGGGTGGTTAATTAATAATGATTATTATTATACGGGTGCACACTTTTCAGTGTAAATAAAGACTAAAATGAGTGCAAATATGCGATTGTATTACATGGTTTTGAAAGCTGCATTACACAGTTTAGTGCGAGGGTTGTCCAATACACACGAATCGAGTCGATTCGTAAATGGTGGTTTACGATTCGTAACAGATTGTGAACTTCATTGAAATGCATTGCAGACAGTACAGGTTATTGATATGCATAAAACATGAACAATTACACCAAGGGATAATGAATATTTACGTAATGGTAAAGATGGTTTGCGAATGGCATCTCATTATCGATTCGTTTAAATGGATTGTGCATTCCTGTGTTGCGCACATGCGCAGATGGGCATATAGTGGACTTAGACTCTGGCAGACTCAAAGCTGCTCGAAGGGGGCCTGTCGATTCGTACGATTCGATCGATTCGTACGAATCGTCAAAGGGGTTTACGAATCGTGCATCTCATTATCGATTCGTGTAAATGGTTAGCGCATGTTGTTGGGATTCCTGTGTCGCGCACATGCGCAGATGGGCATATAGTGGACTTAGACTCTGGCAGACTCAAAGCTGCTCGAAGGGGGCCTGTCGATTCGTACGATTCGATCGATTCGTACGAATCGTCAAAAGGGTTTACGAATCGTGCATCTCATTATCGATTCGTGTAAATGATTAGCGCATGTTGTTGGGATTCCTGTGTTGCGCACATGCGCACATTGGTATATAGTGGACTTAGACTCTGGCAGACTCAAAGCTGCTCGAAGGGGGCCTGTCGATTCGTACGATTCGATCGATTCGTACGAATCGTCAAAGGGGTTTACGAATCGTGCATCTCATTATCGATTCGTGTAAATGGTTAGCGCAAGTTGTTGGGATTCCTGTGTCGCGCACATGCGCAGATGGGCATATAGTGGACTTAGACTCTGGCAGACTCAAAGCTGCTCGAAGGGGGCCTGTCGATTCGTACGATTCGATCGATTCGTACGAATCGTCAAAGGGGTTTACGAATCGTGCATCTCATTATCGATTCGTGTAAATGGTTAGCGCATGTTGTTGGGATTCCTGTGTTGCGCACATGCGCACATGGGTATATAGTGGACTTAGACTCTGGCAGACTCAAAGCTGCTCGAAGGCATATGGTGCTCATTCTAGCTGCAACGTCCATCCGTTTTCTTCTTGGTACGCTGAATAGCGTACTAATCTGATTCATCATTTGTCCGTAGGACACTGCTTCTTTAGATTTCAACAGTACATTAATACTGGTGTATTTCTGGTCTACTATAAAAATATTAGTTGTTATCACACTTTGACTCAATTGTTATATTTGGTTCTTTACCAACAAATTCTAAATAAATACGGTACTCATTTTCGTCGCACAGTAATGTGAAGTACCAGTGTACTAACACTATTAGCGTACAAACAGTACGAGTACAATAACAGTACTAGAGTACTAGTGTATTAACAGTACTAGCGTACTAACAGTACTAGCGTACTAGCGTACTAACAGTACTGGCGTACTAACAGTACTAGCGTACTAACAGTACTAGCGTACTAACAGTACTAGCGTACTAACAGTACTGGCGTACTAATTAACAGTACTAGCGTACTAACAGTACTGGCGTACTAACAGTACTGGCGTACTAACAGTACTAGCGTACTAGCAGTGCTAGCGTACTAGAGTACTAGAGTACTAGCGTACTAACAGTACTGGCATACTAACAGTACTAGCGTACTAACAGTACTAGCGTACTAGCGTACTAACAGTACTAGCGTACTAACAGTACTGGCATACTAACAGTACTAGCGTACTAACAGTACTAGCGTACTAACAGTACTACCGTACTAACAGTACTAGCGTACTAACAGTGCTAGCGTGCTAGCGTACTAACAGTACTAGCGTACTAGCGTACTAACAGTACTAGCGTATTAACAGTACTAGCGTACTAGAGTACTAGCGTACTAACAGTACTAGCGTACTACAGTACTAGAGTACTAACAGTACTAGCGTACTAGCGTACTAACAGTACTAGCGTACTAACAGTACTAGCGTACTAACAGTACTAGCGTATTAGTGTACTAGCGTACTAACAGTACTAGCGTACTAGAGTACTAGTGTACTAGCGTACTAACAGTACTGGCGTACTAACAGTACTGGCGTACTAACAGTACTAGCGTACTAGCAGTGCTAGCGTACTAGAGTACTAGCGTACTAACAGTACTGGCATACTAACAGTACTAGCGTACTAACAGTACTAGCGTACTAGCGTACTAACAGTACTAGCGTACTAACAGTACTGGCATACTAACAGTACTAGCGTACTAACAGTACTAGCGTACTAACAGTACTAGCGTATTAACAGTGCTAGCGTGCTAGCGTACTAACAGTACTAGCGTACTAGCGTACTAACAGTACTAGCGTATTAGAGTGGTTTTCATAAACCCGTGAAACAAAGTGTACTAATTAAAGTGTAATAAAATGTAATAGTCAAGAAATATAATAGAAAACAAAAGAGCCAAAGTGTAATAAAGTGTAATAAGCTAAAGTGTATTTCACGGGTTTATGAAAACCACTCTAACAGTACTAGCGTACCAGAGTACTAGCGTACTAGCAGTACTGGCGTATTAACAGTGCTAGCGTACTAGCGTACTAACAGTACTAGCGTACTAACAGTACTAGCGTACTAGTGTACTAGCGTATTAACAGTACTAGCGTACTAGAGTACTAGCGTACTAACAATACTGGCATACTAACAGTACTAGCGTACTAACAGTACTGGCATACTAACAGTACTAGCGTACTAACAGTACTAGCGTACTAGCGTACTAACAGTACTAGCGTACTAACAGTACTGGCATACTAACAGTACTAGCGTACTAACAGTACTAGCGTACTAACAGTACTAGCGTATTAACAGTGCTAGCGTGCTAGCGTACTAACAGTACTAGCGTACTAGCGTACTAACAGTACTAGCGTATTAACAGTACTAGCGTACCAGAGTACTAGCGTACTAGCAGTACTGGCGTATTAACAGTGCTAGCGTACTAGCGTACTAACAGTACTAGCGTATTAGTGTACTAGCGTATTAACAGTACTAGCGTACTAGAGTACTAGCGTACTAACAGTACTAGCGTACTACAGTATTAGAGTACTAACAGTACTAGCGTACTAGCGTACTAACAGTACTAGAGTACTAACAGTACTGGCGTACTAACAGTACTAGCGTACTAGAGTACACGCAAGTGACCAATCCTACGTATCCAGGATTTCAGTCCAGGATTTGAAATTCCTATTGTGCCTATAATAACAATAAAACACAAAATAGATATGTGATATGAATAATATTTACAAAGAAAAAAAGACATCGAAAATATTCATCTTTTATTTTAATCACATAAAGTTAAGCCTGAAGTACGATGCTTATATGCCTAACAGAAGTTTTTCTTAAGAATTTGAGAAACTTACCCTGTTTAGTTTTCGAGTTATCGAACATAAAATATGTCACGCAATACTGTCACGCACTCTATCACACACTTTTAGAAGAAAACACAACTTTGGCTTGGTCTATGCCGATAAATCCAATATTTTTGGGTATCTGTATCAAAGCATATGGTGAAATTATTATTTGTATGTAAAATTGCCATTCATATTTATTGTCCGCCATGTTGGTGCACTAAAAGTTGTACACCAACATGGCTACAACATGGCGCCCCATAAAATTATTTTTATAAATGGCCGAGTTTGTGAAACTGTTGGTATCTTTGCATCGCAACATTTCTTGTGACTTCAGATTCTCAGAAATTATAGAGTTTTTGTATGATTTGCTGTTATTTTGATGACCCGTGGAGCCGGACTCCAACTGCGATGTGCCATACATTTCTTACCAAAATATGCTCTGGTATATGTCATAGCAATATGACAGATTACTTAGCGAAATTGTTTTGCGCATGACTACGCCATTAAGCATATGTTTTGTCAGTTCTGGAGACTTGTGGCACTTTCTGGTACTGGTTGCTAGCGCTCATCATCATGCCAGCCAATTCGCCCCTGAAATCTCTCTCTGTGAGAGATGATGGAGATGGGGTGAGGCGGCTGCATGAGAAAGTCGGTGATAACCAATATCGCAGTATTGCGAACTTCTTCTTCGAAATTGTCGGCTTTGTCCGATTTCCACAAGAACTGCAAAAATACAGTGGTTACTTACTTGACGTCACTAGAAACACTGTGACTTTGTGAGTATTTATCATCTTTGGATTTTATTTCAAAAACTTTATTTCTTTGGCTGAAATCATAATTTATGTATTACATTTTGCTCATCTTGTCCGTTATCTTGTTATTGTTTCACTGTGTAGGCGTTGTTATGTAACTTGTGAAGAAATGTGCAGTTCGAAGGGGCTAAGGACAGCTATAAACAGGACCTTTTCTTCGCAAGGAGGAATTATGTGGAAATCCATCCGAGAAGGACAGATTTCCTCCTATTTGATGAAAACGGTTGATGACTATATAAGGAGACCGGCCGCCGAGCAAATGGAGCTAACGGCAACTCTAACCCTCGGAAAGATTACGCCGAACGTCTACATATTGTCGAGGGAAGTGCAGGTAAAACTCAGTATAGGAGGTATTTGTAATTAGATTGATATATTTGGAGGCAGTTTCATTTATAAATTGTTTTTAAATTTTGCAACTGTATTGCCCAGGAACTGCCGGCACTCTCAGTTCCCTTGGTGGGCCAGAAATTCCAGCCCCCATTGTCTGGATCGTGAAACTTTATAGTTCATTTTTGATAACTGCAAAAAAGTCTTTATAATTGTTTTATATCTTTTTCCGTCGTCTATGGATGACTTACAATCGTCGCAACGAGCATCTTCTATCATTTTGAGCTGTGATATCCCACTGTTCCCACGTGGGGTGTCTCGAAAACTCAGACCTTGAAAACTAAGACCAAGAAAACTCAGACCTCACAATGTTTTTTAAAGATTGCTTTCGACTGATCCATGGACTTTAGAAAATAAATTAAACTTAATCTTTGGTAACAATGTTTTCGGGAACATTGACAACCTGTCAGGCTCAGTTAACAGTTAATTCTTTTGTCATCTTTACAAGGTGAAAGAATCTTCACTTTTGGGAACTTCCCTGCGTTTTCGACGCAGAAACTTTGTATTATATTTCTCTAAATTCTCGTGAAGCGCTTCTTTAATTTAAATCTTGCAAAAGAAATGAAATTCTCGACGCGTATGCGCAAAGAGGGAAAAGGTTCTGGGAACGAGATTGGGGAAAATGCAAGTTAATGAAAAATCGTGCGAGTTTTAATCCAAATTTTCGTTCTGGATGTTGACAAATCATGATCATGAGACACATTGAATAAGCACCAAAAATTGGGGGTCAGCGTTCAATTTCGAGAGCTACATTGCTGAGAAATCGGCAAATTTTGCACTTTGTAGAGCCTCTGTCAGTACGCTAGTACTGTTAGTACGCTAGTACTGTTAATTAGTACGCCAGTACTGTTAGTACGCTAGTACGCTAGTACTGTTAATTAGTACGCTAGTACTGTTAGCTAGTACACTAGTACTCTAGTACGCTAGTACGCTAGTACTGTTAGTACGCTAGTACTGTTAGTACGCTAGTACTGTTAGTACGCTAGTACACTAGTACGCTAGTACGCTAGTACTGTTAATACGCTAGTACACTAGTACTCTAGTACGCTAGTACTGTTAGTACGCTAGTTAGTACGCTAGTACTGTTAGTACGCTAGTACTGTTAGTACGCTAGTACTCTAGTACGCTAGTACTGTTAGTACGCTAGTACACTAGTACTCTAGTACGCTAGTACTGTTAGTACGCTAGTACGCTACTACTGTTAGTACTCTAGTACTGTAGTACGCTAGTACTGTTAGTACGCTAGTACACTAGTACTCTAGTACGCTAGTACTGTTAGTACGCTAGTACACTAGTACTCTAGTACGCTAGTACGCTAGTACTGTTAGTACGCTAGTACACTAGTACGCTAGTACGCTAGTACTGTTAGTACGCTAGTACTGTTAGTACGCTAGTACTGTTAGTACGCTAGTACACTAGTACGCTAGTACTGTTAGTACGCTAGTACTGTTAGTACGCTAGTACACTAGTACGCTAGTACGCTAGTACTGTTAATACGCTAGTACACTAGTACTCTAGTACGCTAGTACTGTTAGTACGCTAGTACTGTTAGTACGCTAGTACTGTTAGTACGCTAGTACTGTTAGTACGCTAGTACTGTTAGTACGCTAGTACTGTTAGTACGCTAGTACACTAGTACTCTAGTACGCTAGTACTGTTAGTACGCTAGTACGCTACTACTGTTAGTACTCTAGTACTGTAGTACGCTAGTACTGTTAGTACGCTAGTACACTAGTACTCTAGTACGCTAGTACTGTTAGTACGCTAGTACACTAGTACTCTAGTACGCTAGTACTGTTAGTACGCTAGTACGCTACTACTGTTAGTACTCTAGTACTGTAATACGCTAGTACTGTTAGTACGCTAGTACACTAGTACTCTAGTACGCTAGTACTGTTAGTACGCTAGTACTGTTAGTACGCTAGTACTGTTAGTACGCTAGTACACTAGTACTCTAGTACGCTAGTACTGGTAGTACGCTAGTACTGTTAGTACGTTAGTACTGTTAGTACGCCAGTACTGTTAGTACGCTAGTACGCTAGTACTGTTAGTACGCTAGTACACTAGTACTCTAGTACGCTAGTACTGGTAGTACGCTAGTACTGTTAGTACGCTAGTACTGTTAGTACGCTAGTACACTAGTACTCTAGTACGCTAGTACTGGTAGTACGCTAGTACTGTTAGTACGCTAGTACTGTTAGTACGCTAGTACACTAGTACTCTAGTACGCTAGTACTGTTAGTACGCCAGTACTGTTAGTACGCTAGTACGCTAGTACTGTTAGTACGCTAGTACACTAGTACTCTAGTACGCTAGTACTGGTAGTACGCTAGTACTGTTAGTACGCTAGTACTGTTAGTACGCTAGTACTGTTAGTACGCTAGTACACTAGTACTCTAGTACGCTAGTACTGGTAGTACGCTAGTACTGTTAGTACGCTAGTACTGTTAGTACGCTAGTACACTAGTACTCTAGTACGCTAGTACTGGTAGTACGCTAGTACTGTCAGTACGCTAGTACTGTTAGTACGCTAGTACTGTTAGTACTCTAGTACGCTAGTACTGTTAGAGTGATTACACTTAACCCGTGAAATAGTTAGTAGACTAGTAGTGGGTTAAGTGTAACGACTCTAGTACGCCAGTACTGTTAGTACGCCAGTACTGTTAGTACGCGTGATTTTAATGATTGAAATCCTTCAGAGTTGCTTATTTTTTTACTCTAATTGCTTTTGGCAATTTATACAATATTTGCTAGGCTTTGGTGCTCTTTACATATTCGGTACATGGTAGTACGTTTGCTCAGCGTACTAAGGATTTTTGAGCGTGAACTGCTAGCTTTTTCGTGCATGGTATACTCGAAGGGGGCCTATCGATTCGTACGATTCGATCGATTCGTACGAATCGTCAAAGGGGTTTACGAATCGTGCATCTCATTATCGATTCGTGTAAATGGTTAGCGCAAGTTGTTGGGATTCCTGTGTCGCGCACATGCGCAGATGGGCATATAGTGGACTTAGAGTCTGGCAGACTCAAAGCTGCTCGAAGGGGGCCTGTCGATTCGTACGATTCGATCGATTCGTACGAATCGTCAAAGGGGTTTACGAATCGTGCATCTCATTATCGATTCGTGTAAATGGTTAGCGCATGTTGTTGGGATTCCTGTGTTGCGCACATGCGCAGATGGGCATATAGTGGACTTAGACTCTGGCAGACTCAAAGCTGCTCGAAGGGGGCCTGTCGATTCGTACGATTCGATCGATTCGTACGAATCGTCAAAGGGGTTTACGAATCGTGCATCTCATTATCGATTCGTGTAAATGGTTAGCGCAAGTTGTTGGGATTCCTGTGTCGCGCACATGCGCAGATGGGCATATAGTGGACTTAGACTCTGGCAGACTCAAAGCTGCTCGAAGGGGGCCTGTCGATTCGTACGATTCGATCGATTCGTACGAATCGTCAAAGGGGTTTACGAATCGTGCATCTCATTATCGATTCGTGTAAATGGTTAGCGCATGTTGTTGGGATTCCTGTGTTGCGCACATGCGCACATGGGCATATAGTGGACTTAGACTCTGGCAGACTCAAAGCTGCTCGAAGGGGGCCTGTCGATTCGTACGATTCGATCGATTCGTACGAATCGTCAAAGGGGTTTACGAATCGTGCATCTCATTATCGATTCGTGTAAATGGTTAGCGCAAGTTGTTGGGATTCCTGTGTCGCGCACATGCGCAGATGGGCATATAGTGGACTTAGACTCTGGCAGACTCAAAGCTGCTCGAAGGGGGCCTGTCGATTCGTACGATTCGATCGATTCGTACGAATCGTCAAAGGGGTTTACGAATCGTGCATCTCATTATCGATTCGTGTAAATGGTTAGCGCATGTTGTTGGGATTCCTGTGTTGCGCACATGCGCACATGGGCATATAGTGGACTTAGACTCTGGCAGACTCAAAGCTGCTCGAAGGGGGCCTATCGATTCGTACGATTCGATCGATTCGTACGAATCGTCAAAGGGGTTTACGAATCGTGCATCTCATTATCGATTCGTGTAAATGGTTAGCGCATGTTGTTGGGATTCCTGTGTTGCGCACATGCGCACATGGGTATATAGTGGACTTAGACTCTGGCAGACTCAAAGCTGCTCGAAGGGGGCCTATCGATTCGTACGATTCGATCGATTCGTACGAATCGTCAAAGGGGTTTACGAATCGTGCATCTCATTATCGATTCGTGTAAATGGTTAGCGCAAGTTGTTGGGATTCCTGTGTCGCGCACATGCGCAGATGGGCATATAGTGGACTTAGAGTCTGGCAGACTCAAAGCTGCTCGAAGGGGGCCTGTCGATTCGTACGATTCGATCGATTCGTACGAATCGTCAAAGGGGTTTACGAATCGTGCATCTCATTATCGATTCGTGTAAATGGTTAGCGCATGTTGTTGGGATTCCTGTGTTGCGCACATGCGCAGATGGGCATATAGTGGACTTAGACTCTGGCAGACTCAAAGCTGCTCGAAGGGGGCCTATCGATTCGTACGATTCGATCGATTCGTACGAATCGTCAAAGGGGTTTACGAATCGTGCATCTCATTATCGATTCGTGTAAATGGTTAGCGCATGTTGTTGGGATTCCTGTGTCGCGCACATGCGCAGATGGGCATATAGTGGACTTAGACTCTGGCAGACTCAAAGCTGCTCGAAGGGGGCCTGTCGATTCGTACGATTCGATCGATTCGTACGAATCGTCAAAGGGGTTTACGAATCGTGCATCTCATTATCGATTCGTGTAAATGGTTAGCGCCAGGAGCCCATTGTTAGCGCATGTTGTTGGGATTCCTGTGTTGCGCACATGCGCACATTGGTATATAGTGGACTTAGACTCTGGCAGACTCAAAGCTGCTCGAAGGGGGCCTGTCGATTCGTACGATTCGATCGATTCGTACGAATCGTCAAAGGGGTTTACGAATCGTGCATCTCATTATCGATTCGTGTAAATGGTTAGCGCAAGTTGTTGGGATTCCTGTGTCGCGCACATGCGCAGATGGGCATATAGTGGACTTAGACTCTGGCAGACTCAAAGCTGCTCGAAGGGGGCCTGTCGATTCGTACGATTCGATCGATTCGTACGAATCGTCAAAGGGGTTTACGAATCGTGCATCTCATTATCGATTCGTGTAAATGGTTAGAATAAGTTAAATTTTACGCTGAATTGGTTTTAGTGGAACTGACCGACTTGAGTAAAGCATGTTAACCATCTGGGATTTTGATGTGTGGTACGTATCGAATTTATAAGATTATTAAGCTACCTAAGTTTACAGTGACACTCTAACCGTGAACACTTGGTTCTTTTTTAAAACTGTTTTTAACATGCATTCCTTGAGAGAATGAACTAGAATTTAGTTTCATTTTGATCACATAGTATATTTCAGCTAATCTATTAAATAAAGTCAAGTGTTCATGGTTTGAGTGTCCTCACTGTTAGCTTAAGTTTATAAGCTTAATATGTTTTTGTAGAAAAGAAATTTAAATTGATTTATAAGTTGTTGAAAACGTTAGATATCGAAATTATTTGTCAAAATAGTCTGCTTTTGGAGATGTAACGAGTTTGAAGGCGCAGTAATGTGAAAATGAAAATCACTCATCTTGTATCGTAATACGTCTCTCGTTGCGAAACGAGATAGCTTGAAGCGTGATATTACCTGTGAAAGATTTCTTGCGAAAAACATTCGTGGTCACAGGTCTCGTGCTGTTGTCAATGAATACATCAAGAAAGGAAATTTTGTTGTTAATTTCTCTTTCCATGGTGAACTTGATGTTGGGATGCCTGGAGTTGATGAAATCAAAAAACACAAGTGCATCTTGTTCACTGTCAAAAATGCAGAATGTATCATCGACATAGCGACGGTAGAATCTTAGAAAATCAAACTTTTCGACACGCGTACGTGAACATCTTCGCACGGATAGGGCGTCACATATATATAAACACCTAGATAACTCAGAGTCGTGCAGAAGCCTTGCTAATAAGGAATGCTTTGTAATTATATAGACCACGCTGCTTATGAATTTTCTTTAAAACTCAAAGAAGCGTTACCTATTAGTTGGTTGAAACCATCTCTGAACCAACAAGTAAAACATATTAATTTACAATTAATACAATAGCCCTTCTTTCTTATTGTTTGTTTAACTTATATATAGGTTATGTTCTTTGTTAATCTCCACTACTGAAGATGGCAAATGTTAGTTGCCGAAACATGTTTAGTAAAAAAGACAAATGACATGAAGTTGAGATCTGTTGTATCTTATTTAAAATTCTAAGAAAGGAAACAGTTCCAAAACTTTCATATTTTCAAACAAGTCAAATAAAGCATTTCAACAGCTTTATATTGCAGAAGAGCATATTTTGATTTTTTGTCTTCTCTATATTTGGGATATCTTGGATTGTTTTTGTGGCTGTTGTTGTTATTTTTCTTCTTTAGTTAATTAATATTTAGACTAGAATGACACATTAGGTGAATATTGTCTCTTCCAGTTTATGTCTGATAACATGGTTTAATAGGAGGCAGCATGGCCTAGTGGTCAGAGCGTTGGTCTCGCAATCTGGCGTTTCCAGGTTCGTCATTCCGCTCTGGCCACTAGCTGAGACTGAATTTGTTCCGATTTCGATTAGTTCAAATTCAGTTTCTCGGCCATGTTTGTAATATAGCCAACTGGTTTGCCTCCTTGCCAGTTGGGATTCTTAATCCATTTATGTTTGATTTATATGATTTAGTTAGGATTTGTAAATTGAGCTGAAAAGCCCTGTTGAGGGAGTCTCAATCATGTATGTATGTATGTAATTAATTACATGTATCTGGCATATCAAGAAAACATAGAATTAAGTATTTTCAATTTGTATTGAGGTCTAATGGTTTTTACAGCAATTCATAATTAATATTAAAACAAATCTATTTTGGATACAAAATTTCATCTTTTTCTTATTAATTTTTCATTAATTCCAGACTCAAACTTGTGTTTTTCAAATTTAAATAAGTAATAATTCTTGAAATATTTCCTTTTTATTCAACTGAATTGGGCTTCCTGTGGTAATAGACAAACAAAAATTGCTACTATCAAGCTTTTATTTGCATTTGCTTAAGGGTTTGTAATCTTTACCCTTTAGTCTCCTGAAAAATATACTAGCAAGCTTAGTCATCTTCATTAGAGAATATTTATTCCAATCAATAAGTTAATTTTGTTGAGTGAGATTTGGCCTAAATTCTCCAAAACTGAACCTTTTGAATTTCCCTCAACTGGATATACATAACAAGATTTTATTTCTGATTTGACAATGTTTTTGATATATCAAGAGAATAGAATGAAACAGGGGTATAGTTGTCTTGACACAAGCAATTTTGATTTAGTTAATATGTGTATAAAAACAGTTCAATAACATGAAAACAATTTAGTAAGAATTATTTTATTTGTAATTAATAATTGAATGACATACATTAAAACTGAATTTAATGATTTAATGTATATGTAGTTATGTAGTTAACTATAGCTCATGTTTCTGATACTGTAATTTCAAATTTGAAGAACATAAACAATTTTTTACAATTTTAAAAATGAAGAACTTAGCTCATGATTGCATGA
The DNA here is from genome assembly GCA_029948255.1 of Telmatactis stephensoni. Taxonomy (NCBI): domain Eukaryota; kingdom Metazoa; phylum Cnidaria; class Anthozoa; order Actiniaria; family Isophelliidae; genus Telmatactis; species Telmatactis stephensoni. The sequence continues at coordinate 6,061 of JALIZF010001622.1, read as the reverse complement.
AAAGTCATAGTTGTCATATTTTGATAAATGATTCTTATGTACATAATGTTAATTTATAGGAAAATGCAATACTAGAAATTGGATATATCATAAAATAAATGTAATATTTCTATTAATAATATTTCAATCCAAGTTCTGTGTGGTGCTTTAGCCTTGATTCCAGTGATTTTTTTAGAAAATTGAATCTTGTACATAAAAAAAATCTTTACAAATTTATATCTTTGAAAGGTAACTGATTTATTATGCTGCTAATTCAACCAGGACCACTTAGATGAACTGATATTTAATCAATTTATTGCAGCTCTCAACTCTACATTGTTATCAGCGTGTATGAGAACACTATAATTTGAGTTTTTAATTCAGTTATTAGTTCTAAAGTATGTATGGTTTTACTGGTTTTTGATTGGTCACTATAATTCAAGTGGCCCCAATTAAAGCACTGTAAGAAGATGGGCTGTTATCATTTGACACATGATTTTTTATGTGTGTACATGTATATATTGTGTATATGTCACAGGAAATATTTTTTTAAACAAACATTTCATATTCTTCATCTGCATTTTTATTACTTTTGTTAATCTATTGTTTTTTTGTTTTGTGTTTTTTTTTTTTTTTTTTTTTTTTGTAGGATGTAAACACTGAAGTGTGCAAGCAGTTATTTTCTTGACTGTCAACATTTTCAATAATATCAAAACATATGAATAGGTGGCGGTTTCTTTTTGTAATGCTTTATGTCTTAGACAACCATAATGAAGATGTCAAAAAGGCATTCTAAATAATGAATTTTAACTTTTTCATGTTTCTGGCATGAATTTATAAATATAGTGTAAAATGACGTTTGCAGAAATTATTTTATGCTGATGTCATTGTGATAGCATGATTGTATTTTAAAAAATACTCCAATTTGTTTATGACTTTTAAAATATAAATTAGCTTCACATCATAATGTTAAAAAATAGAATTATTATTTTTTTTTGGTAATAGAGTTGCATTTGTTTATGTATTTATGACCGAGATGAAAATTGGATTGTATGTCATTTTATCACTTTCAACAATAAATTTAGCCCCTTAGTTGACTTCAAAAGAACTCATCAGTGGTAAAAATTAATGTACTAAATGTGCATTTATCAGCTAATTCAGCAAAAAATATGACCACTGTCTTGTTTTTCATCTCGATAAATAAATAAGTTATTGTAGCATGTATTGTTTGTTTATTGAGAAATGCATTTGTTGATATTATAATAAAGAACTCTGATATTAAAGTAGTGGTTTATAGTAGTTTTGCATGGTTTTGCAGGGGTGGATCCAAGGGAGGTGCGTTGAATGCGGTTCACAAATAAACACTTTTTTCATCAATAGTTTGGGTCGAGAAAGCGTTAAAACATACCCCCTCTTTAAATATGCTGCCTGAAGTCTTTATTTAGTTGCTGGTGTTTACACACATTGAAGTATCCAAGAATGGGCTTTTTTGAAAACGACAAAACAATATTGTCATCATAGTTCCAGGCAGCTTCGATCGGCGCTTCGTTGTAATATTTCAAATTCAGGAATCGAAAATCAGTGACCAGTTTTCTACGAATATTATTTTGGAATCAGTGACCGGTTTAGCTAGATGTCAATCATGTCTTTATTTAGTCGCTGGTGTTAGAACACAAATTAAAGAATCCAAGAATTGACTTTTTGAGAACGACAAAACAATAAGCCTTCAGATCGTCATCTGATTGAGGCAATGATTCGGTGTCACAAATTCAGGAGGCTTTTTGAAAACGGCAATACACAAAATTTTAATAGTTTGGCCCTGACTTTTTTACGAATATCACTGCACTTTTAGTGGAATGGCTCGTTTGGATCTCAATGAAGACTTTATTTAGTAATGTGGCAGCTTCGCTTCGTTGTAATTTCTGAATTCAGGAATCGATAATCAGTGACTTTTCTACGAATATCACTTTGGAATGACCGGTTTAGATGTCAATGAAGTCTTTATTCAGTCGCTGGTGTTAGAACACAAATTAGAGAATCCCTGAATGGGCTTTTTGAAAACGACAAAACAATATATTCATAGTAATCCAGACAGCTTTGCCTCGTAGTAGATATCAAATTCACGAATCGATAATCAGTGACTGCTTTTCTACGAATATTACTTTGGAATGACCGGTTTAGATGTCAATGAAGTCTTTATTTAGTCGCTGGTGTTAGAACACAAATTAATGAATCTCTGAATGGGCTTTTTGAAAACGACAAAACAATATATTCATAGTAATCCAGGCAGCTTTGCTTCGTAGTAGGCAGTATCATGTTCACGAATCGACGAATCGACTAATAAGATGCACGGATCGTAAAGAACATTCACGATTCGTACGAATCGACACGAATCGTACGATTTACAACCCGGGCCCTGATGGCCCTGAATGCAATAACCACAGGGTGACCAAGCAGTGGTGGTGTATCAATAACCACAGGGTGACCAAGCAGTGGTGGTGGTGTGAGAGGTGGTGTGTACAATGAGATAAGAACCACAGGAAGACCACACATAAGCGGCAATTGATATCTTATTCTAATTAGAATATTTAATTTTATTCTAAAGAGGAATATAAATATGCACAATTTGTGCATATAAATAAGATTCACAGTGCATATTAATAAGATTCGCAATCTCTGCATATCAATGAGGTTCACGATCTGTTACGAATCGTAAACCACCGGTTACGAATCGACTCGATTCGTGTGTATTGGACATGTCTGTTTAGTGCCTGCAGATTTTGTATTAGTGCATGGTTTAGTGCAAGCATCATTTGCTGTTTGATAGAAGCGGTGCGTGCACTTATCAGAGTTGAATGGTCTAATACAGAAAAAAGGCAGAGTAAAGTTTTGTTTTTACTTGAAGTTGGTTGTAACATAAACAATTTATTATACGAAAAGTTGTGATGTGAATTTTTTTAACTTGTCATTTTGCATTTTGACTCTCCTGTAACTTTTCGTGTAATAACCTCTTTATATTGAAAATCTCTGAAGTCTCCCTAACATATAGCTCTCGTCTTGAAATCTTGATGTCTTTACAAATTTAAATCAAGAATCTGGCCCTGGGCTCATTTTAAATTTTAATTTAACTTAAAAGTTCCCAAGTATTGCAAATAAGCATTTCACATTCTTTCAACTCATCAAGTTTTTTTGTCATTAAAGGCCTTTATAAGTGGTGGAGGTGAAACAGATATATATCTTTGCATGGTACGAACTGGAGGACCAGGTAATATCATTGTAATATTTTGTGGATTACAAATCCATGAGTTATAATTATTACAACTGCTAGTTGGCTTAGTAATGGTGAAGTCTCTCACATATTTTACTGGTAATATTCCAGGTCCAAAAGGGATTTCAAGTGTAATTGTGGAAAATGGTACAGAAGGCCTTTCATTTGGTAAAAAAGAGAAGAAGGTTTGCACCTTTGCTTCATTTTGATCCCAAAATTTTGCCCCACGCTTGTGCTATCTTTTCTATCTCCTATGATTGATTTTCTTTCTCTGTTTAATCCTCCCAATAATAAAGGGTTATTAACCGAGCGCGAGGTCTGTATGGGAAAATATCAGACCGAGGTCTTGGCAGGTCTTGGCAAAAAGACTGAGGTCTGATATTTTCCCATACAGACGGAGCAAACGAGGTTAATAACTTATTTATTATATGGCTTTGAGAAGTCCCGCTAAAACAATTTCCAAACGCAAACTTTTCTTTTCATCCGGGACAGCGGTCCTGATATGGCAAAATACAGACCATGTGTTAGCCAATCAGAATTCGGGAAATTATCTAGCCATATAATAATTGTTATTAATTCCTACCTACTTTTGTGCTAACAAGGTTGGATGGAATTCCCAGCCAACACGTCAAGTGATATTTGAAAACTGTAAAGTACCAGCAGAAAACCTGATTGGCCAGGAAGGTGATGTAAGTTTGAAGTCATTGTCCATTATGTTCATAGCTGGTTTCTGTGCATCTAACTGGTACAATTTCTATTTAAAGGGTTTCAAAATTGCTATGAAAGGACTCAATGGAGGCCGGCTTAGCATAGGTGAGATAGGAATTAAAATCAAACAGAAAAGAAATTGGAGTGAGATAGAACAGAGTGGATTTATCAAGGATAAATTAAATAGAAGTACAGTACAGACATGTACAGTAGACCAAAGATATCTTGCTAGTAGTCTCCTAACGCCAGCATCTGTAAAAGAAACTACATGTACAGTCAAACCTTGCCACGGTGGCCACCTAAGGGACAGATTAAGTGCTCATTGTGGAGCATGACCATTGTACACAGGTTTCAATATACAGCTCTAGTAAATGTATGGATCAAATGTATAGTGGAAGGAAATACTGGCCATTGTGGAGAGGTGGAGAAAAATTCTACTGTACAAGTAATTTTGTGATGAAATAAGATTGATTTTAGATGTGCGTTTACTTACTACAGTGTATAAACACTGGCCTTGTTCTTAATAACTTACCGGTAAGTGACTTTTTTAACTTAAGTGAATTTATTTGTCAGCATCCTGTTCACTTGGAGCTGCACAAGCTGCACTTGAACAAACCATACAACATGTCAAAGACAGAAAACAATTTTCACAACCTCTAGCAAACTTACAGGTATGTGATTCTTTAAATGGGTGACTGACGGTGGGAGAAGGGAGAGGGCGTCTATTAATCCACACCATGAAAGATCACTCTTGGATAAAGGGAAAGAGCAAAATGTGTGAAATCTGTTGTAAAGGCAATTTTTGGTAATAAATGTATGCTTCTTCGAGTGTGAAATAAAGACTCGGAAAAATCCAAGCACCAAATGGGTTGAGCTATTCAGGGCTCTAATGCATGGTGAACAGGTCTTTATTTCACACTTGAAGTTCAAGCATAAATTGATTACTAACATCTTTCTGAGTGACAATTCCATTCATAAGGCAATTTTTGTTATGCAATTTTTTTAGAGTACTCAGTTCAAGATTGCAGAATTGGCAACAAACCTGACTGCATCTCGGCTTATGGTTCGACATGCTGCAGTTAACCTTGATAATCAATCACCCAATGCAGCATCAGTGTGTGCTATGGCAAAACTGTTTGCCACTGATCATTGTTTTCAGGTAACTAATTTTCCATGCATCTGTAAAGTAAACTAAAGTAAAGTAAAGTATTTAGCGACCATATTGAAAGTCGATAACTTGTAACAGTGTAATTCAACTGACAAACCTGAGGTCGACGGAGCGCTCATTTTACTCCATCTCCATCAGTGCTCCGTTTTAAGGGTATTTAAAGCCAATTAAAGCTACACAAAAAGGAAAGAAGTTGAAACAAGGATGTGAAGTCACTGGGGATTGAACTCGGGACCTCTTGCACCGAAGGCCGCGCACTAACCAACTATGCCATCCTTGCTCCTGTAGTATGTACTGTACTGTACTCTAATAGATGCACATAAGTTCATGTTATTTAAAATTGATAAATTAAAAGAAATTCCTTTTCTTAGATAACAAATGAATGTCTTCAACTTCATGGTGGATATGGTTATTTAAAAGACTACGCAGTACAACAATATGTACGGGATACAAGAGTACATCAAATATTAGAAGGTAACTATATTGTGCTTAAACAATAAATTCAATTTTTCTGTGCTTCTGCAATCTAATATATGCACAGATGACGTCAGAATGTGGTGAGAACAAAAAAGTACGCAATTCAAGACAAAGTGGAGTGGCGTGATTTCTGCGCTCCACATTTTAACGTCTTCTGTGCATCTATTAGAGTACAGACCCACGGTAAAACTAAAGGAATCTATTTGTTTTATATAATATTCATCAATGCATTTCAACCAATCAGAGTGCATGTAAATTTAATGACATCATCTGTGCGTGTGAACTGTAATCACACACGGTTGTCGACCAATCAGAGCACACGTAATATATCAATTATTATATGACTTAGAAGAAGATTAAAGTTCAATGCCGATCCCCTCATAGTCTCATACACAGTAACATGCATTTAGGGCTGTCAAACACTACTTCAAACTCACGATTGGATTTCAATGCTTAGGACC